>JANHMN010000006.1:98905335-98986862 GCA_030674055.1 Rhabdomys pumilio | reverse complement strand
AATAATAATAATAATAATAATAATAATAATAATAATAATAATAATAATAAATGGATAAATACAATTTAAATTACTTAAAACTCACTGCCGAGGTGTGCTTGGCTATGTTAAATTTACCATTAATTCTCAGACTGCTCCCATGGCTTATTTTCTCTATAAAAACCAGGACTGGATATGTCCTCTTTAATCTTCTCAATGTCTTAGTTTTCCCAACACTGACTTATATTGAGCCTCCAGCTACTCAGGTGGAGTTTTTCATGAATAACTCACTTAGGTCTGGACATTTTACCTCATTTCAAACAATCGGCTGCTTGCTTACATAATGGACTTCAGTGGCCTTTTAGCTAGGTTTCTCAATATGACATTCATTTTCTCAGAGGTTTATTTTTTTCCTGCCTTCCCACTGACATGACATCATCAGCATCTAGCTTGACTTTTATCCTTAGTCACCCTCTTGTGGTGAGTAGGGCCTGAAAAAGAAAAGGCGGCCTTTTAAAGATTCTTTGCATTCTTTTTAAAGATGAGAATTATCTAACCCTATATGGAAGTGTCTTTGTTTTTGTGGATCTGTGCTATTCCTTAGTGCCTGTGCTTTAAAATCTACTCTCATAAAGAATCGCACTGTGAGGAAGCAGCAAACTGGCCTTGGCAGCCCTGGAGCTGGGTCAGTGACCCGTAGCTCTGTCATCTCTCACTGCTAGATGATTCCTTTCTTACTGGGACCAGTAGTCATGTGATTGTCACTGATTTTATGGGCCTAGAAACTTCACATAGCCTCTGTGAATACTAAATGTCGCTTCTAAATGAAGAGAGGCATCCATTTAAGCACATTTTGACAATCGCTACAGTCTTACCTTGCTCTCATAGTCATTACCATAATCCACCATTCAACCCACATCAGTATCACCAGCTGGTGAGCTCTGATGCATGGGGCACTCTGTAATCTTACCTTTCTTATTAGTGTTCCTCTGACTGAGTAGTGTAAAAATTCCGTTATTAGTTCATTCATAACTCTCTTCTTCTATCGATACCTGTGGATTATGTCCATATCGTGTTCATTTTTCCAAATTCTTTTATTTTTTTGCCATTAATTCTACCCTGCCTCCAAGTCT
Source organism: Rhabdomys pumilio (assembly GCA_030674055.1). Taxonomy (NCBI): domain Eukaryota; kingdom Metazoa; phylum Chordata; class Mammalia; order Rodentia; family Muridae; genus Rhabdomys; species Rhabdomys pumilio. The sequence continues at coordinate 98,985,750 of JANHMN010000006.1, read as the reverse complement.
TAGGTTCTTGTGGGCATCAACATTTCAAGTCTCCTCTGTCCATTCTATTAGTCTTACCTGGATCTGCAGAAGCAGATATTGGCTGGTTGGTGTGACGAATTTTGACAGATTGCACCTCGTATCTTACTATTATACCCTGAAATCTCAGCACTTGGGACATAGAAACAGAATTATCAGGAGTTTAAGGCCAGTGTAGGTTACATGAAATGGGAGGGAAGAGGACTAAAATGGGGCTTGATGTATACCTATAGTTCCAGCACTTAAGAGATTGAGTGAGGAGGTCTTATTGTGAGTTCAAAACCAACCTATATGGTGAAATCCTACTCAAAATCATAGCAACAGCAGTAATGGATTGCTTGGAATCTCTACATGCTACAGGCTGGATTCACTGAAAGCTGAAGGAGGAAGGACTATCTAGATCAGGTCAACCTGTGGGCATGTCTGTGGGGAATTTGTCTTGATTATTAATTGATGTAGGGAGACCTAGCCCATTGTGGGCAGCACCATTCCCTAGGAAGGAGACCCTGAACTATATAAGACAAGATAAAGCTAGATACAAGAAACAACACACATTTTGCTGTGCTCTTAGCTGTGTTTGTGATGTGACAGCTGCCTGAGATCCTGCCTTTGACTTCCCCTCCATAAGGGACTGTAACCTTGAATTATAAGCCAAATAAATCTTTTCTCACCTACGATGAATTTGGTCAGAGTGTTTGCCACAGCAATAAAAATGCTCCTAGGAGAATGAGAGGAGAACTACAGAGGCAAACCATAGACTGGGGGTGGGAGGGATGCCTGGACCACTTGTAGAAACAAAGCCGATGGCAAAAGAACATGTACATCATAAAGATGACACATAATCCACCAAATGCACACGAAATAAAAGTCAATATTATTAGTGTTGATAGAAATGGAAAATTAGAAATACTGGCCATGTCAGTTCCTGCAAACACAATGAAGCACTGGTGTGTGATTGCTGAAAATATAAAGTGTACCAAGCTTTGGAACACAGATTGGCAACTTCTTATGAAGATAAAAATATATTTCCATATAACTCAACAATTACACTCAAAGGTAATTATATAAGAGAAAGAAGAGCATGGTTTTACCAAAAAAAAAAAAAAATCATATCAAAATGGTAGCTTTATTCATTGAGTACTCATAATAGCCGAACAATGAGAACAGCTGGAGTTCCTCAACAGATAATGGATAAACAAGTTACATGGCTCTACTCAGCTGCCGCTCATCAATGCAGCCCACTATGGATTGCTGTCAAATGCGGGTGAATCGAAAAATATAGAGTATGACTCTGCTTACGTGAAATTGTAAAAACCATAAAACTACTCTATTGTTGCAGAAAGCAAGCAAGTGATTATCCTGGTCTTGGGTTAGAACCCGACTTGGAAAGAGCCCTTAAAGCATCCCTGAGATGAGAGTGTATTGAGTCAAATGTGAGTGTGTGCTGAACGAATCCGACACAAACACATTTATCTTTAAAATGCATATGGTGTACTGTATACAAATTAGACAAAATAAGAAATTGTGGGTAATTTTTAAAATTGCTTTACTGGTGTTTAATTTGTCTGCTCCTTTGCTTGAGGTGAAGAAGGTTCACATACACCAGGCTGTCCTAAAATTGTCTTTGTACTCAGAGGACAACCTTCTGATTCTCCTGCTTCGTCTCCTAAGTGCCAGGGTCTCAGGTGTGTGCCTTCACAACCCAGGCCACGTGCATGACAGGCAAGCACTCTACCAGTGAGGTTGAATTCCCAACCTACTGTTTTGTTATAGCAAAAACTCTGAGGAGGCATCTTTTTTTAGAAATCACAGACCATCAAACTTTGTTTGTATATCTTGAGGGATAAAAGGAGGACAGGGAAGAGAGGGACAATACTACCAAAAATCTAAGACTCAAAGGCAACTATGTTAGATCCATTATCCAGTGGCTATCAGCAAAGTCCTTTGGGGTTTCACTCAGCAACTCTAAGAGAATCACATGGAGTTGATTCCTGATCAACATCAGGAGTACTGTAGGCATAATGTTATTGTGCACTGTGGAAACATTGTCCTTTTATTATTCAAATGCTGATTTCTGTCCTCCCCCCATATTTGGTTGTAATTTTTATTCTAAGAATCTCCTGTTTCAATGTCGTATAACCAACCATTGCTCCCCAGTTATTCCCTGATTGCTCAATAAAGCTAGCTAATTAGCCAGTGACTGACAGGGGAGAAAGTATGACTGGACTTCCTCCCAGGCAGGAGAGGGGGAGTAGAGGAAAAAGAGAAGGAGGGAGAGAGAGGGAGAGGGAGAGAGGGACAAAGGAAGAGAAAGACAGAGAGCTACAGTAGAGATTAGCCACAGGAAGAGTCCATGAGACGCCATGGAGAAAAAGCCAGGAGTTAATCAGATTAGCATAGAAGACTAAAATAGAGTAATAACTGCTCAGTTATTGTGCCCTTAACACTTGTTAAATAAATACAACAGCCCGGTTTCAATTATTTGGGAGCCAGCCAGCTACAGGGAAATGTAGAAGAAATATCTTGTATCTGTATTGATGTGGCAACTGCCAATAATAAATTTGATGGCCTATGGCTTAGAAGGAAATAGTAGGTGGGACATTCTGTAGGCAGAAATATTCTAAGATAGTGCCAGACAGGAGATTTGCCTGGGACAGATACGTGTCACCTGAGCACAGGTAAGGAGCCATGTGGCAAAATATAGATTAGAATAAATGGGTTATTTTAAGTTATAATCTAGTCAGAGAAGAGCCTAGCTATATAGCCAAGATATTTGTAAGTATATTTTGAGTCTGAGTCTTATTTCTGGGAGCATGGGGCTGAGAGGAAGAATGACCTAACTTCTACAGAGAAAGAAGAAACACTTTATAAAAAGCCATTAACAGAGTATGTCAGGGTCAGAGGTGGTATCTCACAATGTAACTTAGGTTGCCTTCAAACTCAAAAGTCCTGCCTCAGTCTCCTGAGTACTGAATTACAGATGTGTGCCCCCCCACCTGACCTACCTTGGTTCTTGCTGAACACACAGCCAGCAGTGTTGTGAATATGAATGTATATGTATAAAATAAATGTATAAATGAGTATATCATAAAATGCACATAGTGACATCCATTGTTATTGCTATTGGTTATAAGGCTTTGTCTCTTGGCCTTCTCTCTCTTTTTTTTTTTTTTTTTTTTTTTTTGCTGCCACTGCCAAGGGCTGGCCATGGCTGCTGCACTTTCAAGCCCTTGTCCCATTCTAAATCAAAATCCTCCCTAGCTCTTCTTAGCCCAGTTAAAAAAAAACTGCTGGAGCTAAAATATAATATAAAACTAGTGGGGCACATAAGACAAATAGACAAGATGCATAGGTCATAAACCTACTCTTACTTCCAAAATGCATGCTTCTAGCCATATTAAGAAACAACAATGTCCTATTAGAAGCAATGTAAGACAATGTGTACTCTACACCACCATTCCTTACAAAAGGGAGGAATCTTCTACAGAACACTGTCCATAAACTATACAAGAAGCTGGGAATTTTGCTTGCCCCAGTGAAGGGGCCACAGGCAGGTATGAGGCAACATACAGACACCTCAGTGCCTCAGCCACCTCCGTTCACCCAAAGGCACTTGGAAAACATTCCATTTTCTCCAGCAATGGGTCTGATGGGCTAAGTACGATTCCAGTCTCTTGATAGTTCAAGAATGGCTGTGTGACCTCGCTGGAGACTCAGTGGGCACACACCTGAGACTTAAGCGACTCCACACTCCCTTCCAGATTCCTGGCCTGGAACATGTGCCATGCTTCTCACATAAGGAGATATGACCTGTGGTCACGTAGGCCCAGAGCAGAGTTCTCCATGATAGTGAGGTATCTAGAGGTAAGCTTCTCTTCCCAGACACTCCTCCCTACAAAGGGTATTTAATCTCAGGTTCACCCTGAGAAGTGGGTAGAGTTGGGTATGTATCCATTTTCCATCATCTACAGTCAATAAACAGTTTAGATCCATGGACTCTCTTTCATCAAGATCCACCTTGTGGAGCCATGGAGAAGGCATTCGCTTACAGAGCTGTAGCTTAATTCTCCCAGAGAAGGCCTCTCTGCGCTCCTAGCCACAACCTCAACCAAGCTAAGGGCAATCACCACTGAGACAAGCCGGAGTTCCCCTTCCCCCAACCCCCACCTCAGCCCAGAGCTAGACACTGTCCCCAAGCCCCTCCCCCAACACTCCCACCCACTTTGTTCTTGGTTCTTCTGCAACTTGATGCATCACCTGGGTATCCAAGAGTCTAAGAACCTCTGGCCCCTGGAGAGGTCTCGGTGCTTCCCTATAGCTCGAGTGGGATAAGTGCAGTCAAACTTGCCAGTTTCACCTCCTGAGTGGCCATGCCCTGAGGTGGGCAGAACAGGATCCACATAGCTCTACCCAGTAAAATGAGAGGTTTGCTACATGCCCTGGGGTATGCTTTATACTGTGACAGGTTCCAGAGAAGTCTTCTGTGGAATCCAGCGAAGGAGTGAAGCCTAGCTGTTTCCATTTTGCAAAACAAAACAAAACAAAACAACAACAACAACAACAACAACAAAAACAACCCAAAAACCAGCCTTAGACTGGAGTCATACACTAGAGAGCAGAGAAGGGTGAGCGTTGGCCTCTGTGATATCATCAGCCTCCCAATCAACGTCTCCCCTACGTTTAATAACTGAGTGCTCTTCCCTGTCACTCAAGGCAGGGCTAGGCCTCGCTCAGAGGACAAGGTCCAGGAGTGGGTTTTTCTGTTTCACATTGTCGAGGCCTCTGCATTTTGAAATATATTTCAGTTTAGTTGGGCCTCAGGATGGTTTTCTTGTTCTGACTCTCTCTTAGGGAGTTCTGGGGTTACAGATGTGCCTGCTGCATCCGGCTTTCTCTCAGAGTTCTGTGGATTAAGCTCAGGTTATCAGGATTGCACTGCAGATGCTTTTATCCAGTGACCCAGTGACTCACCTCCCCAGCCCTATTTTTCTTTTTATAATCCCATGAATGTGTGCCAGTGGCTGAGTAGCTGGGGATAGATAATTAATAGATAGATAGATAGATAGATAGATAGATAGATAGATAGATAGATAGACAGACAGATATACATATTAGAAGTGTGTACTGTGTTTTGGGCACTGAAAAACAAAGACTATTCAGGGGCAAATTGCCTTTAATCTTAAAAAAAAAACCTCAAAAGATATGGTTTTGAAAGAGACTTGTTTTTATTCAGACTCAGCCACCCCTCCTGTTTGATTTATCCATACAGAGTTAACATAGGTCGACCTACGAGAAGGGTCGACCTACGAGAAGCCGGCTTTTATGTAGGTCAAAGAGATTAAATATCAGCATATTACATATCATAGTACAAAGAACTAAGCAGGAGCCACTGCTGGGAGTGGAGGAAGCCCTGAATGCATGAGGTCCTGAGTTAATGTGTTGTTGACATGTGACTAGAAGGAACTGAAAAAGCCTTCCTCCTCCTTGGCTTTTCAGAGGAGATAGCAAGTCCTTTCTCAGGGTCCAAATGTGGTTATTGATAGTGTGCAGAAAATGTTCACTTTCTCCCTCTAGATATTATTAACAGCCTGAAGACTTCTCTCCTTACAGAGATTGCTCCTACTGAGATTAACTAAACCTGTGCCCTTGATCCAGCTGTATATAATAACCCTGCTCCTCATTTATCTGTATGCAATAACCCTGCCTTCTTACTCAGCTGTATATGATAGCCCTGCCTCTGTCTTTATCTCTATGTAATAACCCCTTCTCCACATTCAGCTGTAGAAAATAGTCTCTGCTCTCTGTTCACCTCTATAACATAAACACTCTGAGTTGCAGGGTGCTGTCGAGTCTCCATCAGAGGGCCCAGTATGCCTGAATCCAGCTGCATCTGTGTCTCTGTATGTTTATCTTTGTCTTTTCTTCATTCTCTCTTGCCCTGAGTGAGGTCAAGTCCCTGGAGCTATGCCAGGACTCAGTAGGCAACATAACAGAGTTATGATATATGATGAGCTTTTCCCTTGGGCTTTCTCCAAATACTATTTTATCACTTCTGCCCCAGGTCACAAAGGATTGACAAACACAGGAGCCCAATGTTCACATCACTATGCCCACAGTTTATTTGTAGTGTTGTGTTTGTATGCCATCATTCCATCCAGCAGCTACTCTATGCTTTCTTCTGACAATGAGCAAAAACCCTGTACCTTCCCACCATGGGCATCCTTGAGTTACTACATGTACAAATTGATACCTTTGTTTATAATCTTTGCCATCCCTCCTCCTTCCCAAAAATGTGGCCCTAAAACTCTGCCTTCTCACTTATGCTGGATTAGCAGCTAAAGAAAGCAAAAAGATTATATGTGTTTTGATATAGAACACTAGTTGGCTATTGTTGCATAAAAAATCGCTCCCAAAACATAGTAGCTTAAACACACAGTGTGGGTGGGTCAGAAGTGGTTCACCCTGTGACCTGCTACATAAAGTTGGATTCTGAGTGCTCTCCACAGGCTCACTGTTAATGTCTTGGGTCCTACTCACCACCACTTGGAGATAGGAGAACCTTCGAAAGATGGAGCCTGGGAAAGGTGGGAAGTCATCTGGGAATATGAGATTGTGGGAACCCAGTCCCTTCCTTCTGATCCTTCTTTTGCTTCCTGGCACTATGACAAGTAGTTCTGCCCTATGGGGAGTGGAACTCAAGATGGTGCCTGGCTGGGTGCCAGACGCCCCTGGCATGTTGGCTCACCATTTCAGGAAGCCTGGGTGGCACGTAGGCTAGGCTTTACTGCGCATTCATCCTGCTTGTTCATCATTACGTAAGATCGGGCCATGTGACGGATGCGCTCAACACCAATCAAGAATGACTGCATGGCAGGTTATGATGGGAGAGGACTCAGAGATTTAAGGGCTGGGAGCTAGAGCTCAGGGACTTTTTACTATACTTCAAAGTTCCTGAATAAACCGTGTTGGGAAGAAGAACCCGAGTCCGTTGTCTTCTGTCTGCTGGTCGGATCAGGAGGTGATAAGTGGTGGCCCGTACGGGGACTTCAGAACTCATCACAGTCAGGGCAGCTAGCTGGTAAGTTCCCAGGTAAGTGGGACGAGGGAAAGGTTCTCAGAAGAGACTATAAAGTTCCTGAGGATCAGGACAAGTTCTCGGTTCTGAGACTATAAAGTTCCCGGTTTTGGGACAAGTTAAGCAGGAAAGGTTCTCGGAAGAGACAATAAAGTTCCTGAGGATCAGGACAAGCTGTACCAAGCACCATGGGGAATTCCACCTCCTCAATTTCACTCAGTCAGGCACTCCGAGGGTTGTTAAAAGCAAAAGGAGTAGGATTGAAGAGAGCAACTATAGAGAAGTTTTTGCAGACAGTGGATGAAGTTGCACCTTGGTTTTCTGTGTCAGGGCATCTCACTCTGCTGATCTGGGAAAAACTAGGAAAGGATCTTTGGTTTGCCGAGGAACAGGGGCGTGCTGCCTACTGGCCTACTTCCGGTTTGGAAGCTGGTACAATTTTGTATAGAGTATAAGGAAGAGATGTGTGCTGTGGAAATAGAAAAGGGTAATGCAGCCTTAGAACAATTAAGAGAAGAGAGATCCCAAAAATCAGAGGCAGGGCACAATTTGGAGAGTGCGGAAAGTTCGGAGGATGAATTAGAAAGCCTAGCGAAAGCTTGAGAAAATCGAAACTAAACGTCCAGCCTAGTGCTCCAGAACCACCTCGGCTGCCTCCATACGCCCCTGTTGTCATTGGGATGGAGTTTCAATCCGGAGGCGTGGAGAGAGTTGAGGGCCAAAAGTGATTCAGGAGTACGCTGCTTTCCAGTATTTCAAGATGCCTGAGGGAACCGTTACCATGAGCCCCTAGATTGGAAGATTATTCAAAGGCTGACCGAAGGGGTGCGGGCATATGGAACCAGCGCAGCCTATGTGGTGGCTCAGCTGGAGTCTCTGCATAAATATGCCGTGACCCCCAGTGATTGGCAGAATCTTCCGCGGGCCTGCTTGACACCTGGCCAATATTTAGATTGGAAAGCCTATTTCATAGAATATTCAGCTGAATATGTGGCTCAAAATCAGGCAGCCGGACAACAACAATGGAAACAGGACATGCTTTTAGGGTGGGGTAGATGGGCCGACTGTCAAACTATGTATCCTTTACAAGTCTATGAACAGATCAATCAAATGGGAACATGAGCATGGAAGTCGCTTCCAAATAGGGGAGAGGTTTCGGGCAATCTCAGTAAGATCACTCAGGAGTCAGCAGAACCTTTTGCAGACTTTGTGGCTAGAATGGTGGAAGCAAGAGGAAAGATTTTCAGAGATCCCGATACAGCTACGCCACTTTTAAAACAATTGATTTTTGAGCAGTGTACAAAAGAATGTAGGCAAGCCATAAATCCATATAAGAGCAAAGGCCTTGAAGTGTGCATGAAAATTTGTAGGGAAATAGGAGGACCTTTATCTAATGCAGAACTAACCTCTGCGGTGATGCAAATGACTTGCGGTATAGGTGCAGCAAATAATAATGCGTGTTTTAAGTGTGGGCAACCAGGACACCTGAAGCGTCAATGCTGCAGGGTAATCAGGATAAAAGAAGCCAAACTCCAGGTTTATGCCCAAATTGCAAAAGGGAAATCATTGGGCTAATGAGCACAGTTCACTGAAGGACGTAAATGGACAACCTTTAAATTCTGGACAAGGAGGAGTGCGTCCAAAAAATGGGATGGGGGGCCCCTGCCTTCAGGGCCCTCAAATATATGGGGCAGTAGCGGAGTGGCCCAGTCTGAGACCACCAATGCAGTGGGACCACCCTGGAGGGCTACAAGGGGGAGTGCAGGACTCGACCTCTGTTCCACCACCAGACTCATACTAACGCCCCAAATGGGTCCACAGCTAATAGAGACTGATTTTAAAGGACCTGTTGATACAGTGGGACTAGTATTAGGGAGAAGCTCAGTTACTATGCAAGGACTTATTGTTCATCCTGGGCTTATTAACTCTGATTATACTGGGATAGTTAAAGTTATGGTGTCCTCTCCCTGAGGTATCTCTGCAGTTTCCCCAGGAGATTGATTAGCTCAGCTTTTGTACCTTCCCAGTTGTCATGGTCAGTTTCCTGCAAAAGATGCTCAGCGAGGAGATAGGGGTTTTGGATCTACAGGGACCTCAGTTGTATTTTGTTCCTTGGACCTTGATACTAGACCGTTATTGTCTTTAGCAGTAGAAGGTAAATATTTCTGGGCTACTAGATATGGGTGCCGATCGCAGTATTATCTGCATGAAAGATTGACCAAAAGGATGGCCCAGACAAAAGTCAGTGCAATTACTTAGGGGTTTAGGATATGCCCAGGAACCGGAAATGAGCTCTCGTCTTCTAAAGTGGAGGGATAGTGAAGGTCATGAAGGGACCTTTCAGCCTTATGTTCTGGAGGTTCCTATCTCCCTTTGGGGCAGAGACCTTATGAAGGAAATGGGCTATGTTCTGACAAATGGTAAAGATTACAGTCTGCAAACATATAAGATGGTGTCCAATATGGGGTATATCCCTGGGAAAGGACTTGGGAAAAAACTGAAGGGCAGGATTCTACCTGTGTCTGCTGTTCCAAAGAACAATAAAGCAGGAATGGGTTTTTCATAGGGGCCACTGTGGAAGCAATTCCCATATCATGGAAGTCTGAGGAACCGGTGTGGATTCCTCAGTGGCCTCTTCCCTCAGAAAAATTGCAAGCAGTACATTCTTTAGTCCAGGAACAATTAGAATTGGGACATTTACAACTATCTACATCCCTCTGGAATAGTCCAATTTTTGTTATTAAGAAAAATCAGGAAAATGGAAATTGCTTCATGATCTAAGAGAAATTAATAAACAAATGGTGATCATGGGTCCAGTACAGAGAGGCCTTCCGTTGCCTTCTACTTTACCCAAGAATTGGCCTGTAATTGTGTTAGATATTAAAGATTGTTTCTTTTCTATTCGCCTGCATGAGAAGGATACTGTGAGATTTGCTTTTACTGTTCCTTCCTTGATTCGTGCTGAGCCAGATCAGAGATATAAGTAGGTTGTTTTACCACAGGGCATGGCCAGTAGCCCTACTATGTGTCAGTTGTATGTTGATGCAGCATTAAAAGAGGTTAGAAAGACATTTTTTAAAGTGAAAATATGTCATTTTATGGATGATATCCTTATTGCCACCCAAACTGATCAATTATTGGAGAATGCCTATCATGCCATTGTATTTGCCCTTAGAGAAAAACATTTGATAATTGTCCCCGAAAAAGTGCAAAAGGGTGTAGTTGTTAATTACTTGGGGACTAAAATATTTCCTGAAAGTGTTACTCCTCAGAAGTTTCAAATTTGTAGAGATACCCTGCACACCTTTAATGATTTTCAAAAATTATTAGGAGATATTCAATGATTGAGACCTTACTTACATTTATCTAATAAACAGTTACAGCCATTGTATGATATTCTTCCTGGAAATCCTGATTTGAATTCCTCCCGACAATTGACGGATGAAGCTAGAAAAGCTTTGATGCTAGTGGAGGATAGCATGCAAAAGGCAGCTTTGGGGCACAGAGAAGAAACACAAGGGGTTTGGCTATGCATATTACCTACTGAGAGACAACCAACAGGGGTGCTTTGGCAGGGAGCTCCCTTATTATGGATACATCCTAAAATATCTCCTGCTAAGACACTTTCCCATTATCCCAAGGCGGTAGCTCAACTTGCCCTGCAAGGACTTCAACAAAGTATTCAGTATTTTGGATGTCAACCAGAGAAAATAATAATACCCTATACAGCAGAACAATTTGAAATATTAACAGCCACCATAGATGATTGGGCTATCTTAAGATGTTTTTTTGGCGGTATTATTGATAATCACTTACCTAAAGATCCTATTTTACAATTGGTTACTATACATCCTAAGATAACCAGACAATGTCCATTGGGTAATTGTCCCCTTATTTTTACTGATGGTTCTAAATCAGGGTGTGGAGCATATTTGGTGTATGGATCAGGTCCTGTAGTGATTAAATCCCCCCCTTCTCCACAAGTTATAGAACTTAAAATTGTAATTAAAGTTTTTGAACAGTTTAACGGATCTTTTAATTTGTTGTCAGATAGTCAATATGTGGTAAATATTTAAAATGTTTGGAAGTTGTAGGAAAAATAAAGCTTAAATCTACCATTGGATTGTTATTAGTAGAATTGCAAAAATTAATATGGAATTGTACCTCTCCCTTTTTTGTGCAGCATATTTGAGCCCATACAGGGTTGCCAGGTCCCTTGGCAGAGGGCAATGATATTGTAGATAAAGCTTCCAAGGCGTTAGAAGGTTTTGTGATGGGTGCTGCTCTTGAAATGGTGAGAGAGTTCCATAAATGGTTTCATGTTAATTCCAGAACCTTAGCATCATGATTTAAATTATCTCGTGCAGATGCAAGAGAAACTGTGAAAACTTGTCAAGTTTGTGTACCCTTTTTGCCACAAGTGTCCTTGGGAGTAAATCCTCGAGGCCTTCGTCCATTACATCTGTGGCAGATGGATGTCACCCATTTTTCTGATTTTGGACGATTAAAATATATTCATGTTTCCATTGATACTGCATCAGGTATTATTTATGCCTCTGTCCATACAGGAGAAAAGGCACACATGTCATAGCTCACTGCTTTGAAGCTTGGGCTGCATGGGGCCAGCCGCGATGCTTAAAAACAGATAATGGTCCCGCATATACTTCCAATTCTTTTTCCAGTTTTTGTCAAATGATGGGGATCCATATAACACATGGATTATCCTACAATCCTCAAGGACAAGGCATCATAGAACGAGCCCATCATACTTTAAAAAAATGTCTGGATAAACAAAAAGGGGGGATAGCCCATGGGTGCTCCCCCCGAGAGATGCTAGCCATTGCTTTATTTACTCTTAATTTTTTTGAATTTGGATAAGCAAGGGCACGCAGCGGCTGATCGCCATGTTGCATCAGAGGTATCTTATAAAGGTCAAGTAATGTGGAAGGACATTATAACTGGAAAATTGTATGGACCAGACCCAGTATTGGTGTGGGCGAGACGCTCTGTTTGTGTATTTCCTCAGGATCATCAACAACTGATTTGGGTCCCTGAGCACTTGACCAGAAGAGTGCAAGAACCTTCAGATAAAGAAAATGATGGGAGTGATTTGCCTGCTGATGCTCTCCATGATGATGCCCCTGATTGAAGGACAGGATTTTCGTTGGGGAATTTTATCAATATTCCCTAAACCTTTGGTATTCTGGGTTGTGTGTGACCACAGTCAAGTTTGAGAATGGTAGCTATGCAGGATAATTGTCAATAAATCTTTCTCAGAATCTTACAGGGAATTGGTCCAGGGCGATGGATGATCTTCTTCGAAAGTTGTGACAGTCCCTTGTTACCATCAATTTTACTCGAGTGGACGAGTCCTTTGCATCTGGCATAGCTGATTGGATTCTACGGACAGTTTCTCATCTGAGGGAATGGGCAGGCTTGGGGACTTTGACTCTGTGTCTTTTATTTATCAGTTGCCTAGCATTCTGGTGTCTGTGTCACATGAGAGTTATACATGCCTGTGATCAAGCCCTGATGGTACAGGCATTTGCAGCAGAGGAGCTGGGACAGTCGCCGCAAATATGACTAAATATGATTGGAAAAAATTGAAATGGATATATGGCTTGATGAGAAGGACCCTTGCCCAGCAGTTTTGAGGAAGGCTCTGTGTACCAATAACCACAGGGTGTCAGGTGGCACTGCAAGGGATGTCCTTGAATTATTTCAAGGTAGATTCCCTGAGGAATGTGCCTGATTGCATGGAGGTTGATGCCAAAATCCTTCCCCCATGAAAAGGCATCAGGACGGGTATGATTAGTAGACCTACTGCACAACGACAGAAGTCCGAAAATCATTACAATCATTACAATGTCCCACACTTGTTATCCTGATGGGGATCAGGCCTCTACCCCCCTGTTAGAAAATGGTAATGAGTACCCTATCCTCTTTTGTCTGAGGTCGGTGAAACTTCTCATCAAATCAATATAAAAAGGAGGAGATGTGGGGAGCGGAACTCAAGATGGCGCCTGGCTGGGTGCCAGGTGCCCCTGGCATGTTGGCTCATCATTTCAGGAAGCCTGGGTGGCTCGTAGTCTAGGCTTTACTGCGCATGCATTCTGTTTGTTCATCATTACGTAAGATAGGGCCATGTGACGTATGCACTCAACACCAATCAAGAATGTCTGTGTGGCAGGTTCTGATGGGAGAGGACACAGAGATTTAAGGGCTGGGAGCTAGAGCTCGGGGGCTTTTACTATACTTCAAAGTTCCTGAATAACCTGTGTTGGGAAGAAGAACCCGTGTCTGTTGTCTTCTGTCTGTTGGTTGGATCAGGAGACGACACTGCCCCACCACATGCCCCAGTCGTGGTGAGTGCTTCACTTCAGGGTCAGAGTCAATGGAGCCAGTCAATTCCAGCCTAAGACCTCCAAAACTCTGAGCAACATAAGAATCTGTTATGAGTCCATGAGGTCAGGTTTGGCAGATAGCATCAATTTGCAAAAGTGTGGTTTTCTTGGTCAGTAGAAAGCATGGCTTCTGGAGGTTAAAATGGCATTCATTTCTATGATCAATTATATTATGCACATTTAATATAACAGTTTCAGCAAAGGAAAATTGTGCAAATAATAATTAAAGGTACTAAAAGAATGACTGACTGAATCAAATGGGCCCTCAAAGAAGGGGGTGGGGAAACGAACTGAGATTTGACTAACCAATCCTTTTAAGAATTAATCCCACACTATATTCCAGAAATCTAACCTGCTCCTACATCTCTCCCCTTCATCCCACTTCCCTCTCCCTCCTTCCTCCCTTCTCTGACTGGTATTTCTTTCATTATTTTTTCCAATCAGATAAAATACCCCAATCAGAAAGGGACTGAATTTAAGCATGTAGAGAACTTTGTCACTGTTTACATAGCAGGGTTTATATTGCTCCTGCATTTAAATTTGGTTTTCTTTAAATAAATTGCATGTACATGAATGTTTACACATGCACACTTATTAATTTACAAACATCTGAGAATCTAAACTAAAAGGCAAAGCACATATTGTAAGACCTGCCAGAAAGAGAGAAACTCCCTTCCTGTTCTCGGGAATTCACTGCCACCCCAGAAATCACAAGACACCGAACTTGGTGCAATAGCAAGAGATATATTTGATTCAACGCGTTGAGGTCGCACTTCTAGCCTATCCTACACAGAGGCAAGCAATGAAGTACAACCCCAACCCAGAGAAGAGGTAGAGCTTTTAAAGGGAAAAACCGAAACCCAGGGGAGATGGAGGGGGGGGAATCATGATTAAGTATCTATAGAAAGCACCTGTCCAGTGTTCAGCTTACATGACAGGTTCAAGAAACGGCCATGGGGAAATATCTCATCTTCTCTTAAGAATCAAACCCTATTTAATTTATCTTGTGGTCAGTTCAGTTCCTGGTATCCAGGGTGCATGGGCATGCTGATCTGAACTCTCAGCTCAAACCCTATTCAATCTATTTTGTCTTGTGGATAGCTAGTTTCCTGGGACCCAGAGCGCAGAACAAGCTGATCTGCACTCTTGACTCCATCTGTGGAAGATTTAAACATTTTTAACTCAATATAATTAGGGGTCTATTTACTTCTAAAACAGTGTTTATAGAATTTTGGTGATACTAAAACTAGCACGTACTTGTATTACTTTTATATTGTTGAAAATCCTTCAGAACACTGCTTTTAATTTTTAAACTTTTAGGTCAAGATGGAAGATTGATTCATATATATGACAGGCTAGAGGAGGATGCAGGATTGGGCATTATGGAAGACTTCAGAAGCATAGAACCTACCATTAGAGGGGACCATGTTTTAGAAATATATTTGATCCAGTTCCATTCAGGATGAGCAGTTTCTTGGTGTTCTGCCAAGGTAACTCTTATAAAAGGAACCATTTAATTGGGTCTGGCTTACAGTTTCAGAGATTTAGTCTATTATCATCATAACAGGGATCATGGCAGCAGGTGTGGCAGGCATGCTGTGGAGAAGGAGCTGAGAGCTTCATCCTGAGCCACAGGCTGGAAGGAAAAAACAAAACAGTGGGCCAGGTGTGGGCTTTTGAAAACCTCAAAGCCTCCAACAAGGCCACACATCCTAATCCTTCTAATGCTATGAAAGAGTTCTCTACTCCCTAGTGACTAAACAAGCCTATGAGGACATTTTTATTAAACCACCACACTTGGTTATAACATCTTCAAAGCCATGAGCATTACACTAGGTAAAGCCCACTTTTTTGCAATGGGATTCAGTCAACCAGGAAATTTGAAATTGGCCCAGTGCAGGGTTCCAATCACATACTCTTTGTTGTGACTAGACCTGATGACCTGGCCAATATAAACCCTGGCCACTATGCCTTGGGGCTTCCAAAGGCATCCCAACTACCTGTCTGGAGCCTAGAATGGGGAAAGTGTGAGTTCAGAGACATGAGCATCCATCAGAAATGTCCTTCAAGGTTACTTAGGGGAACTCATACAAGCAACAGGCTGCATGCATTCCCAAGGAATGCTGCCTGAAGCCATTGTACACCAGGTCCTCCTAAGAAAAAGAACTGGATTAGCTTAACTGGCTGCAGAGGAACACTGCTTTTTATTAGTTAATTGATTATCAGACTCTAGATTACAATGGAACTTTCTCAACACTAAAACAAATTCCCTTACATTACACTCACCAATCTTCCATAAATACCCTACAACCACCAACTCTACAAACCCTGTAGTTCTGACTTCTCCAGGATGCTGTGGAAATGGTCATTCCTTATACAGTCTTTCAGACTAACAGTATATGTGGCATTAAAAAATTTTTTTCAATAACTAACATAAGATAGAGAGAAGGTCAACCAGAAGGCTAAGAGAGTAAAGACACTTGGTGCAACTAAATTCAATAATTTAAATTTAATCCCTAGGACCCACAGGGAGGAGGAAGAGAACAGATTCATCTAAAATGTCTTCTGATCTCCACATGCATGCCGTGGTGCACACATTCACACGTGTGCACACACAGAGAAAGAAAGAGAAACAAACAAAGAGAAAGAAAGAATTTTGTTTCAGTTTTTAAAATTATTTTTATTGGATATTTTATTTATTTACATTTCAGATGTCATCTCCTTTCCCCATTTCCCCTCCCTAGAACCCCCTCATCCTATCCCCCCTCCTCCTTTTTCCTTTTATACCATTTTAATTACATGCAAGTATTAAGGTCAGCTTTACATTGAGGAAATAGCAATACAATAGATGCAAATAGTTAAGGAACAAAGCAAGACAATAAACACAAATAGTCAAAGAACAAGCAAAGAAAGAAATTTTAAGAGAAAAAAAAAAGTTGATGGAGAGATGACTCAACAGGAAAGAACACTGAATTGCCCTTGCAGAGGACCTGGGTTCCATCCCTAATATCCATAGGCTCATGACAACCTGTTAACTCCAGTTCCAAGGGATCCAATGCTCGATTCTGCCTTCTGAGGGTACACACATGGTACATATACATATATGCAGGTAAAAACTCCTATATGTAAAATAAAATAAATGAACACTTTTGTAAAAAAAAAAAAAAAAAAGGAAAAAAGAAGGAAGGAAGGAAAGAAAGAAAGAAAGAAAGAAAGAAAGAAAGAAAGAGAGGAAAGAAAGAAAGATTGATTTCAGAATCCTTGGAGCTGGAGAGATGCCTCAGTGGTTAAGAGCACTGACTGTTCTTCCAAAGGTCCTGAGTTCAATTTCCCAGCAACCACATGGTGGCTCATAATCAATTGTAATGGGATCTGATGCCTTCTTCTGTTGTGTCTGAAGACAGCTACAGTGTACTCATATACATAAAATAAATGATTCTTTTAGCTGGGCAGTGGTGGCGCACGCTTTTAATCCCAGCACTTGGGAGGCAGAGGCAGGCAGATTTCTGAGTTCGAGGCCAGTCTGGTCTACAGAGTGAGTTCCAGGATAGCCAGTGCTACACAGAGAAACCCTGTCTCAAAAAACAAAAAACCAAAAAAACAAAAAAAAAATGATTCTTTAAAAAAATAGAATCCTTAGTTATCAACTAACAAGGTGGATTAGGCTTTGTGACTGGCAGCATTGAGTTTATTTATTTATTTATTTATTTATTTTTGGGCTCCAATTTTTAAAGTTTGTGGTGGGGCTGGAGTGATGGCTCAGCCATTAAAGGTTAGACTCCCCACTGTAAATGTTATTTTTAGTATTGATGTATGTAGTAATGTAATACAGTGGCTGTATTTCTTTATCCTCCCTAGCTAGTTTCCAATAACAACACAAGAGAGACCAAGCTTCACCTCAATACCTAGGCAGTCTTTTTTAAATATTACTTATTTAATGTATATGAGTACATTTTAGCTGTCTTCACACACACACACACACACACACACACACACACACACACACCAGAAGAGGGCATCAGATCCCATTACAGATGGTTGTGAGCCACCATGTGGTTGCTGGGAATTGAACTTAGGACCTCTGGAAGAACAGTCAGTGGTCTTAACTGCTAAGCCATATCTCCAGCTCTGGGAAATTTATCTTAATCCCCTAAATGAATCTAGCTACCTCCTAGCCAAGACCACAGTAATACTTTCATTTATGGCCTTCCATTCTCCAACTAAACTCTATGAACTCCTCCCTCCTTCCTCCTCATGGTATATTTGAATATATTCAAATATATATATATATTCAAATATAAATGCTGACCACCCTTACAGAAGAAACAGAAGAAATATATATATATATATATATATATATATATATATTTATTTATATATATATAATATATATTTATAATATATATATATATATATATCCTGGCTACACAGCCATTGGGTGGTCAGCATTTATAGACAAGGCAAAGAATAAGTGGTAAGAATCATTTACATAAACTTGTCACAGGAAATTCTTGACATAACAATAACAATGTTGTTTCCAGATTGAAATAAGATGTGAAGGCTAATAAATCAGCAATTGAAGAATACAAGGATAACCTTTACACAGTGCACAGGAACATTATGCCTATACCCAACAAACAGACAAGGCTAAAGGGGTTTTTGATTGGTTGGCTGGTTGGTTTTTCTGAGACAGGGTCTCATGGAGCCAGAAGCCAACTTGTAACTCATGATCTTTCTCTCTATGCTTCCTAGTATTAGAGTTACAGGCATGTGCCACAATGCCCAGCTGGGTTATAGTTATAGTTTTTAAAACACAACTTTATTTGACAATTATCAATATTTAAAATGTCTTCTGGAATCCTCTCTCTCTCTCTCTCTCTCTCTCTCTCTCTCTCTCTCTTTCTCTCTGTCTCTCTCTCTGGTGTGTGTGTGTGTATATATATATATATATATATATATCTGAAGTTGACATCGAGTTTCTTCTGTTTCTTCTGTAAGGTCCAAAAATCACTGAAGAAAGACCCCAGACTCAGATAGTATGTAAAAGCAAACAGTGTTTATTCTGCAGAAACAACCAGCATACTAGGATCACCATTGTTTCAGAACGGCAAAACCAGACAAAGACACTTGAGCCCCTTTTGTAACAGAGCTACTTAGTTGCTTCTGAGATAATAACAAACTTCTAAAACCTAGGGCATATTCCAAGCAGTTATAAGAACCATTAATCGAAGGTCATAAAGAAGGAGCTAAAGATGTACATCACAGGTGCAGAGACAACTTCAAGGACAGCTTAGTTATGGTTTTTAACTTTCCATGAACTTGTAAGCTAGTAACAAATGATGAATGTTTAGCATTTACTCCTAGTAGATATGTATATAGACATTCTGTTATAAACCTCTTATTCAATTTATGACCTGAATTTATCTGCAAACTCATAGTGAACTTTTTACCATGTGATCATGAACTCCAAAAATTGTTTCAGTACTGAGAACAGAGAGAGGTCTCACTTCCTTTTCTTAATTTAGAGCTATGCAACTCCTTCAGAGACAGAACAAAAGACTTCTTTTTTGTTTGGTTGGTTGGTTGGTTTTTCGAGACAGGGTTTCTCTGTGTAGCCCTGGCTGTCCTGGAACTCACTCTGTAGACCAGGCAGGCCTCGAACTCAGAAATCCACCTGCCTCTGCCTCCCAAGTGCTGGGATTAAAGGTGTGCGCCACCACTGCCCGGCAACAAAAGACTTCTTTATGTAGCCTCCTGCTGTTATTATTATGAGGTGCTAAACCAGAGACTGCAGCTTCTTAGCCTCAGAGCAACTCAGACAGGCAGATCAGCTGCAGAAGCAAAGTACCTTACATTTAGCATGGATAACAAATGGTTTATGGCCTAGTTTCTGAGTGGAGACAAAATGGAATAAAAAGAACTCTTCACTTCCTTGATTACTTGATTACTTTTGAAGAGGGTCTCTTACTAAATTCAGAGCTTACCAGTTCCAGCTAGTCTAACTAGCCTGCTTGCCTTTGAGGCTTCCTGTCTCTGACTCTCAAGCACCAGGACTTCAGTGGCCACCATACATATCTACTTTTAAATGGGCTCTGGGGATTCAAACCCTGGTCTCACACTTGTGTAGTACATGCTTTATCCACTAAGCCATCTCTCCAGTCCCATTTTCCTTTGTAAATTCCATGTTTATATCATTGACCTATCTTTAAGACAGTATTTAATTCTTTCTTGAGCAATAGAAATATTTGTGCAAACAGGATATGAACCATTCCTCTGTTTTGTGGAGGAAAAAGCATCCATGGCATGAGAACACTGAAATGTATCTCATCATTTTATGGCTGTTAAATATTACACTGATCCCTGTTTCTTTCTTCATTTTTTTTCTCTCCCTCCTCCTTTCCTTTCACCCCTCCTGTTAATACATATAAGCTAGTAAACATTTTACAGAAGCTGTCTCCCAAAGCTGAAATAGGCTGAAGGGCTATGGAGCAGAGTATCATCTGCTATCATATCATTAACCCTGAATTAAAAAACTTCAAATTCAGAAAGGTTACCTTGTTGGTAATCTGTAGACTTTGGCATCACCATACATGACCTTAGTCCATGTTCATCATCACTGTCAGAACACTTGAATGTCCTAGATACCCTGGAGAATATGCAAGTCATCATGGAAATTTAGAGCTGAACTCCACTAGACACAGCTGAGTTTATTCTTGAGACAGGAACTGAACCCCCAAAATACTAAGTAATATTATAAACCCTGTACCTAATAAAAATCTTTTTTTCACATGCATGGGCATTTTGCTTACATGAATGTCTGTGTATCAAGTGTATGCAACTGATGCCCAAGAAATCCACAGGAGAATAAATCCTTAAGGACTGGAGTTACAAACAGTTGCAAGCCACCATTACTGGAATTTGAACCCAGATCCGCTGGAAGAGCAACCAGTGCTCTTGACTGCTTAGCTATCTCTCCAGCCCCTACCTAATGGAATTTGAAAGATTACTACATAAATATTTTTTTTCTTCTTGCTGCCTATTGCTTTCTCCTGTGAAATCATTTCCTAAGTAAAATTGTTACTGCTGAAATTAAATTAGCAATCAAAAATAGATGAACTACTTACTATAGTAAAGAAACATTTTAGATGAGATAAAGTGTTATTCAGTTAGCAGGCTAAAAACAGTCCATAATTTTATTAATGGTCACAGTTTTCTAAAAGTGTCATAAACATTTTTGTGTAATTTTAAAGTATTAGAAAGGTAATACATACTATTGCCTTTTCACAAAAGGAAGTCTATGAAGACTCTTCATGACAAGCTGACTGCAAGCTTTTAATATGAGGGGAAAATGGCATTATATCCTTCCAACTATGATTTGATGAAACAAACCAGTGAAATCATTAATATGAAATCATGTGAAATAGCTGTAAAACTATTGCTTGAGTCCAGTGATAAAACAAGTCTTCTATTAGATGTGTAGGCCTGGGAATGCGGCTCAGAAGCAGAGACTTGGTAATGTGTGTACTAGATCCACCAAGCAAATATAACCCAAAACACTTTAACTCGTGAGGTGTTTTTAACTCATTTAGTAAAATCAAATTCCACTGTAATCAGTGTATTATGCCTCAAAAGGATGACTCAGTTCTCTCCCACCTGCCTGACCTTCCTATACGATAGCTGCACTCACCCACCCTTTCCACTCTGTAGCCCTGGCTGGTCTGAAACTCAGTATATACCAGGACGGTCTTAAACTCACAGACATCTGTCTACCTCTGCCTCCTGAGTGCTGAGATTAAAGACATGTGCCACCACACCTGGTTCAACTTTGTAAAACCTATCTCTGGGATGGAGCATCCATTAAGAGCAATGGCCGCTCTTTCAGACGTCCAGGAACCTGGGAATCCAGCTGTCAACCATCTGCAACCTCAGTTCCAGAGTTTCTAACACTCAGTTCTGGCTTTCTCGGATTCCAGGCATGCATGTGATACACAGACATTTGTGTACATAGAACACTTATACACCGAAAAAAAAGTACTTTTAAAGCCTAGTTTAAAATGGTCACTTTATAAATACTTAGTCTGTGTTGTGCCTTGTGCATTGGTTTAATGTTTTGTCCTTCTCCAATTCTAAAAGTGTCGTCTTCCCCTGCCTGTTTGCACCCTAAGGGTACAGAGGTGATAGATAACCATTTTCCTATTTTCTTAGAGAGATGCAACTTCCTTGCAATAAAGTATGTGTTGTCTTTGTAGAGTCTTGAGTATCTCTGCCACTCTGCTATCTATATTCATGGTCTGACTTTCTAATGTCCTTTCTATGTGAGGGTGAATGATATCTTAAAAGAAAAAAAAATTAAACAGGCTTACAAATCTTAAATGGCTCTTTAAAAAAAAAATGAATCTAGAATCTGGCAATACTTTCACTCCGTAAAGTAGACCATATGTTTCAATATGGTGAGCTGGGCAGAGAGGTTTAGCTTGTTTTTAAAGACAGGGTCTCGGATCTGCTCATCCTGCAGCTGCACATGTGGGATGTTCCAGCTGAGACTAGAGAGTAGTTCCTGATCCTCCTGCCTCCACCCTTTGACTGTTGGGGTTACAGGCCTTTGCCGACAGACAGGATTTACGTGGTGCTGGCGACTGAGCCCTGGGCTGCTTATCTTCAAGTTACTTTCCTTTTAACCAGGAACAGGGAAACAAAATTAAAACAAACGCCACCACCAAGGGATGGCTTCTTGTCAGCTTACTCGTGCTCCTTATCAAGGGGAGGGGTGGAATTGAAGCAGAGGAAACATTATATGTCAACTAGTATTGGTCTTTGGAAAATGGGCTATTTATGGTATCTCCCCTAGTAACTCAAAAGTTCTAAGAACAATCTAGTTTCAGTTTTGTGGCATAAAACTTTAATAAGATTGCCTCCACTTCGATTTTTAGTTCAGTTGGATGAGGTCCTGATCTAAAACAAAGATCATGAAACTTGTCTTGAACCAGTTGAATAACAGGCAGGTATGTTAAGGGAGGATGGAAGCAAGTGTGGAAACATTCCATTCCTCCTAAAGAATCAATGTAGACAAATTTCTATTGAAGGAAATATGCTTTGTTACCCTCAGAGAGGCCGTGCCCTGCCTCTCCTCCACAGCCCTATTCTGTTTCTAGACACTGCAGGCTCGCTCCAGATGGAAGAAAACAAAACAAATGGCTAAGAAAGCCTTCAGCCGTGTTTATGCCTCAAAACAATTTTGTGTAAACCAGAATCACAAAAACAGGGCTTAGTAGAACAATAAGAAGAAAAAGATAGTTTGTTTGCTACTGTTTATTGTATACCTTGTGGCATTTGTATAGCTAAGAATGACTTAGTTCTAAGTAATTGTCAAGGGCATGAGAGATGGCTTAGTAGGTCAAGATGCCTGTTGCCAGACCCAAGGACCTGAGTTTGATCCCCAGGACCCACATGGAGGAAGGAGAGAATGGACTCCCCTCATATTACCCCTGCACACAAAATAAATAAATAATTTTTAATGTCAACACTGGGCCTGGAGAGATGGCTCAGAGGTTAAGAGCACTTACTGCTCTTGCAGAGAATGTGGATTCAGTTCCCAGCAACCAGAGAGTGGCTCACTAACATCTATAAGTCCAGTTCCAGGGGCTCTGACACCCTCTTCCAACTGCAGGCATGAGGTCTGCATGTGGTACTCAGACAAAAGTGCAGGTGAGATGTTCATACATATAAAATAAGTAAATCTTAAAAGAGTCAGTACTTGAATCTGACCTGAAGAAGCGTCTCTAGTAACACAAATGTTTCTATTTAGTGTTCAAGACCTAAGTGCTTGCTGGTAGTATTCACAAAGTTTATGCACAATATTCAAGTGTTCCCTGCCCTGGTTTGCTTCAGCACTTACTCTGCACAAGCTGGGTGCCCAGTAATTACACTCAGTTCTCACAGTGCCGGTGGTTTGCATAGGCCCCACGGGTCAGGAGCTCACCCCACAGGGTAGACACCAGCATGGGAAATCCTAGGGGTGCTCCGTGGTGCTTACTCACCAGTATGATTCTCATCTCAGGGTTCCCGAGACTCTGCTTCAGGACTGAGCGCTGACTGGATCCTGCAGGTGCTGAACACCGTCCTACTGTAAATGGTACAAGTTAAAAACAGCCACATGCTTGTTTTGTGCTGCTGCCATTGTTGTTGCTTTGGTTTTTCTTGTTGATGTAGTTGTTATTTTGAGACAGGGAATCTGGTAGCCCAGGCTGGACTTGAACATGTTATGTAGAGGAAGTTGGGTGGGAACTTTTGCTCCCCTATGTCTGCTGGGATAACAGGTATGTGTACCATGCCCAGCTCTGGAAGCAGTTTCCTATTAAAGATGATTTGGGTGAAGTCTGAAGGAGAGGTGGGAATTCTGCTCTCAGTGTGTGACATGTCCCCTCCCCATGTCACATGTAATCACCTGGAACAACTATTGAGATAATTATTAATCATGTGACCGACTCATTCTCTGGCCCCACTTTCTTCCCTAGAAATGAAACGGACTGTTATAATATCACAGAAATGTTGCCACAGGCTCATGTTTTGGGACTTTTGGTCTCTGGCTGGTGGTGTTTGCTGGTTTGGGAGGTTATGGAACCTTTGGGGCTAGGGACCTAGTTGTGGACTTGGGCTGCTTGAGATGGGTCTTGGGTTTGGTTTTGCTTCTGGGCCATTTCTTCTCGATCCACTAAAATGTGAGGAGAAGTTAAATGGAAACTTCTAGTTTCTTTGGAAAGTCAGTAGTGTCGGATGGTGTTTTCCTGAAGCAGACACAAGAAAAGGGATATTTTGCTAAAGCAAACACATCAAAGGATACGTGATGAAGGATTCTTTGCTAATGACATGCATGTATTGGTTTGCCTTACATTGCCTTGAGCAGCTCTGTTTGTCCTGACTCCATAGAGAGAAACACATCAAAAAGTCTTCTGGTGGTGTTCTGGTGGCTTCTTGCTGCTTCTGAGGACTTGAGCCAACTGGCAGAGTGATGATAGCTAATACAAACTCATGTGGAGTTTTGCTAACACAGACTTGCAGAGGCAGGACACATGGTGAGGCAAGGCCCATGGAAGATACCTGACGTTTGGAGGGAGTATAAATAGGACTTACTGGACAGTGGCGAAGCTTGGATATCTAGCCTTGCAATGCTTCTTGGTCTTGAGTCTTCACTAATCTTCACTTCATTGAGAGAGGCACAGGAGAGAACTGCTCCAGGTAATCTCTCCTGCTGACTCATGTGAATTTGGCTGAGGCCTGGCTGTCTCTGCTAGTGATGCCACCACTGCTGATTCCTGTTTGCTATCTCAACACTATTGGACTGGAGTGCTGAGTATAATCGTGAAGTGTTTGTGAGTGGCTCAAGCCACTGATGCTGAATCCTGTGAATCGAACTGCTGATTTCCTGACAACATAGATGGGAGTTGCTCCAAAGAACAATTGCTAAACAGGTCCACTTCCCTCGTATCCTAAAAACCTTTCTTTTCTACTACCTTTGGTGGGTGGTGGGCTAGAAGGAAGGTTAAAGCATTTAAGAACCCTTATTAAAAGTAGGTTTTGAAAAAATCTAAGCCTATAGAGGAGATACTATCTAAGGTTCCCACATGTACTGACAAATATATTCCATTCACCCAGGTGAACTGTATCTCCTGAAACCATCAGGTGTTTTGTCACAGTAACAAGAAAAGCAAGTAGTTAATGGGAGTTGACAACTCCAACCCTCTAGTCATGTTCTTCAGCTTCCTGATGCGACTGGCTCCTTGTTGAACCCATCTAAAGGTCTATTCTGAATCACTAAATTAGAACAAGTTCAGAAAGACATTAGCAATGACCAAAGACACACCTGTTACTTCAGAGTTTGCCAGGTTTTCAGGAGGAACCAAAGACTAAGACCAAACATACATAGATGGTTTTGTTATATCATAGCAATTAAGCTTACTGACAGGTAGGAAGGACATGATAACAGTAACAGTGAAGACCCCCTAAACATGCAATTGACAGTGGGCACTCACATACCTGCTTTTATATTAAAAAGTCAATACTTGGCCTGGTGGGGGCCGCGCACACCTTTAATCATAGCACACATCAGGCAGAAACGGGTGGATCTCTGAGTTTGAGGTCACCCTGGTCTACAGAGTGAGTTTCAGAACAGCTAAGGCTAGACAGAGAAACCCTGTCTTCAACACACACACACACACACACACACACACACACACACACACACACACACAACTCAGTATCATTTGCCAATTTGTAGTCCGAAACAACGTAAGTGATGTGCTTCACATTTTAAAAATTAAAGTCTGTGTGTGTGTGTGTGTGTGTGTGTGTGTGTGCATGAAGTCTATCTAGTTTTAACTAAAATGATGAGAACTTATTAGGGTGGGTGACAGTAGAAACAGAGCCATGAGCCATTAGATTATTCCTTCTCTTCTCACACCCTGGAAATCTACTTCCTCCATGGATTCATTTGGTTTTCATATGTCATATAACAGGACTCCTAGAACACGTGTGGCTCTATAAGATTTCTTCTGTCACCTAGCATGTTCCCTTCAGGTTCCCTCCATGTCATGGTGTGTATAAGAAATCACTCATTCATTTCCCTGATGGGCTGTTCCTAATTTTTGGCCTCATGAATAATGCTACTGTGAATCTTTGTGTGCAAGTTTTTGTGTGAACACAAGTTTTCGCTTCTCTTGAATGTATAATGGTATGTGAGATTTTTCTCTGGAAATCACGTGAGGCAAAGGCCTGGTTTCCCCAGCTTGGCGCTGTCACTGTCAGGAGCTGGTAGAACCTTCGAGAGGTGAGGATCAATGTGAGGTCACGGGGTATGTCCTTGAGGAGAACAGTGGGACTGTAGCCCATCCCAGCTGTCCCTGCTCACCACAGTGCACTGCCTCACACAGGCCCAAAGGCAACAGGGCCAACTGACTTTGGGCTCAGACCTCTGAACCATGAGCCACAACAAATTCTACCTAGGGCTGGGAAGATGTCTCAGCAGACAGTGCCTGCTGCACAAGCACCAGGACCCGAGTTTGATCCCTAGCACCTCGAAAAAAAAGACCTGTACAGTGGCATATGCCTGCAATGCCAGCGCTGCGGGAGTGGAGGCAGCAGGATCTCTGGGACTGGCTACCTAGTGTGTTTGGCCATATCAGCGTGTTCCATATCAGTGACAGACCATGACTCAAAAAAAATGGTGAAGACACCAAACATCAACCTCTGGCTTCCATACT
Organism: Rhabdomys pumilio; assembly: GCA_030674055.1. NCBI lineage: Eukaryota > Metazoa > Chordata > Mammalia > Rodentia > Muridae > Rhabdomys > Rhabdomys pumilio. Next base: position 98,958,997 of record JANHMN010000006.1, on the reverse strand, counting down.
CACACAAGCTGAGTAACCCTACTAGCTGACTAGCCCCAACTAGCTGACTAACCCCAACTAGCTGACTAATCCCAATTAACTGACTAACCCTGACTAGCTGACTAACTCTTACTAGATGGCTAACCTTTACTAGCTAACCCTGACTAGGTGACTAACCCTTATTTTCTGACTAGTAGTAGCTTACTATAGACTCGGGAGTGCAGCTGCTGCGCCTCCTGGTGTCTCTGAAGAGAGGCCCCACCCACTCTTTTTCAAAGCATCAGCCCATCTTCCTTTCCAGCAATACACAGATGACTCTGGGGTCTTCCATCTCACAGAGGAATCAAAATTTTTCTCCTTGGTTCTGATTTTTAAAACCTGGGAAAAGATTTTATTTGACTTCACCTAGGTTAGACACTGACCCAGTTTCTCATCTGTGTAACTAGAGGGGAGGGATCACCCAAGAAGTCTACTTAGTACATGGTTACAGAGAACCGCCCTGAACAAGTGACCCACTGGGAATGTGATGATAGATGCAGATACCTTCCACAGAAACCGAAAGCTTAAGGATAATGCCACTCCCGATGGATAATGTGAATGTATCCCAGTCGATACTGTGACTGAGAGGGTGTGATTGGTGTTTAGGGATCTGGGCCCTAGAGGGATAAAAGACCTGAGATATCCAAGATGATGTCATTCAATAAAGACCTGACCTGCTCAAAGACCTATAGTGCTTCCCATGATCAAGCCGGTTTTATAATAATGAGCTTCTTGTTTTTAATTGAGAACATGCCTCTCCAGAACAAAGAGTTTTTCTTCTCAGCCTTTCTTGCCACCTCCATGTGGCCCTGAGATCACCTCCATGTGGCCCTGAGGTCACCTCCATGTGGCCCTAAGGTCACATTCTGACACCGGAATGTACTCAGCAGTCTTGTGTGCGACTGTTATGTTTTCATTTTTACTTATTTTTTAAAAATACCTTCCAGGACTGGAAAGATGGCTCTGTGGCTTGTCACACAAGCCTGACAACCTGAGTTTAATTCCCTGGGACTGAGTTTGATCCCTAAAACACAAGTAAAGATAGAAGGAGGGAAGCCAGGCAGTGGTGGCGCAGACGGATTTCTGAGTTTGAGGCCAGCCTGGTCTACAGAGTGAGTTCCAGGACAGCCAGGGCTACACAGAGAAACCCTGTCTCGAAAAACAAAACAAAAAAACCAAACCAAAACAAAACAAAACAAAAAAGGTAGAAGGAGGGGGCTATGCATGAAGTTGACCTCTGACAGCACGCATGCATGCTGTAGCACATGCATGCATGTACATGTGTACCTGTACATACCCATACATCTGTCTTTTTTATATACAGAAATAATAAAAGCTAAAACAAATTTATATATATCAAATGATATATGACATATTATATATTTGATATATATGATATGTATAATACATTTGATATATATGTATGATATATATAATATATTTGAGACACTGTATTCCAGGCTATGCTAGAGTTTGGTGTGTGGTCAAGGCTAGCCTAAAATCACCATCATCCTGTTTCATCTCCTACATGTCAAGGTTATAGCTACATACCACTACGCCTGGCAATGTGCAAATTCTTCCAGACAGCAATTTTGTCCTCTTCTCTGCCTTCCTTCCCTCCTACAGCTGGAATATGGATATGATGACACATATGATGACAGAGAGTTAGACTCTGGCATGGAAATCCCACCATGAGAATGTGTAGGACATAAGACGACAGACATCTGGGCAAATGGCGATGGCGGTGGCTACTGTGGTAACTCTGGGCTGTTCATAGTGTGTGGGAATGAGATTTCTATTTTAATGTTACCATTAGTTTCTGTCACTCTTTGCCGAGCTAGGTCCTAGCAGATGTATGTACTGTGTGCTGGGCAGTTTTCTTGCTTGTATCCTTGTGTCTTGCACATACTTCCCGCATTACTCCCCTGTAAAGCGTAATGCATGGCGACAGATTTCCTTCTTTACCACAAGGGTCTGGGGACTTGAACTCAGGTCAGCAGGTGACAATAAGTGGCTTTACCTCCTTCAGTCTTCTTATTGTCCACCCCTTATTTCTGAAAAACTGACATCCATTTACAATTATACAGCAGGAAGAACTGTACTTAATACCTCAGCTACATCAATATAATAGTTGGTATGTGGTAAGAAATTAGCTTTGGAGGAAAATAATTAAAAAAGAGGGGCAGAGGGGCAGGAAGCGGGGAGGGGTGTAAGTCTGGGAGGAATTAGAGGGAGGAGGAAGGTAGGGGGTAAATATGCTCCAGATTGTATTAATGTCTCAAAAACTTAAAAAAATATAAAAGAAATTAGCCTTTGAAATTTGGGGAAAATCCAATTATCTGCCTAAGTGTGTTTGCCAAAGATTTTTTGGGCTGCCAGACTTATTAATAGCATGCTAAATTAGTATCCTTAGCTCTCCTCAGATATGTGCCAACCGTAGTATATAAATACCAATTTTTAATAACATGTTTAGTTGATGACTCATGAGTACCACCCAGGGCATCATCTGAAAAGACCAGCCTGTGGCATTTGTGTCCTCGTCATGTGATCAGTAAAGATGAGTTGTTAAAATTAAAGTTTGAATTTGTTGTAACCATATTTGCTCCACAGTGTGGCCCTGTCTCAGGCCCAAAGCCAGAGGCCCCAGCAGCCATGTACCACACGCTCTGAAACCACGAGCCGAAAGGGAAAGTTTCTTCTCTTTAGTTATCTTCTTAGGTGGTTTGTCACAGCAGTGAAAAGCTGCTCAATTAATATTATGTGAATTACACAAACAGGAGTATACATTGTAAAAGGAATTATAGAAAGCCAAACAATTCTTAAGCTTTTGCTAACCACGATTAGTTCTTACACTATAATCAGCAAATACCACAAGCCTAATAGTAAAGATAGGGGATGCCAAATTCTATTTCAAATTCTATTTCTTTCCCACAGTTTTGGCTTTGGAAGTTGCTCAAGGCTCATGCTAGGTATAGGTGTCAGCCCCCTTGGGCTTGTCTCTTGGATTGAAAGTTTGGTGTTCCCTTTATGCTTTCTTTATGAGAAGTGGCCTATTTAAAATCTGGTTGATGAAGATGAATATAATTAAAATCAGATTTTAAAAATCTTCATATTACATTAACAAGCTCTCCTTCCCTGAACTCGGGGCTCCCAGGCCACCCCTACCTCCTCCTGTATCCATGTGTCACTTATGGATCCTTGCTCAGCCTTTCTTGGCTTGTTTCCCTCAGCACACATGCAAGATCGTATTCTGCCCTAAAAGAAGAAAACTCACTTTCATGGTTTGATGCTATTCTCTGTATCTAAATCTAGCATCTTTCCTTATATCTAGGGATGAGTGGGTGAGTCTTCTCCCTACACTCTCTCCCCACTGCCCCTCAGGTTTCTGTGTGACTGGCTTCAGTCCCTGCCACTGTTCTGACAGTGTTCCAGATCAGCCCCAGTGACCTGCCAGCTCTAGTTCTGTTTTCCTTCTTATCAGCCTTGGCAGTGTCTCTAGAAAGCTGTCCCTCCTGATCCTGCTCTTCTGAGACACAGGTGTTCCTCTTGGGGTCCCTTCCAAGTCCCCAGAGGAGGCCTTTCCTCTATATCTCTGGAAATTGCCATTTTGGTCTTTTGTACCTGCCCTCCTCCTGCCTGTATATTGGGTTTTTTTTTTGTTTGTTTGGTTGGTTGGTTTTTTTTTTTTTTTTCCGATTTCCTCTCCTGTGCTTTAAATGACCGTTTCTAGATGTGAATGCCATGCCTTTGGTGACCTAAATTTTTATTGTTAATTATCCTCTAGATATCTCTATTCAAATGTAATATTCCCCAAGTTGAATTTACCATCTTTATGTATTTCCACAAACTATCTTTTCTCTATTTTCTCTCCAATGGAGAGAGAGAGATAATGCCAAACCTCTCTCAGCTACTCAGGAGCTTGCCAAGCTGGTTCCTCATCCCCAGCTGACTCTGGTGCCAGGTCCTATTGAATTCACCTTCTAAATATCTCTTGAATCCATCTGTTCATCTCCTTTTCTTAGCTTCTCCTGAACTCAAACCTTTTCTTTCTTTCTTTCTTTCTTTTTTAAAAAACCTCTTTCTTGCATGGTCTCAGCAGCATCTGGACTCTTCCTCTGGTTGAAGCGTCACCTCCCTTCCCCTCGTATTCTTTTTCCTTTTGGAGATGTGGTCTCACTGTTTAACTTCGGATGATCTTCATTCACAATTCCCCTGCTCCTGCCCCTGGATGAATGAGATACAACACCATATACAGCCTCCTTTTTTCTTAAGTGTCTTTTCAAATGAAAGAGTAACATAGTCTCATGTAGTCCAATAGTTATAAGGCTAGCTGGCTAGTGGAAGCCCTCAAGTTTCATTGCCCTATCTGAGTCCCAATACTACACAGACACAAGCCCTGGCGCGTCTGAAATTCTGCTATGTATTCTAGGCTGGCCTGGAATTAATTCACAGAGATGCATCTGCCTCTTCCTTCTGAGTTCAGGGATCAAAGACATGCACCACCACTCCCAACATTATTTATTTATTTATTTATTTATTTATTTATTTATTTATTTATTCATTATCTTGCAATTCCTGTATTTTAAGAGGTACTTCTTTTTACATTTTAACATCTCTGAAATAGAAGCGTAGTAGTCTTAGACGTGGTTGGATACAACACTGCTGTGTTTATGTTCTTTTCTACTCACTCTGATACATATTCTTTTTACCCATGATCCTAAATCAGCATTTACCCCCCAGATGTTTCTCAAGTGAAATCTGATCTGATTGAGACTCTCTGGGGAATTCTTAAAAGGCTCTGGCTTGGGGAGAGGGACTCCCTAGTCCTTCCTCTCTAACCCTTCTTCCTCTGCACCCCCTCCTACACAGCTGCACCCCTCTACCTTAAAGCCAAGCTAGCTCCCAAAATACTTAAGTCAAGCCAGAGCCCTCGTCACAGAAGTGTCTTCTGCCCTAATGGCCTCACATTTTTTTTTTTAAATGCAAAGTCCTCCTCACCCTGAGCTGAGCCTGAGGTCTTCCTTCATGTATCCAAGGACCCCAGCTTGTGGCCTGTGCCATTCTTAAATCAAGTAGCATGCTAACCTATGCCATTTCTCTGGTCTTTTGCTACCAACAGAGTTCTCTAACAGAGATTCTTCTTTATACAAAACCATAGCAATGCCCGGCAATGTAGAAAAAAAACTTTGAAAATAATGAGCTAAATATGAGGGAAGCAAGAAGGTGCCCCTTATATAAGATGCAGAACCTTCCACCTAACCCTTCCCTTACCCTAGGACAAGCAAGAGGATGTCAAACCACTTGGTGTCCAGACACCAAAACAACTACAGACCTAGTAATTCAACCTTCAACTGAAGGTTGACGGTGTCAAAACCTTTGGCACCATCCCTTTTCTCTCATCCTCATTCTACCTCTTGGTCACTTGTGCAACTCAACATATGTACTTGTGCAAGGTACCACAGAGGGATTCTCCTGACTTGCCCAGCTGAGGTTTCCATTCAGACCCCCTCCCACACTTGTGAATCTCACCGAGACTCAACACCAGTAAGTAAATACAAGCATGAGCTGAAGTTTCATATAAAAACATTTGTTTTAATAACTTCTTTAAGGCCTCAAAGTTATATGGAGTGGGAACAGCTTCTCCAGATTTCAATTCTAGAAACTGCCCAAATAGACAAACAGTCCTTCTTTCTGACCTAGATAATTTAAAGCCAGGGATTCCAAGTCATTCATGGAAAAGTACCAGGGTTCTGTTGAGATTTTAAATAAAGCACTGCTGATGTGGCCTATTTGACAGACAGTTAGATTGATCAGCCTACCTCAAATGAGTACCCGGGTTCGATTCCCAGTGCTGGGGCGGGGAATGGAGGGTAAGCATACTAAAACATGTTGACAGTTGCAGGACCAACATACTCAAGATATTCTTAGTGAAAATCTGGAGCTGTAAAACAAAGTAAAAAACAGAGAACAGGAGAAAGGGCATCAAATGCCAGGAGAGGAAAAATAGAGAACGTATTGCTAGAAATGTGACAGTCAAGAAAGGATGCAAAGACACAGGCATTTGGTTAGGGAAAGGTGGGGAGGGAAGGCTGTGTTGAGGACATAGGGGCTTGAGGCTACAATAGGTAGATACTGTCGAAAGCATGCAAATCGACTCAAGATAAGAAAGAGAGGCACCCACACCAGACAGAAGTGTAGGGCTGTTACCGAAGTGTGCTGTGTGGATTAACTCTTCCCTCTTCGTGGAAGCTAAAGAAATACTTGGATCAGGGTGGACTCAACAGCCCGAGAGTTTAGCATCCCCCCTTCCTGGGGTGGAATCAAACCCTTGTCACGTGTTCAACATTTTAAATGTGTGGAGGAAAACTTCGGTTCTGAAAGCGAAGACTTCGCTAAGAAGTCAACGTGAAGCAGATGGAGCGAATCTCTTCTGTTCACAAATCTTAGACTAAATAATTAAAAAACAATAGCTCTGGGTATCAAATACCTTAGCTGAGGAGATCATTCCTATGGATTTTGGCTTCCTGGGAAATGAACTCTGACAGCGAATCCTCCCCCAACCCCTCTGGCACTGAGCACGGTAACCTCAGACAAGGACGTAGGAAAATGAAAGGCAAAACCCAACCTTGGTCTGTAGCTTTCAGTGTGATTTCACTCTCAGCACAGACTTAGGCAGGTGTGCTTAAACTCCTTGAAGCGAGTGCCCTGGGAGCGCCCTTCTCAGTATCTCGTTATCTCCAAACTAAAAGAGATCTGATTTGGATCTAGGTGGGGTTTTCCGGATCCCACCGGATTCTGCCATTGGGAACCCCCAAGTCCCTCCTCAGACCCAGCTAATAAAGAGAAACTGTGGGGAGCTTGTCTATTGAACTCCCACCCTTGTGGACTCTGGCTGCAATTCGTGCCGCGGGGAGAGAGGAAGGGAGTCGACCTCCCTCTGCTTTTGTTTCTAGCGTGGCTGGCACTCTGAGGGACAATCCGTAGCCTACCTGCCTGACACCTCCCAGGCCCCGGGGTGGCTGCACGCCCCGGAGAGCCGTTCGCCTCCAGCTCAGTTCGCCCCCGGTCTCACCTTCCTACGCTGTCCGCGACTGTGACCAGCCTGACTCACCCGGGACCGTTGGCGGGGGTTGGGGATACTTCAGAGGGCGGAGGTACAGGAGGCGGGCTGAGCCCTTCCCCCAGAGTCAAGGAGGAGGCGTAGCCAGTGCGCAGGTGAAACCGACTCCGACCTATCCCGAGAACTTTCGCTGCGGGGACTCGCTGCGACAGGCCAGCGACGTTCAGGGGCGGCCCCGGAGCCGCCCTCTGCCACCAGGGTTGCGCGCCAGGACTCAGCCTGGGCACCCGCCCCTAGGGACCCTCGGCCCTCCGAGAGCGCCCTGGGGATGCAGGCGGCGCCGGCCTCCGCGGCAGATGGAGGCGGGTGGCGCCACCCCGAGCGCAGGTGACACTCGCCAGGCCTGGGTTTCGGTCGGAGGGGAAGCGCCCTGGGAGCTCGAGACGCAGCCGCCCCAGGGACTAGGGACCCGGCAACGATGGCTGGAGAGCTAAGCCAGGAGGCACTGCTGGACTTTCTGTGCCAGGCCGGGGGCCGCGTGCGTAACGCAGAGCTGCTGAGCCACTTCAAGGGCTTCCTGCGCGACCCTCACGTGCCTCCCGGCCAGCTTCAAAAGCGTCGCGAGCTCTTCAAGGGCTTCGTGAACTCGGTGGCCGCAGTGCGCCAGGACCCCGACGGCACAAAGTACGTGGTGCTCAAGAGGAGGTACAGGGACCTGCTGGGGGAGGAGGGCCTACAGCGACCCGCCCCCGCAGACGGACAACCGCGGAGCCACCGCCACCATGACCCGGAGCCGCAGAAGCCGCCGGCAGGTGCGGGGACCCGGGTGGACGTAGGTGACCATGAGCTAGTGGGCAGCAGCGCGCGGAAGGCGGCCGAGCCAGACCCCAACCCAGGACACAGCCCGAGCCAGAGGACTCCGGGGCCAGAGGCTGCTCAAGCCAGAGGCAGGTGTGCGGCGGTGGGGACGCAGGGACGCTGCTGCTGGGAGTGCCAGCAGAACGGCTGGGAACAGCCCACGGGACAGCCGCTGCCTGAAGATGTCGGAGACCCTGTAGCCCCCTGGGAGAAGCCGGAGCGCGCTGCGCCTGCCCGGGATGACCTCGGAGCTCCCGGGTGGCTGCGGGAAGGAGCGGCGGCCGAGCGCGCGCCTGTGTCTCTAACGCCTGTCTGGCCTCCGGCTGCCGTCGAGGCTGCTGGCAGCCCGACGTCCCCACCCGCTCTCCCACCCTACCCGGCGCCCTCCAGAGAGCCACTGGAGCTGTTTACCGCCAGCTCCCCGAACCATTCAACCCAACAGCTGCAGCAGCAGCAGCGCACTCGAGAGTGGGTAGCCAGATGCCCGCAGGTGCCTGAGCCGGGGATCCAGGGGCCCACTCGCGCCTGGTCAGTAGTGCCAGACAACTTCCTCCAGCTATCTTCAGAAACTGCCTTTGGGGTCTCGGAGACCAACTCGGCGCTGCCGGAGCCGGCTCTGTCTCTTCATTCTCTCCTTCCTGTGGTTCCTGACGAGTCCTCAGAATCCTGGCCGGGGAATCCACCTACTGTCTTTCGAAGCATTCGTTGTCAGCTGTCCCTCCAGGATCTGGATGACTTTGTGGATCAAGAGAGCCATGGCAGCGAGGAGAGCAGCAGTGGACCCAAAGAATCCCCTGGAACCCCCGAAGAGGGGCTGCAACCTGTCTTGAGAACTTCCTCTTGGGGAGAGCTCGGGGATCCAGTTGGGGATCTGATTGTGTCACCAAACGAAGGCAGCCCCTGCCTGATCCCGAGGGGCCTCAGGAATAGAGGGAATGTGCCCAGTTTTCGGAAGGTCCCAACGGTGGCTAAAAGCCTTGGAGACCACCACCAGGAGCCCTTCCCTGCCCCCAAGTTCCGGAGGTCTGTCAGGAGGAGCTCTCGAACAGGGAGAACCAAATCTCCCTCCTCCTCAGATGAGGAGCCTCTTGATGAGGACTTGTTGAAAAGGAGCCGGCGCCCACCTAGGTCTAGGAAACCTTCCAAGGCAGGAGCCCTGCCCAGCCCAAGGGTGGATGTTGTTTTGGTACAGAAATTGGCAGATGCTAATGCTGTGGCCAGTCAGCCACACTCCTCATGGGTCCCCAGCAGGGATGGATCTGCAGCCTTGGTACTCCACAGACCTTCTGAGCACAGGTCTCCCCTTGTCCCCCTAGATGCCAGGGAGCATGAGTGGATTGTGAGACTTGCCAGTGGCTCCTGGTTTCACGTGCTGACTTTATTCTGGGAGGAGCCCCAGCTGGCTTTGCACAGAGACTTCCTGACCGGGTACACAGCCTTGCACTGGATAGCAAAGCACGGCGACCTGAGTGCCCTTCAGGCCTTGGTCTCTGGAGCCCAGAAAGCGGGGATTGCACTCGATGTAAACGTGAGGTCCAGTTGTGGCTATACCCCACTGCACCTTGCAGCTATTCACGGGCACCAGGGAGTCATCAAATTGCTGGTGCAAAGATTGGCTTCTCGGGTGAACATTCGGGACTGCAGTGGTAAGAAGCCGTGGCAGTATCTGAAAAGTAATGTCTCTGGGGAAACGTGGCAGCTCCTGGGTGCACCCCGGGGCAAACCTATCTTCCCTGTCTATTCCTTAGTCCAAAGCTCTTCCCCAGCCAGGAAGGTCAAGAGCCGGGAAGTGTCTAGAAATGTCACCCGGAAGACTTCCTTAGCTGCTTTGCTCAAAACTCAGCACAACAAACGGAAATTGGCCAGCCAATATGAAAAATTCCACACCTCAAAGGAGAGAGAAGAGTATAGTGACTGAGGTGAGCTTTTCTCTGGAAGAGAGGTGTGTGAGCACACACACACACACACACACACACACACACACAGCTACTAAGTAGGTGGAGAGAACCCAAGGGAAACAGAAACTGTTAGGAGTTGATAAAGATTGAGGACCGGTGAAATGGTGTCCTCAAGGGTCATCTCAATTTCTTGAAAGCTCATATGTTTAGACTGTGAAATGTAGACTGAAGCTGATTCAGGCACTCAAGCCTGGGAAGGGTCCCTCTCTCTCCAGAGCCAGCCAGGGGTCAGGCCACAAGAAGGCACAGTATTTTCTGAGGCAGTGCCAGCCAGGCCTTACTAGAAAGGGAACGGATACGTCAAAGGGAGGCAATTGGTGGGACTGCTGTCGCTCACACTGTTCTCTGGCTGGAAGCTCTTTGGCTTCTATTCATCTCTAGAATAAATCTTGGCTGAGTGGAAAGCACCAGGTTTGAAGTCAGATGGCTCCCCTTCATTTCCTTTATGTGCCTTTTGGCAATTCCAACCAGCGAAATAAAATTGTTACTGGAGAGTGTAGGATTTGATTGAAGAGGTTTTCTCTGTCCTGAGCCTTCCTGTGAGCATCCGCTGCAGGGCTTGGTGTAAACTGTCGGCTGTCTTCTCTGGGTGTCACTGCCATTGGCCGGAGAAGCAGATGAGTGACATTCAGGAATGATCGTGACTCCACTCCCTAGAGAAATGACAACATTCAGACTCTGTTTTGCTTTCTGTTTGTTTTTGCTGTTGTTTGTTTTTGTACCAAATCAAAGTGAGCTTCCCAAGTGTAAAAGAATTTTGGTTCATTTGTGTAATGACTGAAACTCTTCATCCTGCAGGAGAAAACTCCACGTGTGACAAACAGGGTCATCTCTGACTGCTTCAGCACGTCTGAAGGTCAAAGTTGGTACTCGGAAAAGAGCTGGATTCACTCTGGGGAGGCATTAAGGGCTAAAAGCACCAGAACTTTGTTAAGCTGCTAAGTATAACTTTGTTTGCACTAAACTTTTTGCCAATTAAGATTAAATATTAGCCTTGAAGTACTGAGTGTCCAACAGGAAGTGTCCCGTTCAGTTCTCAGGAAGAGGCTGGTCACTGCCGGTCCCCGGCTGAAGGTGACTCTGCACCCCCAGGAGAATGTGTACATTCTGAATGTAAATCCAACGAGGACTGAAAAGTTCCGTGTTCGAGCAGAGATTACATTTTATGGAAATATTTTCATGTGTGATGCTGTATTTTTTTAAAGGTATTTTTGTGTTATTTTCTGGTTATTTTCCTGCATTAAAAGACCAGCAGATTGTTATGTTATCATATTGTATCAAGCTTATCACTGCTGATGTTCTTACATAAAGAGCTCTGTGACTGTCAAATCCTTTTTGTTTCTTCGTAGTCTGACTTTATACCTTTGCCGAAATCAGTCTCTTTCTCTGTCTATCTTTCTCCATTTCTCTGGGGACCTCATGTGTGCTATACAAGTGCCCACACTCCTATTTAAAAAAAAAAAAAAAAAAGACAGAATAATTGATTCTATGAGCTTTTACAATTACATGGCCTTTCAGCCCATACCTAAAGGGTGAAACTAGGAAATCAAATCAGAAAACGTGAGAAAAATGACTGTGTGTGTGTGTATGTAAATTTAAGTTTACAAAGCAAACATTTATGTAAACAATCTAGTAAACAGCTTCTTTTAAGAGCCAGTGGATTTAACATATTGTCTCGACTGGATCAGATTATTCAACACATACTTTACAGGGCTCTGTGGGATTTATAAAGGTGAGTGGGACAGGTTGACAGGGTGTGTCTCCACTAGGAGCTAAAACTCTAAACTGTTTGCTCTTGGCTGTTTTCTACCTTGACTTGTCCCCAGGCTGTCTTTCAAAGCCTCATGACGACAGAAAGAAGCTTATAGTAATAGGCAAGGGGAAGAAAAGGGTGTGTCTTAGAAATGAGGACCAGCCAACGTAATTCAACACTTCAGAATGCCAGATGTGAAAACTAAGTGTGGGGTGGGGGTGGGGGTGGGGGTGGGGGTGAGGGTGGGGGTGAGAGAGAGAGAGAGAAAGAGAGAGAGAGGGAGAGAGAGGGAGAGAGAGAGAGAGGGAGAAAGGGAGAGGGAGAGAGAGAGAGAGGGAGAGAGAGAATCCCTTTAGGCTGGGCACGGAGGATGGGCCTGGTTCCATCCAGGAGTGATGATACCGGCCTTCCCAAGAAACCAGCTGTGTTGGTTCCTCCACATTCTTGTCGTCTGCTTCAGTGCAGCTCCACACAGCCTAGTGTTGGCTCAGTGGTCAGAACACAGTCCCAGGCTGGCCCTCATCAGGACTTGTTCTTCATGTCCCTCTGGTCTTTGTTCATATGTCTCTTGTCACTGATCGGGCGAACTGTCTTGCACAGTCACAGTGCTGGTGGGGGAAGGGCAGGGTGAAAGAACTCAGCCTCTTGCTCATGTTGCAAAGTCCAGGTGGAAAGGACTTGGGCAGGAAAGCTCTTCCTGCCTTCTGCTGGCTTCTCTCTGCTGGGAACCCTGCATGAGGTAGCGCCACACCTGTGGGGGGGAGGGGAGGTCAAGGCCCTACCCACTCAGTGTCTTGTCCTAGATTGCTTTCGCTTGGAAACCCGAATTTGCTACCATCTCAGTAAGACTGCTCATATCCCTCAGAAAACAGCTCAAATACAACCTGTAAAGAAAATTCAAGGGAAAGGCCTCCAGTGAAGGGCATGGCGGTTTCACTAGAATTCCCAGAACGCTCAGGGCCACACAACTGCTCCCTTATCACGATTGCTCACTTGTGTTTTGATTTTATTTTCTGCTTTTTTTTTGAGACAATGTCTCATGTAGCCCAGGCTGGCCTTGAAGTCCTGATCCTCTTCCCTTAGCCCCCTCCCCCAAGTGCTGGTATTGCAAGCATGTAGCACCGTCCAGACCAACTATCCCGTGTGTTTTGATTTTTCTTTGAGACTTTGAAGATTAGAAAGCATTTGTGAATTCATCTAAACATACCAGACTGACTTTGGTTGTTGTTTTCCTTTCCCTTTTAAAAAAGATGGGGGTGGGGGATGGGGGGTCTTTGCTTCGTTGTCCAGGTTAGTCCCAAATTCCTGAGCTCAACCATTCCACTTGCCTCAGTCTAAGTAACTGCCGCTGCAGCCATGCCCCTAGGTCTGGATACATTTACTGGGGATTTGTTGAGCATTGAGTTTTCCACAAGGCTATCATTTCAGCCTTCCTGTCTACCAGGGCTCTGTGGTTGCTGGAGACAGGAACACTGAGAGTAGAGCCATTGGAAGTAGCTCTAGCACTAGAACAGTGGACAGACACACACATCCAGACCGAAGAAGTGCGACCAGGAACCTGGCTCAGTAGGTAGAGCATGAGCTGCCAAGCCTGATGACCTGGTTAAGCGCCCAGATCTCTTCTCCTCACTTCCACATACACACCAAGGCAGACACGCCCACTGGCTCCACTACCCACACACACAAGAAAGTAAATAAAAAGGTAAGTGAGAAGCCGGGCAGTGGTGCCACAGGCCTTTAATCTCAGCACTCAGGAGGTAGAAGCAGACAGATCTCTGTGTTCAAGACCAACTTGGTCTATGGAGTGAGTTTCAGGACAGCCAGGCCTAAACAGAGAAACTCTGTCTCAAACTGTCACGACTCCGTACCCCATCCCACCCCACCCCCCAAAAAACTGAGAAAGGTCTAAAATATGCAATTACTGCAGTAACTAATGCATTTTAGCAAGTAGAGGGAAACCCAGAGGGTGGCTGCTATCTCCTGAAGTAACCTATTTACATAATAATCTTTTAAACTCTGACCTTAAAGGGTCTCTGTGCTAAGCAGCATCTTATAGTGGTATCTGATAGACCATCTCTCCGTGCCTTTATCACAAAATAACAGCCTGGTTCCTCAAGAATGACTGCTGAGACCTGCCACAAGCCTTGGAAAGCCAGGTCCTGGAATGGTTTTTCCAATAGGGGTATACAGTTCTTCCAAGATCAATGTATTCAACCAGGATGATCTCTTAGCAGCATTTTCTCTTCTGATCTTTATATTCCTATCTGCTCATAGAAGAATTAGGAATTCACAGAGGGAGAGCTCGAAACTCAAGACAACTTGCCACTCATTCAAGGTTTTGATAGATCCGAAGCTTCAGTTGCCAGCATCATGGTACCCTTCGCATGCGTATCCTATAGCGTGGATAATGAGAGGGCAAGCTGGCTGGGTCTCTGTTCTTACGCCAGAAGATTTATTGTGTTTACTTACGAAAGTCTCATGGATTCGCAGAAAGGAAGGCTCGAGGCCGCTGGCTCCAAAACCACAGAAGTTCCTCCCCTGGGACAGCTGGAAATCCTTTGAAAGGAAAAAGAGCGATTACCGAGGCACAGGAGAAAGACTGTGGCCTTAGTTGCTTTGGGTGCCACCTGCCCAAGATGCTCTGGCTTCCCTGTGTGTCACCTTACACCTCCAGGGGCTCCTGGGTCCAGGTGCTTGTTTCCTACTATAAGTTTCTTCAAGACCACCTGGAAGATCAGAGGTAGGTGGGGCAGCTTCACTTGACTCTCCGAATCCTGGGAACACGCCTGGTGCCCTGCCTTCTCTGTTACTATGTGTGCTGTTGACTCGAAGTCAGTTTGTGAGGGGGGGGAGCGTCTTTGTGTGTGACATTTCTCAGATTCTAAACTCCAAGTGTCTTTGTTTCTGTTTCTGGGTTGAGAAAATAAAATCTAATCTCTCCAAAACTTAAAGCTACAGCACAACAGAAATGGCTTTGAAGTCATAAACAATTTGGGAATTCCCGAAAGTGGAAATTGTATAGAGGAGGCTGGAAAGGGATGGGGGAGGTATTACATGGGATTATTCTCTCAGACAAAGCTCCACTATCTTCCCGAGTTCAGTTGTGCCCACTTGCAAATGATCGTCATTCCTAGGTTTATTGACTGTTGACCTTTCCTGACTGAAAGTGGGGCTGAAAGGGGTCATAAGACCTCCACCCTGAGTACCCAGCCTCTCCTCCTAACCAGCCCTATGCAGGTCTGCCCTAACTGCACAAGGCCTTGGGGAAGTCTGTAAGACGGGAAGGACTAGGAATAGGAGCACATCTATGCAGTCATCCATCACCCACTCAGGGTGCAGACTTTCCACTGTGGCTGCTTTCTGTAACCCCTCCCCCACAGCTCTCTGAGTAAGCCCCATGTGTCTGGGTTTGTTGTGGGGGACCACAGGAGCAGGGATAGCCATTGTTTAAGTTTCCCCCAGGGAAGGAATTTGAGCAATGAAAGGCACTAGAGCAATGTTCTGTCACCTGCTCTGTTTGCAAAGTGGGTCTTTAGCTGTCTGATCATTGCTTGACTCTTATGTTCAAAGCAGAGTCTTGCTGGGTGGCCCAAGCCAGCCTCTTATTCACTATGTAGCCCAGGCTGTTCTCAAACTTGGAACCATCTACCTCATTCGGATGAACTTAGATTATTTTGATTAACAAATTATTTTAGATGACAGGGATTTCTCATGTATCCTCTACACAGTAACATTTTTTAAACATTATAAAATCTACATTTGAATATATTTGGAGGACTGGGGAGATAACTTAGTCAGTAAAGTACCTACTGTGCAAGTGTGAGGTCTGGGTTTAATCCCCAGAACCCACATGATAAAGCTGAATGTGATTCCACATGTGATTCATAAGTCCAGAGCTGGGGGGCAGAGAGGGTAGTTCTCTGGGGCTTACTGGCCAGCTAGTCTACTAGAATAGGCGACAGTGAGAGACCCTGTCTCAAAAAACAGGGTGGATAATGATTTATGAAAAAAAAACCAAAGATGTCCTTTGGCTTCCACATCCACTCCAGATGCACCCACACGGATCTGCACTCTCCCATGCACATACATTACATATACCAAGTATTTAAGCAAAACAGACAGTAATTTGCTTAATTAATTTCATAATTAATTAATTAATTATTATGAAATTATTATTGAATGAAAAATTATTCATATTAATTATTATGAAATTATTATGAAATAATTAATTAATTGTCATAATTACTTAATTAATTAAGTAATTTCAAAACAGATCTTGAAACATTTGTCTTTATTCACTTTCTGAGAAAAAAATCTTTGAAATCACATGTTAATGAGAGGTCCTGTTTTATATGTTGTAGGTTGAGTTTTGTTATTTGTTTTTTGTTTTGTGCTGGGCATTGAGCCTAGGAGCTTGTGCATGCTGGGAAGTGTCTTACCATTAACTACATCTCTCTCCCTGTTGTTGTTGCTCATGACACAGGATCTCACCATATTACTCTGAACGTGTAAGAGCCAATGATTCTCTGGCCTCCGTCTCAGTTTAGACTATAGGTATGTGCCATCAGGCTTGGCTTTACGGCTACTTTTATATTTTAAAAAATTTAAAATGGTCAAAACAATAATTTTTATTACACAGAAAAACCCACAATAACAAAAAGCACACACATTTTCAAATTTCATTGGCATGAGCCAATCACGGATAACATTTTGGTGTGTTCAAGTCCGGCATCAATAACAAAGGTGAGACCCACTCTACCTACTAAACACCAGTTTCATTTGGTCAATTAATCTCTATTATCTTCTGTTTGAACTGGATGTTGCATATGGAGCCAGAGAATGTTTATGTGTTCGTGTCTTCAGGTGACAGATAGTGGGCAGCTGAGGGGTTTGTTGAGCACCCTGGGCTTCAGTACCACTTTCCTTCTCTATGCTCCAAGAGCTATGCTCTAAAGTGCTAAGCTTTAAGTTGGTGTGTGTGTGCACGTGTGTGTGTGTGTGTGTGTGTGTGTGTGTGTGTGTGTGTGTCTGTGTATTTGGTTCTGGCGACCAATCCCAGGCCTCACTCACATGTACCAGACCTGCTCCACCACTAATCATTCTTTGAATTCCTGAATAACTTCCTTTGGTTTTTAACCAGCTTCTTTGCCAGTGTTCTGGGACCTATCAGCTAGAAGGCTCCTCCTTCAGGAAACTGGTTGCTTGCTACAACCAGCAGGAAGCAAGAAAGGGAACTCTGGCCAAGAACAGTTATCTGACACCTGAGTCTTTTTGTTTGCTTTTGGGGCAGTGGAGGTAAGGAGACAGACAGATAGGAGGGAAGGACTTTGCTTGATGAATTTTTAAAATAGGCCAGGTCTGCCAGTATTACTGGGTGGGGATTCATCTTTTTTTTTCCCCCTAATAGTTAGGGAGAATATTTTATGGCCACTTTTCCATGTAACATAAGGGTGAGAAAAGAGATCTATCTATCTATCTATCTATCTATCTATCTATCTATCTATCTATCATGTATCTATCACCCATTTATATCTACCATCTTTACTATCATCTCTATTTATCTATCTATTAATCATCTATCTTTTCTATTTACCTACCTACCTACCTATCTGTACATATGATCGTATATTTCCGTTTTTATTTTGTTCTGTTCTGTTTCTGAGACAGGGTCTTGATGTGGAAACTAGACTGGCTTGAACTTTTGATGATTCTCCTGTCTCTTGACTCTAGGTACTGGGATTATAAGTGTGAGCCACCACTCCCAGCTCTTAAAGAATTGTGTGGGTTGAATGAGATGGCTCAGTTAGTAAAGTCACTTGCCACCAAGCCTAGTGACCCAAGCGAAATCCCTGGAGCCCACATGATAGGAGGTGAGAACTAACTCCAGAAAGTTGCTCTCTGACCTCCACACATGTCCTGGAATGCACATGCTGACATATACATGCACAGGGAGATGAATACACGTGCCTTTCTGTTTGCATTTTATTTATTCCTTATTTATACCAGAGCTGGGAATTAAACCCAGGTTGTTTCAATAATTAACAGTGAGAAAACATATACTATATCCATATATGCTTAACAGTTTCATTACTTTTGGGTTTCTGGATCTCTTCTTGTTAGTACCAGTAGTACTGATGGGAGAATAGCCTCATGAAGATCAGTGGGAGGCTCTTTGACTTCTGACTCCTGCCTCAGGTATAGCTTTAGAGCACCCATTGCATCTGTCAGCTTCAGAGGCACTGGGTTATGTTAAGCCAAGTACCACTCAGGAGCTTATCTCCCAGAAGGCCTGCTAACAGTGGACTTTACGATTTTAATTTATTTATGCACTTTAATGAATAAGAAAGCAGCTTTTACACTGGGTTGCATACTCTTCCCTTTCTAGCAAAAATGTCTTGTTGATCTTTTTAGGGGTTTCATTGCTAGGTCCCATGAATGTAATATTATAATTTATTAATTATATGTTGCCATATTAACAAGTTACCCCAAGACTTGGAAGCTGAAAAAAAAAAAAAGGAGCATGTACTTGTTCATATTTCAGTGCCTCGGGGACATCCTGGCTGGGTAGTTTATGGATCCTGAGAGCCTAGTCAAGATATCAGCCAGGACTGAAGGCTTGACCATGTCTAGGGGATGGTGGGAAAGGGCTCATCCACATGGCTTTTGGCAAAGACCTCAGACCCTGCTGATTGTTGTCAGGGGATCTTGTTCTGATCCTCATGAGTGCCTGTATTGGCTGCTAGCTTCCTTCAGAACAAGTGATTCATGACAGGCATAAAGAAAGCCATGGCATCTTCCAATGCAGTCTTGAAAGCCACACATAGGGTCTTCTGTCACGTTCTATTTGGAAAAAGACTCATTCATCTACATAACCACAGGTGAGGGGAGGACATACTAGTTCTTAAAGTAAGGACTGTCATAGACTTGTGAACACATTTCAAAACCATCACACACATTACATGTGTCTGTGTGTTTGGGGTGTGTGTGTGTGTGTGTGTGTGTGTGTGTGTGTGTGTGTGTGCGCGCGAATGCGTATGCATGGTACATATGTGGAGGTCAGATGGCCATTAGGGGGAGTCAGTTTTTCCCTTTTACCACATAGGTTCTGGGGTCACCAGGTTTGGCAGCAGCAAGTGCATTTCCTTTACAAAGGTATTTCATCAGCCAAAAGACTTCTGAACACCTCTTCCCATTCTGAATCTTGAATCTTCAAGCTAGTTTAAAAATTTAAATTTAGAGTAAACGAAATCTATATAACCATAGATAGCTCTTTAGCTAGTCTCTAGATGGGGAAGCTAAGATGTAGTTTTTACGTCTTAGGTTTCAGACTAAATTCCATGGGTTAACAATTATGTTCAATAATGGGCAGAGCAAGGACAACCAAGTCGAAAGGATCGTGAGTCAAAGCATAAAGTAGTTGTAAAACGGGGGCAATGAGACATAGCTTGATTAGAAGCTGCTCATCCTTACAGGGGAAGGCAGGCTCCTCCCTCCTGTGTGACCTGACCATAGTGACTTCCTTGTAGAAAGCAGACAACACTTCCTACCAGCAGTGATGAGTCACTTTGGTCATGTGCACCTTGGATGTTGTAAAGAGAATGATACTTGACCTCTGCAGTCTTCCTGCCTAGTACACATAACCCAAGTCTATGCATGATGAAAATATTCGGCACATTTAAGTAGAGAGATCTATCACATGTCTATCCAACACTCCTCAGAATAGTCAGAGTTATCAAAAGTGAATCAAGACAGCTGGCTGGTGGTGGCCCGTGCCTTTAATCCAAGCCCTTGAGAGGGAGAGGTAGAAGATCTCTGAATTAAAGGCTAGTCTGGTCTACAAAGTAAGTTTGAGAACAGCCAAGGCTACACAGAGAAACCCAGTCTTGGAAAAAAGAACAACAACAAAAATACAAAAAGTGAGCAAAGTTGGAGAAACTGTCGCGGTCAGAAGACTCTAAAAAGAAATGGTGACAACATATACTATACCTGGGGTGGGATCCTAGAAGAGAAAAGGACATTAGGAAAAGAACAAGGAGATCTGAGTAAATTAAGGACTTGAGTTAATAAAAGTATGTTCATATTGGTTGATTAATTATAGCAAATATATTAATTATGATATGAGATGGGCCCCTGTGTGGGTGAGTAGGGGAGTATCTGAATACTATATAAAAATACTGTTGCTCAGCTTTTCAGTTAACCTCAAGCATCTTTAAAATGTCTATTAATAAGGTCTTGGGTGTAGCTCAGTGGTAGAAAGCTTACTTACTGGGTCTACCATGTTCAAAAGCCCTGGATTCCATTCTTGGCATATGCATGTCTATGTTCTATTAGTAAATGAAAGAGGAGCCGGGCAGTGGTGGCGCATGTCTTTAATCCCAGCACTTGGGAGGCAGAGGCAGGTGGATTTCTGAGTTTGAGGCCAGCCTGGTCTACAGAGTGAGTTCCAGGACAGCCAGAACTACACAGAGAAACCCTGTCTCGAAAAAAAAGAGAGAGAGAGAGAGAGAGAGAGAGAGAGAGAGAGAGAGAGAGAGAGATAGGAAACACTGAGGAGAGATGATAAAATGCTAATATTTGAGAAGTGGAAATAAAGGCTAAACAGGACTGCTTTGTAAAGCACTTAAAACTTTGAAGTTATTTCAACATAAGAAGTGCTTTGTTTTTGGTTTGGTTTCTGTTTTAAGTAACGGATTATCCATTTCTTGGACGACACCTAATCTAAATGTCTGCCAAGATTTGATCCTTTGCTAGACTGAGGCAACACTATTAAGTATGTTCCATCTCAGCCAATGGGGCATCCAAATTACCTGTTCCTAGGCAAAGCATAGGGTTTTGGTTACTAGGAAGGGGACAGCTGATCAATGGTGGTCTTGAGCTAACCGTTTGCTAACCTGCAAAAAGGGGCAAGTAGCATTCATGATACCCCTCCCAGCAGTCAGTGTGACCTTCTTAGGTTGTGTGCTGCCCCTGTCCTTCCCGATGGTGTTATCCTGAGGGCCCCGCTTTCCCCATAGGCTGACGATTATGACATTTTGCCCTAACCACAACCCTCCTCCACTAACTAGAGGGAGGTGCCCTCTGGGGCAAGGAAAGATAGATGTCATAGAGGCATTAGTGGCACTTCGGTGTAAAGGAAAAGAAGTTGTGAGGAATGGAAAGGGAGGTACAGGAATGAGGATAGGAAGAGAGAGAGGGAAGGAGTTACTACAACAGGTAACAGCAGCAGTATGGCCAAGGACGAACTTCTTGAAAAGTTTTCTTCTGACTAAGCTTCCTTTTGGGGTTTGAGAATTGCTAAGGAATCCTGGCTCAGAGAGAGAGAGAGAGAGAAGTGCTACAGAAGTCGAGCTCCGCACTGGGTACAGTGGAATGACAGTCCCGTTAGGAGTAGATGCAGTCTTCCAGCCTGGATTTCCTGTCCTTCCAGCCCAGACTCCACAAGCAACTCCTGATGTGTTTGGTATGTGCTGGGCCTGTGATCACACAGGATCTGTGGGTGTCCTACTTTCTCACCCCTATACATTAATGGGCAATATGACCCCCTGCCAGACAGGGAGGCTCTGCTGGAAATCTGTAAGTTTTAATTGATAAAATTACACTGAAGTACCCACGAGACTTTACTACTGCTTATCCAAAGCCTAGGTCTAAACAGGGACAGAATCATAAGGCCCTTGGTATTAGGAAGCAGGTTTTTGTTTTTGTTTTTGTTTTTGTTTTTAGCTTGTGTTTTTGACAGGAAGAACTACCAAAGGGGCCACTTTCAAAGGAACAGGTGATAGTCCCCAGCCAACCCTTGCACAGTATCATAAGGTCACAAGACAAATATAAAGCACAAAGGCTGCAGAAGTGGCTCAGTAGTTAAGATCACTGGCAGCGTTTCTGGAGGCCAGGGTTCACTTCCCAGCTTTCACATGGTGGCTCAGAACCTTCTATAACTCCAGTTCCAGGAAATCACATGTTTTCTTCTGGCCTCTAAGGGCACCAGGCATGCATGTGATACACAGATATATGTGCAGGCAAAGTGGACACACACATACACACACGCATTCACAAGCACACACATACACAGACACACACATATATATCTATCTATATAATAAAACTTTTGAAAATTTAAATACCAAGCATAAGCACTTTCTGTCTCCATTTTTATTTTTCTATTTTTTTCTTAAGGACAATTAAACTATTGTGAAGTACTCTATAAAACTCCCAGCTTGGCTAGTGGGGATGTAGGATGGTGAAATTTACAGAAAGTATGTTCCGTAAGCATCGTTCGATACACTGAATTCAACATGATTTGACCTTGGATGACAAGGAAATCAGAGATCTCCACTTCAGCCATTAAAACCATTTCGTCTAATCAGCTTCAGTGTTTCATATGCTTTTTGAAATTAAAAAGGCGATTACACTTACAATTGAGGAAATGAGCCAGGCATGGTGATTTGGGTCCTTAATCCCAAAGTATAAACTGAGGCAGCGGTGTCTCAAGATGAGCCTCAGCTATTGTATGTATGAATGTAGTTTCCATTTTGACAAAGTGAGTGATCACCAGATTCATTGCTGAACACCAAAAGAAAATTGTGTGCGTGTGTGTGTGTGTGTGTGTGTGTGTGTGTGTGTGTGTGTGTGTCTCAGACAGTGTCACTGATAGCCAAGATATGGAATCAGCTTAGCTGCCTGTGTGAACAATGGAACTTTGTTTAGCTATAATGAAGAATGGAATGTCATTTGCAGAAGGTGGGTGGAACAGGAGTTATGTTTGTTATGTTGTTATGTTATGTTGTGTCGTGTCCCGTCATGTCATGTCATGTTAAGTGAAATTAACCAGATGCAGAAGGAACATGGAACATGTTTTGCTCATATATGGAGGGAGTGGAGAGACATGGCTTGAGAAGAGGTCAGACTTCCAGGGAAGGAAAGGGGGTTTCAGGAAGTTGGAAAGAGACGGAGCAGCAGAAAGGATGATGTGGTTAAACATGGCACCTGCCTGTGTGGTGGACTAAGTCTGAAACATCCCCTAGGGGCTTAGATGCTGAACGCGTGGTTCCCAGTCAGTGGCATTGTTTTGAGATGTCTGAAAACTTTAGACGAGGCCTGACTGAAGCAAGTAGGTCATGGGGAGGGAGACATGTCTTTGAGGGTTATACTTGGACTCTAGTTTCTTTTCCCACCACAGAATCTTCTGAAACCCAGAATCAAATAAATTATTCCTCCCTTGTGTGTGTGTCATATAAGTAAAGGTTAATACATTTTTTATAATTTTTACACAAACATTGAGTCAATAGAAAAATGACACTAAACTCAAAATTACACATTAGAATTCAGTCTAGTTCTAATAATAAAAATGATCTCACACACACACACACACACACACACACACACACACACACACATGAGATTGTGAGTGTGACTTTATTCCCAGTATCCCAGTAGAGAATTGGCTGGATCTCTATGAGACTGAGGCCAATCTAGAATATCTAGAGTTCCAGGAGTAAACAATGAGATCCTGTCTCAATCAGCATATATACATGTGTGCTAAGTATATATGTTCATTTATGTTAAGTATATATTTTCACTAAAATGATCAGCATCAATAATTGTGTTTCATACATAGATATATGTGTAATATATACTACATGCTATTCTTCAGGAACTCCACAAATCAATTTACAAAGACTTTGTCTGAAGCAGTGGGATGTTTACTGTTCAAATGTAATGCCTGCTGGGAGCCATTTGGTGTCAGTTTCTCACCAATGCCTCTCAGATGCTCCTCATTGAGCTATAGAATAAGGCACACACTTCCCTCTCCACAGAGCCCTCTGAGCAATGGGGTAAGCCTGGCACCTAGAAAGTATCATGGTGGGTGTGATATGGTACCCTTCTGCCGCACAGCCCAGGTACATCTGTACATACCAGGTTTAGAAAGGAAGGTCAGGGAAGATTTCTTAATGTCTGAACAGGAGCCAAAAGAGTGACCGCTTCAGGGTTAGAAATGGCCCATCTGAACTATCTCAGGGGTCATAAGATCATCCATGAGAGAAAACTGTTGGGAACGTCCTCATGAAAAATATGGTTGCCATATTATCCAGCAACTCTGCTAGGTATAAAGCCTGTTATGGTATGGGAATAAAATGGCTGAGAGAATGAACGCCCTACCAAAAATCCAGGTGTTGAGGCATGGTCTCATGAAGCCCAGGATGTGCCAAACTTGCTATGTAGCCCAGGATGACCCTGAGTTTCTGATCCTCCTGCCCCTACCTCCCCCATGGTCTGGACCATGGGCAGATGCCACTGTATCCAACTTCCTATTTTCTTAAAGTTAGAGCTGAGGTTGACTCTAGTGAGAAACTGTCAGAAGCTCCGAGTTGCAAGAAAGTCCAAGACGTATGAATAGATGGGGGAGAAGGACAGTTGGGAGCTCCCATGTGGGTGCTAGGAACCCAACCCAGATCCCCTGTAAGATCTATTCAGCCCAACTTGGGGTAGGGTGGGGAGGGGGTATTTTTTTTGAGATAGGTTCTCATGTAGCCCAGGGTGGCTTCAAACTCCTAGATACTCAAGGATGACCTTGAACTCCTAGTCCTCCCCTACGGCCTATGATCTTAGGTTACAGGCATGAACCACTAGGCCTGAGTAACACACTGGAAGAGGCCATTCTTTTGCCCACTGAGTTGTGGCAGCACCCTGTTGAAATCAGTAAACACAGATGTAGCATTTCTGGACCTGTCTATTCTAGGTTGGGATCCACTGGACTGATTACTGCAGGTGACTATATTCAAAACTGAGAAGTGTACATCAAGTTTCACTTTTCTTTTTCAAAAATGCTTTGGATCTTCAGGGTTTGCCATATTTATATATAAATCATAGGATGGACTATTAGGTAGGGGTTGCCCTGATCCTTTCAACAGCTTGGGAAACATTGTCTTAATACTAAACCTTGCAGCCCCTGAGTATAGGATGCCTTTCTACTTATTTAAGACTTGCCTGGGCGTGTACAAAGGCCTATCCCTTGCAACCCACAGACTTCCAGAAACATGTTAAAGTCTCCTCCTCCGGCATTCTTTCCCTAGCTTTGCCTTCTCAGCTTTCTGGTCAGCTTCTGGCTGTAGCTACTCCTCAGCCAGCGGTGCTATAGCCAGCTGCTTTTGACAACATTTCTAGGGACAGGATGCTTTGAATCAACTCAAATAAAGACAAGAGTTTAGAACCCAGTTCTCCAGGGAACTTCAAAATTCAGCAAATGATGATTCTCTGAGAGGTATCCTTTTTGGGGTTCCAATCTAACTTTGCTCCTTTCGTAAGGCTGCTTGCCTGATGGATTTCCACAGGATTGCCCTCCAGGCTACTGAGCTGGGGAGACTGGACAGGAAGAGGGTGAGTTACAGTGTTTTGATGCAAGGCTGTGACACTTTAGCCAATGTTTCTCGTGCACTTAACTCCCATATCATCCTGTTCACTCACTTCATATGAGCAAATTAATGTCTCTGAGTGTCTGTCGCTCCATTTGGGGAAAAACTGCAGATTGTAAGCATTCCTCTGAGAACAGTACATAGCACGCCATGACATACATGCAGAGCCACTACGCTGTGCAGCTGTTGTGGCTCTGCACATCTGTGTGGAGGCTGGGCTCCTCCAGCTCTCCCAAGTCTGTCCTGGTTCTTCGGCCTATCCTAGGGCATCACTCCATCTTGTGGTTTGTAAAAATACACAAGGTCTACACCAGAAGCCAGCGCCACTCCACACACACAGTACACACAGTACACACTACACTGTCTACACTTCAGAAGCAGATTCCCGAGTACCCCTCCTCTCACCAAGATCAAGCTAGAAAGAGCTAGAATGGCTCCCTCTCTCCCTGAGGAATGCAAATAAATCAAGGATCTGAGCAAAGAGCAGGAAGGCCACTTGACTATGATTACACAGATGATAATTTACAGGCCCGGAGATGATTTCCGGGTTAATGTTTGCATTCTGTTCTCTAGTGTCTGAGGGCCAGGAACTGGGATCGGAAGAGTTGTGGTAACATGTTTTCATTATGTGTGTCATTCTTACACCGTGGGGAAATGCACTTAATCTATAATTAAAGCATTATTAATTCTCACTTAATAAACACAAACAAGGGACCTGTTTGTTTTCAAGAAACATCCTGTTTACATTTCTGACCCTCGTTTGGTTTTCTGTTGCTATGATAAGACACTGACCAAAAACAACTTGGAGAAGAGCTTATGTGGCTTACAGATTAGAGTCTATAATGGAGGGAAGCCAGAAGTGGAGCTCCAGACAGAACTGAAGCAGAGGTCTTGGAGGAACGCTTCTTGCTGGCTTGCATGGCTTGCTCCGTTTCTTTTCTTATACGACCCAGGACCACCTTTCAGGGATGGCATGCTTCCACTGGGCCAGGACCCTGAACATCAACTATGAATCCAGAAAATATGCCACAGGCCAATCTGATGGGACCAATTCCTAGATTAAGGGTCACTCTTTCCAGGGAGCTCTAATTTGTATCAAGTTGACAGTGATTAACCAGTGTTAGTGCTGTGGACTGCAGACAAGACAAAAGCTCTTTTTCAGAAGGACCAGGACATTTCTGCAGAATCTTATTCCACCCTCTCCAAAGATCACTAGTGTGTGTGCCCTTTTAAGAACAGCAGCACACAGAACAGGTAATCCATAATAGTTACTTTGGGAACTAGTGTGAATGGGAGGTTGGCTTTATTCGTTGCTTTCAATGTTAACCTCAAAGTCTACTCATATGAAAACTTTTCCACTGTTGAGTTGATTTTTACTGAGTGTTCCTTGGAGTAAGTTAGTTTATCATTCATTCACTCATTCATTCATTCACAGTTCAAGAGATTAAACCAAGGCCATGTGCTTACTAAGCGTGCACTCTGCTGTTGAGTTGTCCCTCCCTCCCAGTTCTGGAGTGAGTCAGGATCAGCTCCACGGTGGTAGAGTCTTCTGGGCTCTTGGACAGCTGGAATTCATTTCTGTTGCTTTCTGGCACAGAACAACTCTGGTGGGCACAGACCCAAAAAAAGGCTTTCCCTTTTAAGGTGAGGAGCACTTCCTCATGTTCACAGAAGCTTCAGAGAACAGCTCTGCATCCATGACAAGAGGGGCTTCACAGAGAGTGGCAGGCCCCGGCTTGAGAATGTGAGGTACTCTTGAAAGCACCCACAGACCAAATCTGCTGAGAAACAGTAACTCCAAACAGAGAAGCTGCAGGAAGTATCCTGTTTCTGTGGCAACATGAATAAAGCCTGTGAGTAAATCACCCTCCCTTTGCTGCAATTTTAGGTTCAAAGGTCTCCAAGGATCTGAGGCCTAGTCTCCTGCCCATAATGCAAAGGCATGCAGGCTGGCGCCCCAGTCAGACTCAGGGAAAAACAGAGTGCAAAGTTCATTAACCCTTGGGAACCCAAGGCCCACAAACACAGTTCAAGTTATAGTCCACACATCCTCAAAACGGTGTAACCAATGCATGTGACCTCCTAAGTAATTGTCACACCATGGTAACAGAAAGAAGGCTGGTATCTCCAAATTGTCACAAGTTCCTTAGGAAGCAGGGACTTCTATAAGCATTCTGTTGTTTTTGTTTGTTTGTTTTGCTTGCTTTTTAAAGACAACGTCTCTCTACATAGCCCGAGCTGTCCCAGAACTCACTATATGGATCAGGCTGCCTCTGCTTCCACCTCCCGAGTGCTAGGATTAAAGATGTATATCACCACATCTGGCTTTATTTGTTTCTTTTTTCCTTTTTTCCTTTTTTCCTTTTTTAGACAGGGTCTCCTACTCCAAGCTGAGCTCACATTCACTATGTAGCCAAGTCTGACCTCCCAGGAACCCCCATCCTCTTATCCCCACTTCCCAACTGCAGGTGTGTATTGCCATACTCTCCTCCTAAGGCAAAGAAAGGACAACTCATGGACTAACATACACCTCACAGGCAGAAGGCAGGAATGAGAGGGGTCTGAGGTTCAATCCTTATCACTGCAAAGAAGGAAAGATTCAAAGAAAGAATGAATCAAAGAATCAAAGAGGAAAAAATCAAAGAAAGAAGCAAACAAACAAACAAACAAAAAAACCCAAAGAACAAACAAAAAGGCAGATCCCTAGTTTCCACTCTTAGCAGTGACTGGGTCTGTAAGAAAACCCACTGAGGCTGACACTGAAGAGTATGCGTCTTCCAAACACCACATACATATACACACTCATATGCACACTCACACACACATTCACACACACTCATACTCACATACATACACACACTCTCTCACACAATACACACTCACACACATTCACACTCACATGCACACACTCTCACACACATGCACACTCACATGCACACACTCTCACACACATTCACACTCACATGTACACACTCACACACACATTCACATGTACACACTCACACACACATTCACACACACTCATACTCACATACACATATACACACTCCTCTCATCACACTCACATACTCTCTCTCATGGACACACAGTTCGCTGACTGACTGCTGAGGTACTGTAGGAAGCATTCTTTACTGGGCACACTGATGCCATTTAGACTGTTTGGGCGCTAACTAGATCGTATTTGCCTGCTTTCCCCAAGGCCAGTCTTTTCCTTTTCGTAGCTTCTTCTGTTATGTGTGAACACAGTTCCTTAAATTACACGTGTGTGAGGGAGGTTAGATGACATCATCTCTCAGATCCCCTACAGCTCTACAATTCTATGATCCTGTGAGAACTGTTAAAGAGAGGTGTTGTGTCTATTAAAAACCTCTCAAGTAAAGGACAAAAATATAATGCATTGCTAAGGAAAAAAGGAAGACTCGTGGGGTTTTTTTGTTTTGTTTTTTTTGTTTTTGTTTTGTCTGCGTGGGCACACCTGTAACCAGCATTTAGAGGATTAGGCCAGAAAAGTTTCTAGCCAGTTAACAGGAAATCCAACTTCCAGCAGCTTAGATGAATAGAGGTTTGTGTTGCCTGCCTCCCGGGAAGTTGGGAGGTCTGGAGCTTCTGGATAGAACTTCGCTGCTTTTCTTTCAATCCATGTGTGCTGTTGACACACAGAGTCTAAGGAGACCAGAGGAGGGCACTGGATTCTTTAGTGCCGGGGTTATAGCTAGTGGTGAGCTCCCCCGTGGGTTCTGGGTCCTCTGTAAGAGGCACATGTGTGCTTAACCACTGAACATCTCTCTCCAGCCCTCAGCAAATGTATGACAACCATGGAAATGCATCAGTTACATCTCTGCTACATGATTGACAGCCCCAGCTGTGTGACCCACCACAGCAGTCACACCATGCTCTCCCAGCCAATGGCTGCACATCTGGGGTTTGGAGCCCTGACCTGCCTGCCCCAGAATGCTCCAGGGGACCTTAGTGGGACAAGGGCCAAACTCTGAGGGAGAGTGTAGGTTAACATGTGCCAGTTTGTTCATGCTTGAACCTTGACTTGATGACTCTTCCTTGGTTTATGAGAGTTAAGTCCTGGCTTCTGTGCAGCATGCATGGCAGGCGTAGGGTGATCACACTCTGTATCTATAAGGCAGTCCAGGCAGTCCAGGGAAAGCACACTGGGAGAGAGACAGTCTTTAGCTAGAGTCAAGCATCTAGGAAACCTAATGTAGAGACAAATCTGCCACTTTTCTGTGAGCCCGGATATTTCCAAGCAGAAATGAAACATGTAAAATAAAGTCCCGTGAGATTTAACGGAGGCTGTACAGTGGCTATGAGTCTGTCCAGTCCTGTGCACAAAAATCAAGGTGCACAAAGTCTGTTGTTAGCAGTTTGCTGTCTTGAATTTTATCTCCTTAGGATCACCTAGAAGTTTCCATGCAAAGTTATCCAGTGTCAACAATTACTGCTCCTTGATGTCCATTAAATAAGCAGAACATTTATTACACGTTTTTCCTTTTTCTTTTCTTTTTTGAGGTAAGGTCTCCCTCTGTAGCCCAGGCTGACCTGAAATTCATTTTGTACTGTAGCCCAGGCTGGACTTGTGCTCTGGATAATCTTTCCTGCCTCGGCAGCCTGAGATGCTGGGGTTAGAGGCGTGAACCACCACACCCGGATTCCATAGCAAGCTTTAAATTTACTAGGGGAAGACAACAGGAAGCAGAACTTGGCACTTCCTCCTTAACCTCTGACCTTTACCCCGGCTCCAGACTCTGGGTTCTACCCTTGTTCTTGTCTCTTGGTCTCTGTACTGGTGTGTGTCTTCCTTAGGGTCAGGGACCTAAAGCTCTTCTTCATTAGACTTCCGTTAAGATTGTCCCTTTGTGGGGCTGGAGACATGGCACTGGCTGCTCTTCCAAAGATCCTGAGTTCAATTCCTAGCCACCACATAGTGGCTCACAACCATCTGTAATAGGATCTGATCCCCTCTTCTGGTGTGTGTGAAGACAACTACAGTGTACTCATATACATATAATAATGATAATAATAATAAATTGTCCCTTTGCCTTTGGTACCTTGGTTTCCCTTGATAAGATTCTTCTAACCCTGGACCTTGGCATCTGCTCCTTCCCTGACCAAGCCACACTACCCTACTGCAACTGGCCAGAAACAAACGAGCTTACTAACAGCCACCAGTGGTTATTCATTTCTTAAAACAAGCAGGTCTAGACCAACCAAAAGGTGGCAACTGGATTAAGAGAAGCCTCTTTGAGATAGGGTATGCAGCCCAGGTTGGCATCCAACTTCTGATCCTCCTGCCTCTGGCTCCAATGTGCTGATGTCTTGTTCCTAGTGAATTCTGAGAATGACTAAAGCACATTCTTTCACAGAAAAAAGGAATCTCTCTTCTCTTGAGGAAGCTGGCACAGATGACCAGGGTTTTGTCAGAAAGAAAAGTGGCAAACTGCACAGAGGCATTCTGGGAGAACAGGTGGCAGAACAAAGTGGGAATCCTGATCTCAGCTGATGTAAGGCTAAGAAGGAGATCCTGGGGACTCGACACCTTTAAACTATAGTTAATTATCTTTGCCAAGATGGAGGGCACGTTGTAGGTTACAGGCACTAACAGTATCCTGTGGTTATGATAGCTGCTGCATCCAGTCCTTCAGTAACACAGTCAGTAACGGTCAGTCTGGCAGAGATCCCTTGAAGGAGTTCAGATCAACCTTGAGAGTTGGCTCTCATTTCCCAGACCTGTCCCCTAAGTGTCCTACTGCGCTGTGCCTCCTGTCTAGAGTGACTCACACTTTCTAGAAATACTCTCCCACACTGCTCATGTCTCATAAAAAGCAACCCATTCTTTGAGGGGAGGGCATCAAAACATGCATGAAACCATCTCAGCTGGCTCTTCTCCAAACTGAGCAAACATATCAATGTCTAGACGGATGAAACAGAGATACTGTGGTCTGCAGTGGTCCGCAGTGATCCTCGCGACTGAGATCTGAGAATCACTTCTGCTTTCAGACCTGGGGTCTCCCACAGCCTTTACCAAAGAGGCAGTTGTTTGCCTGGCTTCCTGGCACACTTAATGCCAAGATACAGTTTGTGATGGATATTATTGTCAATCTGACAGGCTCTAGACTCACCTAGAGGAGACAAGCCTCTAAGCATGCCTGGGAGAGATCTTCTAGATTAGACTCACGGAGGTGGGAAGAGCCACCCTAACTGTGGTGGCCTACGTTCCCTGGGCTGGAGTCTTGGATAGAATAAGAAATAGAAAATGAGCTGTGTGATGGTTTTTGTATGCTCTGCCCAGGAGCGGCACTATTAGAGGATGTGGCCTTGTTGGAGTAGGTGTGGCCTTGCTGGAGTAGGTGTGTTATGGTGTTGGTTTAATATCCTCACCCTAGCTTCCTGGAAGTCGATCTTTCACTAGCAGCCTTGGGATGAAGATGTAGAACTCTCAGCTCTGCCTGAATCATGCCTACCTGGATGCTGCCATGTTCCCACCTTGATGATAATGGACTGAACCTCTGAACCTGTAAGCCAGCCCCAATTAAATGTTGTTTGTCTAAGAGTTGCATTGGTCATGGTGTCTGTTCACAGCAGTAAAACCCTAACTAAGATAAGCTGGGTACCTGCATTCATCACTTCTGCTTCCTGACTGATGAATCATGTGACTAGTCTCTTCAAGCTCCTGATTTCACGTCCTTCCTGCCATATGAGACCTGTGCTTTTCCTTAAAGTTGCTTTTGTCATCATATTTTAGCACAAGAAAAGTAACCAAGGTATACCTGATTCACAAAACCAATGGGTGTACAGGTCTACCCAACTCCTGAATCAATATTCTGTGTGCTGAGTCAAGGTCAAGTGGTTGATTTTTTTTTGTTTGTTTGTTTTTTGAGACAGGGTTTCTCTGTGTGGCCCAGGCTGTCCTGGAACTCACTCTGTAGACCAGGCTGGCCTCGAACTCAGAAATCCGCCTGCCTCTGCCTCCCAAGTGCTGGGATTAAAGGTGTGTGTCACCACCGCCCGGCAGGGATTGATTCTTTAATCAGCCTTTAAGTGGTTTTAATCATCTGAAAACTCTGAGCCTACTGCTCCGGAAGCATACTTGTCAGAGAGGCTTTTAAAACTAGGTCAGGAGAGCCATTTTTCAAGCCAACAGAAAACAAGTGTCATAGGACAATTGTGGACTGGCCAGCCTTGGATTAAGTGCCATGTTCTAGTTAGATCTGCTGTAGCCAGTTAGGACGGACCAGGTGGTATAAACCAGGACAGCAGGCCGGTGGGAAGCAAAGCTCTGATGAGGTGAGGTGTGAGTGGTTTCCAGTTTACTTATGGCAAAAGGATTTGGAACTCATATATGAGTGAAGCCAGAACGAGAGAACAAAGGCATCAAAACAAACAAACATTGCACGCGAGCTTTTGTGGAAATCTTTCTGCTTATTCTACCTTGTGCTGTCTTCAGCAGCTCCTTGAGTTTTGCCCTTTCGAAGGTGCTGAAAAATAGTGTCTAAGTCCACATGGGCTGCTGTACCAAGGGCTATAAATGAGGTGTCTTGGCTCACAAACAACAGAAAGTTATTTCCCACAGTTCCAGAGGCATCGGCAATCAGGAAGCAGAGAGTGACCAATGCTGGTGCTCAGCTCGGTTGAAAACTTTTTTTAGACTGAATAGTCTAAGACCAGAATCCACAGAACGGTGCCACCCAGTTAGGTGGGTAGTTCTTTCCACATCTACTTAATCTAGAAAAGGCCCCACAGGCATGCCCAGAGGCTGTGGTGTCTCCTAGGTGATTCAAATGCCTATCTATCCAGGTGACAATCATTATTATCCAACATAAACTGAATCTTGGCTTTGGTCGTGTTGGGAAGCTCAGTAAGCAGCTGTCTCTTTTATAAGATCTGTCACTTGATAAGGACCCACTGCCTAGTTAGTAGATCTGTGTCATCTGTGTCCTCATATGGTTGAAGGGTGAGAGTTCAGTTCCCTTGGGCATACCCCATGGTTATATCACATGTGGGTGGTGAAGAGATTGTTCAGTGGTTAAGGTGATTCCTGGTTTGGCAGAAGACACTTCCCTTGTCAGCATACACATCACATAGCTCCCAACTGCCTGGAATTTAGTTCCAAAGGATCTGACAGCCTCTTCTGGACTCTAAGAATAACATTTAACAATATTTATCTCTGGCTATAAGCCTACAATCTTAGGCTTTAATGAATCCACTTAACGAATATTTACTAAGCACATAGTATATAATACATTGTGGGTTTTTTTCTTACTTTGTGATACATATACCAAAGGACCAAAATCCAAACTATTTTTCTTTTATGTGTATGAATATTTTGCCTTCATTTATTTATTTATGTGTGCCACCTGTGTGCCTGATACCCAAAGAGGCTGGCCGAGGGCATCAGATTCTTCGGAACTGGTGTTCCAGATGCTTTGCAAGTGCCATGTTGATGCAGGGAACAAGACCTATGTCTTTTTCAAGAGCAGCAAGTGTTCTTAACCACTGACCCACCTCCCCAGCCCTGCAAAGGATGAAAAGTCTGTCCTTGTGAAGCTTACCTTCTAGTAGGGTGTAAACTTATGTGCCAGTACCAGAATGTCCATGCTGTGGACCCTGTCCCTGAAGCCACTCTTTGCCCTTCATTCTCTGGATGCCACTGTCCAGTGTTGGACTGATTTGCCAGCCTTATACATCTTGACTCTATCTGGGAGAATGGGAACTGAAATTTTAAGGGAGTTTTAGTCCGGTCAGAAGCCTTCCTGTGTCCTGACGCTCCTTACTCAGCTAAACGTGGATACTGTGTTGCCAACTGTTTTTGAAAGTCTGGATACTAAAGAAGAACGTAGAAAGGCTCTTCCGAATCCTAGCTCAGCACTTGCTAGGATCCAGTTCTTTGCTCTCATTCCAGACAGGGACTGATGCCACTTTTTCCAGGTCTGTAGTTCACTAGCTGCCTCTGTTGCTGTCAAATAAAATATTCTTGCTTTTTAAGGTGGGAACAAATGTTAAGTACCCTATCACAAGAGTGGGGATAGGTAGGTTGTATTTTTGTAAGATAGGAGAAGTATGTGAAATAAAGGATGTGTTCTCTGGTTTCATTTTGATTTTCAGCCCCAGGAAAAGCTCACTGGCATGGTGAGTGGTCTCTTTTCCTGCATGAAACTTGAGTGGCAGTGGGTGGTGGCAGAGCAAGCATGTTGGTGTGTCACCTGACCCATCTAACAGGCAAATGTGTGTTTAAGGAATAACTGCATTTGGACAGGGTAGTATAATGGTCAGATATGGTATGTGGATGCAAGCTTTCCAGCAAACTTTGGCAACAAGTAACAACCGCTCACCATTTTTAGTCAAGTAACTGTACTTGTAAGAACGTATTCTGATGCAATCTTATAGTTACACAAAGAACTATGCAGACAGATTTTATCTTCCTGCCATTTATGATAAAGAAAAGCAATGCAAATTTTTCTTACCACAAAATCAGATAATGCACAAAGTGAGACCTGTGCATTATAATGTGATCCATTAAAATTATATTTAAAGGGCTGGAGAGATGGCTCAGTGGTTAAGAGCATTGACTGCTCTTTCAGAGGTCCTGAGTTCAATTCTCAGCAACCACATGGTGGCTCACAATATTCTGTAATGGGATCTGATGTCCTCTTCTGGTGTGTCTGGAGATAGCTACAGGGTATTCATATAAATAAAATAAATCTTAAAAAATTATATTTAAAGATTAATAATTTTAACCCAAGTGATGAATTCATGGGTTTTGCTATGATATTATTTATATTTGGGGATGCAGTTGACATTTTCCACAATGAAAAATAAAAGCATGTTGACTTTAACAATGTTTATATTGAAAGCTGGGCAGTGGTGGCCCATGCCTTTAATCTCACCACTCGGGAGGCAGAGGCAGGAGAGTCTCTGTGAGTTTGAGGCCAGCCTGGTCTACAGAATTAGCTCCAGGTCAGTCGTAGCTATGCAGAGAAACCCTGTCACTAAAGAAAAATGTTCATAAAGCATCACTGAGGAAAAACAGGTTACCTGACTGTAAAGGTTAGCTGGTTCCAATAGAACTCCAAATGTGTAAGACAGACATGTCTGATACAGACACACACAACCACATATGTACATATGTACATATGTACATGCATACATACATTCCCTTAAAATGTGATTCATATAGTGGCAACTTGAGGGAGAATGGCCTCCGTAGGCTTGTGTATGAATGCTTGGTCCTCTGGTTTTAGAACTGTGTGGAAAGGACTAGGAGGTGTGGCCTCATTGGCAAGGTGTGTAACTGAGGGTGGGCTTTGAGGTTTAAAAAGTCTATGCCTTTCCCAATCAGTTTATGGTTACCTGCTTCCTTGTCTTGAGCTAATAGGTCAAACATAAGTTTTCAGCTGCTATTCCAGCACTGTGCCTGCATATTACTGTATTCCCTGCCACAATGGTCACGAACTCTACTACTTTCTGGTACCATAAGCCCCAAATTAAATGGTTTCTTGTATGTTGCCCTGGTTGTGGTGTCTTATTGTTGGGAGCCAACTTTAAGCAGAAAGCGGCTAAAAAGCAGCTATCAACTTTGTAGCCATCTAGAACCATATATCCTGATGAGAGACTTGTTTTTTAATAGCCTACAACAGCTGAAGCACACTCTGATAAATATCTTGTTTATCCCACATAGCTTGTTTTGTTGTTTAGTGTCCCCAGCTACAAGGAGCACGTGGTATCCACGCCTGAAAAGCATTCGGTGCATGTGCTATTCACGTGCTATCCACACTATCTACGCTATCCATGCCTGTAAGGCTTGTGTCATATCCACACCTGCAAGGCATGTGGTATCCACACGCCTACAAGGCACGTGGCAAAAGTCTATAAATATCCCAGACTTCTCTTCAAAGAAGGACAAATAAGAGAGAGAAAATAAGAGAGAAAAATAAGAGAGGAGCCCTTCAATGAGATAGACAATAAAAGAGAGACAATAAAGGAGACTTGAGACTTAAACAAAACCTCTGTCTTGTCTCCATTCTTCTCGTCTCTTCTAGATGGCTGCAAAGTTGATAGCTACTTTCTAGCCGCTTTCTGCTTAAAGTTGACTCCCAACATCTTATCACAGTAGTAGAAAAGGAACTAAGACACATGTATAAAGCATATTCATTTTAAGTACATATATTTCCTCTCTGTTGATTTTATGTACAACTTATCTTTAACCAGAGAATTTTTATAGTGATTTCTCGTTTTTCTTCATTAATTAATTAATTGATTTATTCCCAGTCACAACCCCCTCTCTGTCTTCTCATCCCAAACACACCTGTACAAGCCCCTCCCTCTATTTCCTTGACCCCTTCTTCTCAGAGAAGGGAAAGCTCCCTTGGGTACCACCCTGTTCTAAGACATCCAGTTGCAACAGGACCAAGTATATCCTCTCCCACTGAAGCTCAAGCAGGCAGTCCAGCTATGGGAAGGGTATCCGTGGCAGGCAACAGAATCAGCAACAGCCCCCCACACAACTCTTGTTAGGGGACCCACATGAAGACTGCCTTAGTTAGGGTTTTACTGCTGTGAACAGACACCATGCCCAAGGCAACTCTTAGAAGGACAACATTTAATTGGGACTGGTTTACAGGTTCAGGGGTTCAAGGTGGGAGCATGGCAGCATCCAGACAGGCATGGTACAGGCAGAGCTGAAAGTTCTACGTCTTCATTTGAAGGTTTCTATAAGACTGACTTCCAGGCTAGAATGAGTGTCTTAAAACCCATGTCCACAGTGACACACCTACTCTTAACAAGGCCACATCTCCTAATAGTGCCACTCCCTGGGCCAAGCATATACAAACTATCACAAAGACCAAGATGCACATTTGCTGCAAATGTCTAGGGGTCCTAGGTCCAGTCCATGCATGTTCTTTGGTTGGTGGTTCAGTCTCTGTGAGGCCCCATAAGTGCAGGTTAGTCAACACTATAGGTCTTCTTGTGTATAAAATCAGAGAAGAAAATTATTTGTTTATAATGAGAATGAACTTTCATGCCACTTTAAGATTAATGGGGTAAAGGTGTTTCCCCTTAGATACAACTTTAAGGAGAAATTATCATTTGGACTTGTTGAACATTGATTTGGGAAAAAGAACAGCAACAGCAGATAGAGACCTGCTGGAAATAGATGACTCAGAACCAGGGAGCTTATTCCTAGCTGGGCTCAGGTAGATGGCGCCGAACTCTTAACATTTTGATCTTCATGCTTTGGTGACCTATCTGTCCACATTATCAGGGCCATCATTCAGGGACACTGTATTATTTGTGACATTTTTATTAAAATTTTGTGATGTTCTAGTTCTGACTTAAAAATAGCCTCTTGTCCACCATGCAAGTTTGTAGCACTGTCTAATTCTTTTGTGGCACATTAAAATGAAGTGGTCCATCCCACTAACTTCTATCACAGTGAAATGTCAGGGGGCTCACAGGCAGTGTTCTTTTGACTATATGGGACACGGGCAATGTGACTCAGAATGGGTGACATTTCTGGATCTAAAGATTCCATGTTGCTGGTCCCGTGGGCTTGCTGCTCTTTGTTTTCAAGTATCTCCTGCCGTGTGGTGGCTGCTGCTGGCTCTGTGTGCCCAGTCTCCCAGTTCCAAGTCCAGTTAAGAGGTTTTTTTTTATCAGTACTACAGAAAAATCTTCCATAGTGAAAGATCGTTGGCACAGCTTGGCTTATGCCCCTCCTGGATGATTCACGATTCCGAGGGAGACCGGATGCATCCTTTGTTTAGACCTTGAAGATACTGCTGTTTCTGAGATCTGGCTTTTGTGTATGGATTGAGAGTGACCAGAAGGCAAAGATGGCTGTCAGAAGAAGCTGTGCAAAGTCCATGTAGATAAAACCTCTGGAAATTACTGGAGAGTCGAGTTTAGTTCCCTCCTCTCTATGTCTCTGGGGGAATGCGGGCAAGGTCCAGTTATAACACATGACCAAAGTTGATGATCTGGAAGCTGTGATGTGTATCCACTCCCTCAAGGAGCTCATTCGAAGAGAACACACATGTATTCAGATATCCTTAGCATGGAGTGTGTTAAGTATAATGGAATAATGTAGAGATGGGACTTGAGGTCAGAGAACAGAGGACCCTATTATGTGAAAACACTGAGAAGGCTTCTGGTCGTACACGGCCTTGAAGGGAAGGTAGGGTTTTGATGGGTAGAGATTTAGGACCGGGGCAGCAGTTCCAGCAAATACCCTGTGACTTTTTTTAAGAGAAGGGAGCTGGTGGTAGTGGCACTTACCTATAACCTTGGGCACGCAGGAGGCGGAGTCAGGGGGATTAAAAGCTTGAGACCAGGCTGGGATACATAGTGAGATGAGAGAAAGATTGCCTTGATTGTGTGGGAAGAAAGGAACAGTATTTCTATGTCAGTTTGAACAGTGGGCATGTGGTAGCTTTGGGCTACCACTCTACACCAGTGGAGGTGTGTGTGTGTGTGTGTGTGTGTGTGTTTATGTGTGTGTATACATGTATGTGTGTGTATGTGTGTATGTCTGTGTATATGCACATGCACTCACATGTGTGTATGTGTGTGTTTATATGTATGTTTATGTGTGTGCATGTGTGTGTATGTGTGTACATGTATGTATGTGTGTGATGT
Source organism: Rhabdomys pumilio (assembly GCA_030674055.1). Taxonomy (NCBI): domain Eukaryota; kingdom Metazoa; phylum Chordata; class Mammalia; order Rodentia; family Muridae; genus Rhabdomys; species Rhabdomys pumilio. Next base: position 98,920,297 of record JANHMN010000006.1, on the reverse strand, counting down.
ATGTGTGTGTTTATGTGTATGTATGTGTATGTGAGGGCCCTCTGTGGTAGGCCCTCTGAGTTTTTAGAGCTGTGACAGTCCCTTGGAGCTTTTATTCAGCCTTCTAAAGAGTGGCCTAAGATGCTTTCCAACATCCAGGCTTCTGAACTGGTTCTACAGAATTGGGATCCTTGAAAAATAAATCACTGTACTATTTCTATCTCTGTGTGTTTCTATCTCGGGCTAAGCCAGGCCCATGGTCAGCTCCGTTTGCAATTTCAGATTACTTAAAAACCCTGGATCTCCTCCAGACTAAGACTCTGCACTATGGTGCCTTACCTTATGGCCTAGGATGGAATCAGAGCCCAGAGGCCCTGCCCCTAGGTTGAGAAGAGCAGAACTGAGTATGCAGAAGAAAGCAGGAGTCTCCGATCGCCACCATCATTCCTGCACGGCTCTGTGTGAGGAGACAGGTAGAAACCAGGAGAGGATTGCTAGCCTTGTTTGGAGGAAGCCAGACTTCATGACACTTGGCAGCAAGTCATCTCCAACTAACAGGCACAGTGAGAGAGAGACTGGGGCCCGCCAAGTCTTCCTAGCTCTGAGTGGGTGCACAGTTCAGGTGAAGAAACACTTCATTTTGAAGTTTTCCTTTCAAGACTTGGTTTCTAAGTGTAGCAGCCTCAGCTGGAACTTGCTCTGTAGACCAGGCTGGCTTCAAACTCACAGAGATGTGCTTGCCTCTGCCTCCCACAGACTGGAATTAAAGGTGTGCTGCACCACCACCAGGTGACTTTACCTACAATGTTCAGGGCTTATTCACTTGTTTATGACTTGGCAACAGTAACAATACTGTGTTGTGCAGTATAGCCACTATTACTGAAAATGAGTGTTCAGGCCTGGGCACCGATGTTTACACTTCTCTGTGCATTTTAGAAATGATGACAGTGGAGGTTGCCACTCCTTTTACTGAAATAAATAAATGATAAACTCATTTAAAACTTCTGCAGCTTTATGGGAAATTGAAAAGGCAGAGCAGTTGGAGGTTGGGCTTGGAGGGAGAAAGGGACATGAGGTAGGGTGAGGGCATCAGCATCATTTTCTTCTCAGTTTATCAGTGTGGATGACTCTTGCCTGACCTGAAGCATCTGGTTGGGATGCACTCCGCAGTTCTCTCATAGCTCCCTGCCTGCCTTCTCCTCAGCTGAGGTACCTGGAATCCTCTTCCTTGAGTAGAGTTCCACACGCGTCTGCACTTACCTAGAGCCCAGGTCCCCAGGGCTAGACTGCTTGAGTCTGCTAGACTGCCTGGGAGATAGGTTTGTGACATCTGAGCTGACCTACTTTGTGTCCCCACCATTTTTCATGGTCCAACCTCGGGCTGCTTCCTTCGGGACAGGCAGACTCAATCGTTAGCTAACAAGCTGTAGGATTTTATTTAATTGATCACGAAGTCTAGACAAATTTCAACCAGATCTCTCTGCAGTCCAGGCCGGCTTTGAACTCCCGACCCTCCTGTTTCAGCCTCCCCCGTGTGGGGAGCACAGGAGTGTACTACGTCAGCAAGCTATGAATTCACAGGAGTCTGTGCTGCTGTTTGGTTTGGCAGCCTCCTCACCTAGACGTTAACCTTCCCTGGCACATTTCCACCCCCTTCCTAGGCAAGCAGTTTTCCTTCCTTTGTGGCGTTTTTTTCCACTATTGGCTTTCAATCCCCAGGCAGTCAGCAGGCTGACTGACTCTTCCAGTGTGGCTTGGTGTGAGCTCTTTCTGCTTCCTGGCTCTGCAGATGTGGCTTTTGGAATTTCTTGGCTTCCTGTCAGAAACGCCAGCTCTTCCCCGCCTCTGGTTTCCGGGGGCAGTGCCCTGTGCTTCTGTAAACTTTTGGTCATCTGGTTTCAAGTGTCACAGGGGTTTTACTGGCAGTCAGGTCGGCAGCGGAGCCCTGGAGCTAGAAGGTGCCTTAGTCAGGTTTCCATTGTGGACTGCAGTGGACAAAGTTTTTTAAAATGGGCATTTGGAGAAACTCACAAGATTTCTCGTTGCGTGTTTAAAGAACCACATTCCAGTAGCCCGCCTTCGTGTGCCAGCCCACCTTCCAACGATCCTGGCCGCTGCCTCCACAGACCCCCCTCCCCCCCCCCCCCCCCCCCCCCGTCTGTGTATGGCTGACACCATTTCAGCCTATATCCATAGCATTCATGTGTACTCCAAAAGCGTTCTAGATCCTCTCTGACAGATCTAATCTCCTTAATCTTAAAACCCCCTGCACTGATGTTGTCCTATTCTTATATCTGCCTTCCAAGAGCCATAATTTTTTTGGTTACAATTATATTGAGCCCCCTCCCCCCATTTTAAGTGAACCACTCAATGGCATTTAATATTACTGAAGAGCTGTAAAATCAGCCCACACTCAGTTCTAGAATTTTGTATCGCCCCACAAGGCGGCCTTGTATTGGTTAGCTCCCTTACACTGATCTCCGAGCGTCCTAGCCCAGTAACCATTAAACTACTCTCTGTAGATGTATGCATTCCTTCATAGGAATCCTGTGGAGCTGGATAGATGGCTCAGTGGTTAGAGCACTGGCTGCTCTTCCACAGGTCCTGAGTTCAATACCCAACAATCACATGACAGTTCACAACCATCTGTAATGGAATCTGGTTTCCTCCTCTGGTGTACATCAAAACGGAGCACTTGTATAATAAAATAAATAAGTAGAATTTAAAAAAAATAATCACAAAATAATGGAACCATGTATGTAGACCATTAGAGGCTGAGCTCTTTCACGTAGCACAATTGTTTCCAAGGTGATGTACACCTCTGCTGTAACACGTATTAGCAGGAGTCCTTCAAGAGCACCGTGAAAAACACTTCAGCATTTCGGATGTAAAGATGTATCTTCAACTCACTGGTATGCATAGTTAATTAACAGCATGTTTTTCTCCTCGTCATACTTAGAATAATGCTTTACCTTCCAGTTGTTGATGTCAGAAGCTGAAATGTGCAGGTTAAGCAGTGACTTCCCATTCTTTCCTTCAGGTGGCCCCTCACAGCCTGTGAGACTTAGCAGACTGGAGCCTGGGGTGGAGCCCTGCACCTGACCTTCCTTTACCAGGACCTTAGTCACGGCTTTGTAAGCTTATTGAAAGGCCAAACCTCCTGAGGGTCTGGAGCCCTTTATTCTCCCGAGCCCTTATCTCAGATCTTATGGGAGCCTTTCCACTGAGCCAATGACAGTTACCCAACAAAAATTTATGTCTCTCTTCGTCTCTTAAGAGCTCACAGTGGGGGAGATGGTTCTGTGGTTAAGAGCACTGTCTGCTCTTCCAGAGGTCCAGAGTTCAATTCCCAGCAACTCCTTGGTGGCTCATGACCATCTGTAATGGGATCCAATGCCCTCTTCTGGTGTGTCATTGAGAGTTCACCGTGTAGCTGTAAAGACCAGGCGTTGAAGGATAATTATTCCAGATGACCCAGCAGTATCACTTCTGAGGATATTACCTCCAAAGAACTGAAGGATGGACACTCATATTTGTAAACTGATGTTCATTGCAAAATTGTTCATCGTGGCAAAAAGTGGAAACAACCCAAATGCTTGACGACAGATGGTTGGGCAAGTTGTGTTACACACATGCAATAGAACGTTATTCAGCCTTTAGAAGGAATGACATTCTGACTCTAGAATACAGAAGAAGCTTCGTTGTGCAGACTATCCTCTGGGCCACAAGGCTGCCATCTTCAGGAGTTTGCTCTGTTCCCAAAAGATCACCCCAGCTGGGCTTGTTGCCTGGGAAGAATCATGGGACTGTCACCTGAGTATCCAATTATTTCTCCCAATCAGTCATATGTAATTCTGCCCTAATAGCACATGGCCTCGGGGTCTCAGGGAGCGGGTAGAGTACATAGGTGAGGAAGGAGTAGGGGAAGGTGCTCCAGCCACAGCCTTGGGGACGTCATCATCCATGTTGGGTGGCTACTTTAAGGCCACTCACATCCCCATCCAGAACCCCTCACCCATGCTGTGTAAATAACCCTAGTAAGCCAATTGCTGCTTCCTCAGGGTAATGTTGGGTGGAATTGAATTTTGTTTGTCCTTGAGATCCTATGAGGAAGAGGGTAGATAGACAGATGTTGCCTAGTCTCGTCCTCCCCCACAAAGGGTGAAAATTCTCACATCTAACTTGAAGACCATTTATAAGGTGGTTTAAGTGGTCAAACGCACAGAGGCAGGGAATGGAATGCTGCCTTTGCGAGACCAACTGAAGGGAACTAGATGGAGTTAGTGTTTAAGAGGTACTCAGCTTCAGCCTGCAAAGTGAGAAGGTTCTGGAGACAAGAAACGATACCGATGAGTAACAAAGTGAACGTATCTGATGCCACCCAACTGCACAGTCATCTCTGTGTGTAAAGTCTCGGGGAAATATGTCTCAGTTGGTAGAGTTCCTGCTTAGCATGCACAAAGCTCTAGATTTGATCCCCAGCACCAAAGAAAACTGGGCAGGGTGTGCCCACCTCTAATCCTGGCACTCAGTAGGTGCAGTAATAAAGACTCAAGGTCGTTATTAGACACATAATAAATTCAAGGCCAGCCTGAGCTACATGAGACCCTGACTTTAAAGAAAAAAAGTGGATATTTTCCTGTAATACTTAGACTAACCCTACACTCCTAGACTCACGATATCCTCCTGCCTCAGCCTCCTGAGCAACTGGGACTGGACCACAGGAACACTCAACTTGCCAAGATATATAGTACAATTAAAAATGGTTAACATGCTGGGCGGTGGTGGCGCACACCTTTAATCCTAGCACTTGGGAGGCAGAGGCAGGCGGATTTCTGAGTTCGAGGCCAGCCTGGTCTACAGAGTGAGTTCCAGGACAGCCAAGGCTACACAGAGAAACCCTGTCTCGAAAAAACCAAAAACAAACAAACAAAAAAAATGGTTAACATGACAAATCAGAGATATAGAATTCTCTCTCTCTCTCTCTCTCTCTCTCTCTCTCACACACACACACACACACACACACACACACATATACACACTCACACACACACACACACGTAGTGACAAAGGTAGCCAAGAGCCTATAAGAGTAGAGGCACATTCTTGGGAAAATTCTGTCTGCTCCTGTTCGGTGGCTGGTATAACCTTTGCATCCCCCCTGGCCCTTATCCTGGTCCTTCTGGATCCTGGGCACTGACTGGGCTGTGTAAGGTGCTGGAGGCGGCAGGAATGGGCTTGTTGCTGAGGGCTGTAAACTATGCAGGCTGCCAAGGTCTGGGCAGGACAAAGTGCAGGCAGTCTAGGGCTCTGGAATGGGGGCCTGGAGAATCCATAGCCAGGTGATGGAGATGAAGACAGATGATGAGACTCGAGGCTGCATACAACCAAACCCAGTGACCCATGGGAAGAACGACATGAATTTGCTGTACCCACGGAGGCCCCAGGTTTCTGGATTGGGGGACTAGCTGCATGGGAGGAGATGTGGGCCGGAGGAGGATGAATGTGCCTACAGGGAGATGATGAATTCCACTTCCTATTTTCAGATCTGCTGAGTTGAAGGGGCTCGCCATATAGCTAAGCAGCCAGCTCCGCGAAGGAAAATATCAGCTTCAATTTTATTCAGTGCCTCCAAAGGAGTCACTAGGAAAGCAGACTGAGATTTCTTTCTTTTTTTTTTTTTCTCAAAAGACTTGTTCTTCAGCCTTCCAAAGAGTGTATAGGACCAGATGTGCCACTTACACAATCCTGGCGGCTCCCTGTGCGCAGCCCACTTCCTGTTTATTTTCATCAAGGGACCCACGCTCCAACTCCTTCCTCTCGGTTCTTATTCGGGAATTCACTGACTGGGACCCAGAACCAGTTACTTGATCTCCCTGGTAGGAAGCCAAGCTGTTGTCTCTGAGGCCTGAAGGAAAGAATAAGATACTTTAGCTGTAGAGCAGAGGTTCTTAACCTGTGAGTTACTTTGGGGGTGAAATGACGCTATCACAGTGGCCACATATTCTGCATATCGGATATTTACAATACGATTCATAACAGTAGCAAAATTACGGTTATGAAGTAACAACTAAAATAATTTTATGGTCGAGGTCACCACAACATTAGGAACTGTATTAAGGGTCCCAGCATTAAAAGGGATGAAAACCATTGCTGTAGAGATATAAAACACACTCCAGACTTCCTGTGGTTGAAATAGCCTCTTGGTTTTGAAGCTTTGACTTGCCTTCAGAAGGATTGTCACAGAAGAGACACAGCACTCATTCGCTCTGTTTTTAGATGGTTTGTTTCTCTCCCATTCTAAATCTACTATCTCTGCTGGTGCATTTTTAAGACGTTACTTGGCAGGGTCTGGTTTAGCTTTATCAGCTGGTCTGCCTGTCTCTCCCGGCTCCCTGAGGCTGGAGGATATACCCCATAACTCACCAGGCTCACACCTAAGGCCTTCCTCCTACTGCCTGAATTGGAACAGTCTCTCCCCACTGGCCACGGTTGTTTTCCTTCCTCTTGGAAAGTGCAGTGGACAGGACACTGAAGGGTTAGAATTTGGGGTTTGGTGGCAACTCATTGCTTCTCAGGTCTGTGAGAACAAAACCCCAGAGGTCGTTTGCTTGTCGTACACAGTTGCAATAGATCAAGTTCTTCCACATTTGTTCTCATCTCCTCCTGGAACTTAGTTTCTTCATCTGTGAAATGGGGACAGTGTCGTCCATGTGTCTTTCCCACTTCACACACTCCTAAAGATCCTGACTAACATGCAGACAGCTCCTGGGAAGCCAATAAATCTGACTTGTTAAGATGGGTGGTATTTAACCGATACTCCTGCTTTTGAACCTGTTCCATAACCATGGCTTTTCTTGGAAAGTACTTAGCAATCCCTATTTTGACAATCTGGGAGAATTATAGCACTCTCATTTATCAAGACTTACTAGGGTACAAGAGGAGTGCATTAGCAGTCTCTTTGGACAAGGCATGGAGCCTTATGCCTGTAGCACCAGCCAGCACTCTGAAGGTTAAAGAGGGATGGGGGCATCTGAACTGAGGGCCAACTTGAGTTCTATAGCCTACTCTAAGACTTCGTTACAATTAACGACAGAGTGCTTGCTAATCACGCACAAAGCCCCAGGTTGGCTCCCACCGAGTACCTCAAAAGGGAGGAAAAAGTTCCCACTTGAGAAGTGGGAATAAATATGCCATTTTTTAGATGAACATATTAGTCCTACTAGCCCATGGGGGGTGGAAATGGACGACTTCAATTCACACCATGCAGAAGGGAAGAGGCGGAAACAGGTTTGAAGTGTGGCTCACCATCTTCGAGCATTTCTTTCTTTCCTGATCCTCCTGCCTCTGCCTCCCAAGTGCTCAGATTAAAGGCGCTGACCTCCAGTCAACACTGCCACCTCTGCCTGGCAACCCCTAGCACTTCACGGTAAAGGAATCCTCTCTTTTCCTACCTTGCCCCTCCCCATCCCTCTGCAAAAGCTTCTTTATTTGCAGGCTTTAAACGAGTCAGAAAACTACCAAGTAACTAAGGGAAAAGCCTCAGGCCAGTCACTCCTGTGGGAAGAGGAAGTGCCGGACAGAAAGGGGCAGCAGGATTAACTGGTCAGAGGAATTCTGGAGTGTGTGCTTTACCCCAGGCACCCCAGATGAGGTGACACATCCTGTAGTCTGCTTCCTGTAGAGGAGTGACTCTCCTATGTGACAGTGACATCTTCCACCTTAAAAGTCTTACTTGGCTTGAGGGTTGGAGAGAGAGCTGCAGGGAGAGGGGGCCCAACAGGAAACCGGGAGGGGAGGAGGTCTGGGGTGGGGGCGGGGGAAGCATCTGGAATTCATCTCTTGGGGATAAGCCTAGGAGGCCCAGGCTCTGGGAACTCGACTGGCCTCTGCCACACAGACTTCTAGTCTTCTTTCTCTCTGTGTAACCACATGAGCCAGCCTGCACAGCAGGCATTGAAAATATCCCAGCAGAGATGGAGAGCCTCTCCCTGGGAGAGAAGGGCTGCTTCCAAGGCTTAAAGAACTGTGGGTAAGCAAGTTAGAGAAACGAAACCACCCCTGGGTGTGTGGGACTGACTGGAGGGCAGCATGGTCTGCACATGTATGGGCTCTCAGGGCTCGAGGGATGGTGTGAACACAGGAGCTGAAGGAAGGAGGCACTGGTCTCTGTTCTCCTGAGGGCCCAGTGGAGGAACGTGAGGTAGAGTGAGGGCACCATCTTAAGGTCTTTAAAGTACTCCAGGCTCGTTTTAGATTTGGAAAAAAAAATTAGTTCTGGAGTCATCTTGGGCTGTCCATGAAGTCGGGAGAAGCTGTTTTGGAAATGTGATCGAGTCATGTCATTTCCCTGCTTGGAAAACACCAGAAACTACTGCTGAAAAGAGTTGTTCTCACCAGCCTTCCTGATAGGTTCCTGCCTGGGCTTCGTATCCATCTCCCATCTGAAGGCTCCAGCCGTGTTAGCCATTTGGTCCTTCAAGCTTCAGGTTCAGGCTCTTCAAGCTGCTATGGATTTTGCAAAGAAAAGTGGTGTTTCTGGTGCCTGGATGAAGCCTGTGAGCCATCTCTATGTACAATGCCGTAAGATCTGCCACTTGGCCATAAAAATAATGGGACCTTGTCATTTCCATCAGCATGGGTTGAACTCAGAGGAATTTATGTATGATAAGTGAAATCAGCCAGGCACAGACAGGCAAGGGATGAGAGATGACACTTATCTGCAGAATATAAAAATCTGACCTCATTCCAGTACAGAGCAGCATAGTGGTCCCTAAACGCTGGCATCCAATTGAGGAGGGGATAGCAGGTATCAATGGGTATAGACTTAAAGCAGATGAAAGAATCAGTTCTGCAAGCTATAAGCGGGTGTCAAGATACCACATCTGTGCCCTTCAAATAGGCACACATCAATTAGGAACAAAATTAAGGGTTGGATGTGTTCTGAGCATGCTTAGCACATACAGTCTGTGGGATCAACGTCCAATACCTCATTAACAAACCAACCGACGTCAGCAAACGGAACTTTCTGGCCTCAGAGGGTGGTTGTGCTCTTAAACTCCAGACTGTGGCTTGTTTTTGAGCTCTGAAGTAATTCAGTGGGACTTGGCTGTAGTTGGGATCTTGAATGGGCCCTCAGACACCCATGTGTTAAAGGCCTAGTCCCTGGGACCGGGCTGTCACACAGTGATGGACTCTTTAGGAGTTGAGGGCTCATTGGAAGGTGTGGATGTGTGCCTACTACCTCATGTCTCTTTCTTTGCTTCCCGGCTGCTGTGACATGAACTGTGTCCCCGCAGGCCTACACCAAAATGCTCTGTTTTTACAACAGGCAACAGACCAACTGACTGTGGGCTAGAATGTCAGAACTGTAAACCTGAGTGAGCTCTTCTTTTCTGCTGTTTCCCTTGTGTTTTTAGGAATTGAGACTAATTTTTTTTTTAAACCTGATTGGTATTTTGTCACAGGAAAGGGAAACTGCCAAACACAACTCCTCTTAAGAATTGTATCTCAGAAGACTAAAGAGATGGCTCTGTGGTTAGGAACAATGGCTGCTCTTCCAGAGGTCCTGAGTTCAATTCCCAGCAACCACATGGTGACTTACCACATCTGTAATAAAATCCAATACCCTCTTCTGGTGTGTCTGGAGACAGCTACAGTGTACTCATATACGTATACGTATACGTATACGTATACGTATACATATACATACACATGTATATGAGTACTATATATATATGTATGTATATGTATATATATAATAAATCTTAAAAAAAAAAAAAACCAAAACAGTGAATTATGTAGTGAGGATAGGTATTGCTTTACATATTCTGAGTGAAGTAAAATTAATTTCTTCAGCTTTGACAGCCCTTGGAGGTGAGGTCAGATAGTCAGTCCATTCCCACCTCTCAATTCCTCCTAATGAGAAGCTACTTTTGACTGAAACCCAGAGGTACAATTAAGGGTGTCTGATAAAAGTGGATTGCGCCTGGCCTCAGGGAGCATGGTAACCAGGTCAGTGGATGTTAAGGTACCAGTACCAGGATGCACGAGAGTAGGAGGTTGGGAATTTGTGAAATGATCACAAACCCTTAGTTTCCCATTCTCTTCCTGCCCTTCCAGCATGACTTGGCGCCTTTTCCTGTGGTAGGATGAAATCTATTTTTCCATATCAGGAATCTGAACCAGTTTTGTGACTTGCTTTGGTTTTTGTTTTAGAGCCTTTGTGTGTGTGTGTGTGTGTGTGTGTGTGTGTGTCTGTGTCTGTGTGTGTGTGTGTGTGTGTTTTGTTTTATCATTGTCTTGTTTTTAGACAGAGTCTTGTTATTTGGTCCAGGTTGGTTTTGAACCTACTATGTAGCAAGGCTGTCCTTAGATTTCCAGTCCTCTTACCTTAGCCTCAAGGCTGAGACTACAGGGGTGTGTAACCATATCTAGCCCTTGTGACTTGCTGTGACTGATGACGTGAGCAGCAAATGTGACAGAGACCTTAAAAGCGCCACACATCCGAGCTTGCCTGCTCTTGCTTTTGGGAAGCCTTGACCTTGTTCACAAGCTTGAGCGACTCTTCGGACAAGGAGGGAAGCCTGGCCCTGAGGTCCACTGCCTGACTGACAGCCAACAGAGCCAACAGGAATTTGAGTGAGGCCCACAGCTGATCTGCCAGCTGTGAGCAAGCCTCACAGAGATCAAGGTCAAGCTCAGAAAAGCTAAGCCATTTGACCTGCAAACTTCTGAGCAGAAAGCATGACTGGCGTTCCAAGTCACAGAAGAACATGGGAATAGGACTTGAAGAGATGTCTCTGCAGATAGGAGCACTTGCTGTTCCTGCAGAGGACTTGGCTTCGGTTCACTGTACCAATATAGTGGTTCAAGACACCTCTAACCTTCAGTTCCAAAGGACCTAATGCCCTCCTCTGGACTCCACAGACACCAGGTGCATATATGGTACACATACGTACATGCAAGCAATCATTCACACACATAAAATAAGAAGTAAAATAAATCTTTTTTAAAAACAGTTTTATGACAAATGCTATTATTTAGCCCATGCAAAATATTTATACATTTTACCTCAGAGACTACAAAAAGCTAAACTTTCCATTTCCCAGACTCCTTTGCAGCTAACAATGGCCATTTGGCTCACCACAATGTGATATCCATGGCAGGCTGCTGGAATGTTGCTGGAGGAAAATGATTTTCTAATGAAAGCAACTGTTTGCTACTGTCTGTTCTCCTCCTCCTTCCCTTCCTACTTTGAATTCAGTCAACAGCAGCCGTTTTTTGATAATGAGGCAAAGTCAAACAAACAAACAAAAAAACCTCAGAGACCCAGGCTTCGATAACTGGGAGGGGACAGGTATGTGTGTCACAGCCTCACCACTGTTCATATGGAAATCGATGAGGCCAACTTCAGAGTCAGTGGGACTGAGGACAGCACAGGGTGTGCACACCAGAAAGTGTGATTCAGTAGGGCCACTAATGTGACAGTCTACATTTCTTCAAGATACTTCATCTCCATCAGCTGCAGCTTGTTGCAGTCTCATAAGAATAAATCGCCTGTCATCTGATGAGAGAATTCTGTTGAGTATGCAAGCCTACGGTGTCTAACATATGAGTGGGATCTTGGATATGACACCGTAGTTCAGTGTTGCATGTAGTTTTTGCTCTACCCGCCTTTGCTCTGGGAAGTGGCTGCGCGACCAGCCCCCTCCCAGCTTCCCTTGACTCTGTGGATTAAAAACACACGCACACAGTTGTTCAATCTCAACTTGACTTCTTTGCACAATTGCTGGGTGCTACTATCTCCTGCCTGACAAAGCAAGCCCTTATCAGTTTCTTATCTCAGTCTCTCCCACCTGACCTAAACTTCAGTTGCTAAACTCCTCTGCCCACCTGCCTTTAGGAACAGCCTATGGCTCACAACCGTGTGTAATGGGATCTGATGCCCTCTTCTGGTGTGTCTGGAAACAGCTACCGTGTACTAATTTGTTGTTTTGTTTGTTTGTTTGTTTTTTGTTCTTTGTTTTTCGAAACAGGGTTTCTCTGTATAGTTCTGGCTTTCCTGGAACTCACTCTGTAGACCAGACTGGCCTCGAACTCAGAAATCTGCCTGCCTCTGCCTCCCAAGTGCTGGGATTAAAGGTGTGCACCACCACCACCCGGCTACAGTGTACTCATATATATATATATAGAAAAAATAAATAAAATCTTAAGAAAAAAAAAGAAAAAAGCCAACCACAGCTGTAAAAGCAAAACAAGCCCACTTCCTCATCAGGGCCCAGGCAAAGGCTGTGGTCCAGGTCCTCTTTGAGAACTTGGGGGTCTCAGCTAGGTGTGGTAGCATTTACCTGAGGTCTCAGCTCTCAAAAGGCTGAAACAGGAAAGGGTTGGTAGTGAGACCTTCTGTCAAACACAGACAAGGAATGGGTGTGTGGGCTCATTTGTTGAGCACAGGAAGGGGCTGACACCAGCTGGTGGTTTTTTGTTTGTTTGTTTGTTTGTGTTTTGGTTTGGTTTGGGTTTTTTGCCTCACTTCTCAGTATTGCAAGCATCTGGTTGAGGCCAGGTAAGAAACAAGATCTAGTCATGAGCTTCTTCAAGGGGCATGGACGACAAGGATTGCAGTTAGACTTTAGACAGCATATCTGGCAGCAATGGCCAATTCCATTGCTAATGTGTGTTAAGAAAGGATTCGACTGATGCAAACTTTTCATTGTTCTACAATCTGTGTGACTTTGGGGACATGCTGGTTTTTCTTGTCTCTGTAACAAACAAAAACAACTTAAAGGATGGAGACTTTGTTTGGGTTCTCAGTTTGAAAGAGTATAGTCCATGGTGTGGGGAAAGCCGTGGTGTGGGGGAATACATGACTGGAGAGTCCAGGAAGCAAGAAAAGCTGGCCATAGGTAGCATCAACCTATAATCCATGAGGGCAGCACCTCGAGATCCACCACCTCTGGCTATGTCTCACCTCTTAAAGGCTCCACAACCTCCCAACCAGCGCCATGAGCTGGAAACCAAGCATTCAAACATATGGCCCTGTGGGGCTTTGTTTGCCTTACAATCATAACAGGGCATCTTTCAACTTTTAAGAATTATTAATATTTATCTGTGTGTTGTGTATTTGTGGGCGGGGGTTTTGTGCATACATGAGTGTGTACTTGCGTTCAGGAGCCCTCCTCACGAATGACGTCCATGTCCTTTGAGACAGGGTACTTCCTTTCCTTGGCCAGGAGCTCATCAATTAGGCTGGACTGGATGACCAGAGAGCCCTGGGGATGCTCCTGCTTCTGTCTTCCCAGCACCTGGACCACAAAGGCTTTAAAATGTAGGTTCCAAGGCTTTAACTAGGTCCGTAATGTTTGCCAGACAAGTGCTTATATCCACATTTTTCAACTTTAATTAAAAAAAAAATCCATTTCAGAAATTTCAGAAAAGGGCAGTGACCTGAGATGACTTGGCCTTGGAAAGCCTCTGAGGGGGTGGGCTCCACACAAGGCTTCTCTCCCAACTTTCCTTCCTAAGGCAGTTACAGAAGCAGCTCCTGAATGGTGCCCACGGAAGCAATGTTGGGATTAGACTGAGACAATATGGGGTTAGATGCTTGGAGAGGCAGTGAGGGAACGGAGTCAGAAAAATATTAAAGTAGACATGAGTGACCACATCTGAAGCCTGGCACACGAGAATGGGAGGAGACATATTCTCTTAGGGCCACAGAAGGAAATCTGGACTCTGATTTAAATAATTCATTTTGGGGGCTGGGGGTCAGAAAATCAAGGCACAAAAAGCTAGGTTCTTGATGGTTAAAAATTTAAATCTGGCAAGCCATTCCAAGATGCCTTCTGCATCTTAGAAGCACAGCAGGACCTGTGAGTGAGTGATAACAGGTGTCAGTCTCTTCAAGAAATGGATATCTGCCCCATTCCTTCCCCAGTCCCTGTAGGCAGCTCCCATCAGGAAGCCCTTGAAAACCCAGAAGCCGGCTTCCCACTACCCGGCTGCTCTGCGTCATCACAACTAGAGAAAGAAGAATCCAGTGCTTCTCACTAGGTTCACTGACCCAAGAAGCAAGGCCAGGAAGAACTGCTGACTGAATTCCCCCTCCCTCCCAAGAAGCCCAGGGCACTGCAGAGTTGCAGGATCCTGGAGAGAGAGTGGCCTTTGTGCAAAGTGCAGTTTCAGCTGGATGCTTGAGATGCCTCTCCAGTCTGCCTGGCCTTGGGACTTCTCCAGGACGGATGGAGACACAGTGAGAGAAGGCCTGCGCCCAGAGGCTGTTGAGTAACAGCCCTGAGAAGTCACGCGCAGTTGGGAGGCTGGGGAGCCAGATGAGCTCATCCCTTCATGCAGGTTAAATAATGACCAATATCACAGTGGCCCAAAAGGGGCTTCACCGCTGAAGACTAGAGAGATACTTAATATGCAACCATGATGATTTCCTCTGAATCTGAAGCATGCCAGAGGATGTGCAGGAGATGGGGGTATGGGAGGGTGGGGGATGGGGGGGAAACGGGGGGTGGGGGGAGGGGGGGTAGGGGGGGGAAGGGCTTTTGTAGCTGCATCAGTGAGCATGAGCAGCTACAGTACATCAGACATGCATTTCACAGAAGTCTAAAAAGAAACTGATTTTTGTCACAGATTGTCGATGTAATTATCAATGGTCTTTCTAAGCTATTTCTGACTTGCACAACTTAATTGCTTTGCTTGGTTTTGGCTTCCTAGAAATCTCTATAACACTCTAGCATGTGTTCCGTATGTAAGGAGGGAGCGGAACGCTGGGCCAGAGTCTGAGTTTATGAAACAAGCTGAATTCTTTTGATGTTTTACGCCTGAAGGAATCCACATATAAATGTGGACGCAGCATGGACTTCTAAGGTTTTGCTAAGTACCAAAGGCAGGAAACACTGAAGTTTAGCGGCTTGGGATGGATTATGTTCTTAGCCAGCCAACTTTTTTATTTTTAGTCTTTTGAGACAAGGTT
>JANHMN010000006.1:98882190-98905235 GCA_030674055.1 Rhabdomys pumilio | reverse complement strand
CTCTGCCTCCCAAGTGCTGGGATTAAAGGCGTGTGCCACCACCACCCAGCAGCTTACATTTAATTTTTAAAAATGTATTTCTAAGGCAAGTCTTTCTTGCTATATAGCCCTGGCTACCCTGGTTCTCACTTTGTAGCCCAGGCTGGCCACAACCCTGTGGCAATCTTTTTGTCTCACCCTTTCTCCCCAAAACTTGAGATTACAATCATATATCACCACGCCTAGCTTTTGCCAATTTTAAAATTTGCATGTACGTGTGTTTGCATGTACAGCTCATGTGTGGAGGTCAAACGACAGACGACCTTTCTGGGTCAGCTCTCCCCCTTCACCGGGATCCAACTCAAGTTGAAAGGCTTGTCAGCAAGTCCCTTTACCCGATGAGCCATCTCACCAGCCCCTAGTCAGTTGTTAAGGCGATTCGGTTCCAGTCATGGTAGAGAGGTGGGAAGCAGAAGGCAGAAGGGAGATGGGCTGTAAGAAACATCTTAGGGCTTAGCAATCCCCTTGCTTCCTGTACCCATGGCTGCCTCCTTGACAGGACTATTTTTGTCTCTGTTCTCCTTATGTCCTCTTTCAACTTTGCTCAGATTGTATAGGCAGGCAGTGAGGCGTGAGGGCGAAGTCTCTAAACCCGGGCTCCGCGTAGCACCGGAATCTCCGGTACTTTTCCATAAACTTCGATCTCTGTGGTATAAGTAGACTCGGTTCTCTCAGCTGCCAGGCCACTTACACTTCCTTCCTCCCACATTTTATATATATGACTGGACTCGAGAAAAACGAGGGAAAAACGAGGGAAGGCTCAAGAGAGCAAGAAAGGAGAGCTTCCATGGCCATTTGCTCTTTCTACTCTCGGCTCCTGAGAGTGCGCTAACAGATAAGACATGGGTTCAAAACTTGTGAGGATTGGTTGTAGGCTGTGGGAAGAGACCCGAGGCGAATGAACAACGGAGAAGTCAAATGGCTTGGGGTGGGTGTCCAGACTAGATCACCACCATAGTTTATCAATACCACCAACATTGGTCCCTTCTGCTGTCTTCAGGAATTTAGTCAGAGGGCCCAGGTCCAGGGCATCCAGCAGGCAGGAATCAAGAAATAAGTGTGCTGGTTAGTTTTTGTCAACTTGACACAAACTAGAGTCACCTTGTGGCGGTTCAAATAAGAATGGCCACCAAAAGCTCATATTTGAATGCTTGGTCACCAGGGAGTGGCACTGTTTGAAAGGATTTGGAGGTGTGGCTTTGCTGAAGGTAGTGGGTCACTAGAGGTAGGCTTTAAGGTTTCAAAAAGCCCACACCAAGCCCAGAGCCTCTCTCTTCCTACTTCCTGTGGATCCAGATACAGAATTCTCAGCTACTTCTCCAACGCTGTATCTGCCTGCATTCTGCCATGTTTCCTGCAAAGATGAAAATGGACTAAACCTCTAAATGCATAAGCAATCTCCAATTAAATTTTTCTTGTTTGCTTTTGTTTTGTTAGTTTGTTTGTTCTTGTTTTGTTTTGTTTGCTTTTGGTTTTTTGTTTGTTTTTTATGTTTCGATTTTTTTTTTTTTGGTTTTTGTTTTTTTTATGAGTTGCTATGGTCATGCTGTCTCTTAACACCAAGACACACCTGGAAAGAGAGACCATCAATTCAGGAATTGCCTCCATCAGATTGGCCTGTAAGCAAATCTGTGGTACATTTTCTTAATTGCTGATCAATGTGGGAGGGCCCAGGTCACTGTGGGTGGTGCCAGCCTGGCAGGTGTTCCTGGATTGTGTAAGAAAACAGGCCAAAGAAGTCACAGAAAACAAATCAGTAAGCCGTGTGCTTTGCTTTCCTGATTTCTGCTTCAGTCCCTGATTCCAGGTTCCTGCTGTGAGTTCCTACATCAGCTCTCTTCAATGATGGACTGTGACCTGTGAGGCAAATAGACCATTCCTCCCCAGGTTGCTTTTGATCAGTGCGTATCACAGCAACAAAGAAGCAAACTCCATCAGTGACACACTCAGAGTTGGCCTTTGTGTCTCAAACACATGTGACTTTGGGAAGGGAGTTACCTAGTGGTGGCTACTAACCTAGTAGTGGCTACTAACCTAGTGGAGGTTACTAACCTAGTGGTGGCTATTAACGTAGCCTGTTTTAGACAGTCCTGAGGGTCTTCAGAGTGCAGAGGAGGTTTAGTGTGGCAATATACTTTCATGTTTATCATTACTGTTAAATTTTGGGAGGCTCTGGGCACCCAGAAGAGGGCAGAGCCGACTGAGTGTGTGAGTGTGTGTGTGTGTGTGTGTGTGTGTGTGTGTGTGTGTGTGTATGTGTGTGCGTGAGTGTCTGTGTAGCTCTTGGCTCGATTACACTCACCTGGAATAATTCTGAGCAAGAACTGTGGGAGCCCCACTGACAAGATGCTTCCCGTAGATACACACCTGCTTTCTTTGCTTAGGGTGGGTTACATCCTGATAAACTCAACTGGAAGCTGAGAATGTCACCAGTAGAAATACATTGTATATAGTCACAGGCTGGGCACAGTGGTCTGTTCCTGGATGTCATGGATACTTGGATAGCTGAGATGGATAGATCTTTAAGCCCAGGAGTTCAGGCAGCTTGGACAACTCAAAAAGGAAGTACATTTGCTACACTTAATGTGCTAAACATAGTTTAGTATCATAGGGCACTGCAGAGCACGGACTTTTTCTCTTGTGTTTGTGTACGGCTGCCTCGGAGAACACTATACTGTGTATTACCAGCCCAGGAAAAGGCCAAAGTTGAAGTGTACTTTCTACTGAGTGCATGTTGCACCATCATAAAGTCAGGAAGTCACCAGTCAGGGACCGTCTATTGTTTAATTTACGAAATCATTTGCTCTTCAATATAAGCCTGAGTTATTGTGCTCATTTCATAGATGGTCTGACTAAGACACAGGATACTGGTAACTTTGGGTTTGAGTGGGCTATCTGGCTACAAACCTGTGTTATAAATAGAGGAGGCATTTTGAAATGGGGGTGAAACGGAGCCTAAAGGCTTCAGAAATCAGAAATCGGGGAGCATTTCCCTTGGGACTTGTGGAATTGTTAGGAACCTTGTGTGGAGCCTGGGGTGTCTTTGCTTGTGTTTGCATGTAGTTGAGAGCAGGACATCCTCAAAGTCTGGCTGGTGTTTTGGTCACCATGGTTCAACATGATGCGTTCACCAGAGTTTCAGTTTAGTTGCAGCAATCTTCTCTACTGTCCTCAGGATGCAGACGCTGTGTGTGGACACAAAGGGGCCACTGTGTTCTGGTATCCTTGTTCAGAATCAGATTTGGGTAGGGACAGAGATGGAGTGCACACTTGGCAAACACACACAGAATGGAGTTGACTAGGCACAGCTTGCCCAAGTGTGATCAACTCCTGGAATTTCATCATGACTCAGAATTAAAGGAATGACTCTCTAAGGATAGAATTTAAAGCCTGTGAGATGGGTCAGCAAGTGAAGGCACTTGCAGCTAAGCCTGACCACATGCGTTCAATTCCCCAGTAGGTGAAAGCTTACCCCTACAAGGTACCCCCTCTTGACTTCAGCAAGCACTCCCACACATATGAGGAAACAAACATTAAATACATTTATGAGATAGATGGTCGATAGCTAGATGAGAGATAGAGCTAGAGATAGAGACAGAGACATAGTTAGAGACAGAGACAGAGACAGAGATAAAAATAGAGATAGAATTTGGGTCTGGAAAGATGGCTTAACAGTAAAGAGCACTTGCTGCTTTTGCAGAGGACCTGGGTTCGATTCCAGCACCCACATGGCAGCTGGCAACTGTCCCCTAACTCCAGAGGATCTGGTGCCCCCTTCTGGCCTTTGAGGGAATCAGGCATGCACAGAGTGCACATGCATACATGCAGGCAAAACACATAAAATAAATCTTAAAAAAAAAAAAAAAGGTGGATTTCAACTTAGGGGACAAGCTGGCAGGGAGAGAGAACAGCCTCCATTGCTAGTCGACTTCATCCTCTGAGGTTGGCTGTTAACTGTTCCCGGTATTTGTTTTTCCACTTTCTGTATATAAGTGAAGGCCATTTGCCCTTACCAAGGTCCCCACAACATACTAGGAAACATACCATAAACATGACAAAAGTAACTGAATTTTGTGTAAACGCACACATACTCAGTGTCTAGATTCTTCGGCATTTCATTGTCTTGTTTTAGCATTAATACAACAAGGACAGAGATCCTTTACTTGACCAGGAATTGTTTTTAATTATGGACGCACTTCAATGAAATACAGGTTATTTCCTTAATTCCTCAATAGCCTTGGGTTAGCAAAAAATTTTTCAGTATTTGTTTGGGGTTTGGTTTTTGTTTTACTTTCACATGGCATTTAAATTCAGTAAAAAGCACACCTCTTGAGTGTATGTACTAAATTTCCCCAGAATCGTTTTTTTTTTTTTGGTTTTTTGAGACAGGGTTTCTCTGTGTAGCCCTAGCTGTCCTGGCACTCACTCTGTAGACCAGGCTGGCCTCGAACTCAGAAATCCGCCTACCTCTGCCTCCCAAGTGCTGGGATTAAAGGCGTGCACCACCACCGCACGGCAGAAGTTTTACAACAACTGTATTAATTGTAATATAGATATTTCTCTATGTATTTTATTATATTTATAATATATGAATGTCCATTCATTCTTCTGTCTACTTAACTTTTTAGTTTAAATGCTTTATCTCTGTGAAATACTTCAGCATGAATGGCATTAGAGACATTCTTTTGGTTTTTCTTTCACATGATTCAAAATTTGCATGCATAATAGTAAAATACACATCGTGTGTTCTTTGAGATATTTGCCCTTGGGGGCTGAGCTCAGGGCTCCACTGTGCTAAACAGTTGTTTTCCCATGGCTACATCACAGTCTTTCGGTGAGTTCTGAGGAGCCCCTACCAAGGTGCAGAATAATCAGTCTCCTCCCCCCACCCCTGACACACACACAATTAACCCTACAGTGTGTCCCACCTACTCCCTGCCCAGTTGCCCCAGAGATAATTCTGTTTCTTTTTTTCTACCATACATTTGGTTTACAAATGACATCAGACAGTCTCTTGTGTGCAAGATTTCTCTCAGCATCATTTTGAAGCACTCTATGCATGCTTGATTCCCTCAAAGGCCAGAAGAGGGCGCCAGATCCTGTTAGAAACAGTTGCCAGCTGCCATGTGGTGATGGAATTGAACCCAGGTCCTCTGCAAGAACAGCAAGTGCTCTTTACTGTTAAGCCATCTCTCCAGCCCCAAATTCTACCTATCTATCTATCTGCCTGTCTGTCTGTCTGTCTATCTATCTATCTATCTATCTATCTCTATAATTTATGATCAATCTATTTATCTACCATCTATCTATCTATCACCAATCTATCAATCATCTATCTATGTATCTATCATCTATCTATCAATCATTTATCTCAATTTTATTTAATGTGTGTTTACTCATGCATATAGGTTGTATCAGCAGTCTATGTCTTTTGTCTTGGGAACTTCAGCCAGAACCTCATATGTGTCAGACATGTTTGCCACTGGGTTATAGCCCCAGCCCTTATGTCTTTTTCTTGTTGAGCCATACTCCATTATAGGGTGGACTAAGTGATCTAGTCTCTTTATCTAGTCTCTTGGTGGATACCTGGGCTGTTTCCAGTTTGGGTCTTCTGTTACTCTTCTATCCTCATGACCAAATAGCTGACTGAAATGAGGGAGGAGATGGTTATTTTGACTCCTGGTTCAGTCCATGGTCTCTCAGCTCCGTGGTTTTGTAAAGCAGGATACCATGGTGGAGGGGTTCTTCATGGTGGGCAGGAAGCAGAGAAAAGAAAAATGCAGGAAGATGCCAGGGATGTACTGACCTGTGTCCTTCAGTTGGGTCTACTCTCCTACCCTTTCATACTTCCAGATAATGCCATTATCTTAGAGTCCATCGATAATGCTGTTATTGTTAGAGTTCATCAAGGGAGTGATGTTTGTTAGCTCAGAGCTCTCAAGGTTTACCTGTGTATGAAAATGTCTTTCCAGATATACCCAGAGGAACGCAGGAGTGATGTCCCAGGGACTCTACCAAATGGGTGGTAGATACTGAGTGTCACACAGTACAGACTCTCTAAATGGCCTTAGGCAAGTCTTTTGTGGATATGTGCTTTTATTTCTTCTGGGTGAATACCTTGGAGATATATAGGTGGAATATGAATGTGCAATACAGATATGGGATGTGCAGCCTGTAAGGCCTTTGTGTACCCATTAACCCAGCATTGAGTTCTGGTTGTTCGTGTAAGATTGTCTGTTGAAGGCAGTGGAAGAATCCCTGATTGAGTAAAGTCCTAAGTTAATGTGCATTGTCGACAGGGGCAAAGTCACGTCAAGAACTCCAAAGCTTTGGAACTATGGGAAACTGGTAAAGCCATTACCTATATGGCCCGGGATCAAGAGAAAGACCAAAGCTTTCCTTGGGGGCCTGCATGTTCATGGAAGATTAATCAGTGTAGGTAAAGACTAGCAATTAAAGCTTCCCACTCGCCGCTGCCTACAGCCTGAGACTGCTCACCGACAGAGACTCCTACCGAGACCAGCTGCCCTCCCTCTGCCATACACAGTAAACTCATGGTATTTCAGACTGTGGCAGGTGAGGAAGCTCCCACCCGAATCCCTTTACTATAAGTGTTTGTCCTTCCCTCCCCGTCCTAGTCAGGGTTCCGTGAGTCAACCTTGACCTTGGCAGCCAGTGTATTTAATTTTAGCCATTTTTGTGGGGTTGTAGTAATGACTCAGTTGTACTTTAAATTTCTATTTCTTTGATGACTAACCACAGTGAGCATTTGTTTGGTTTCGACGACTCCATATTGTGTCTCTGCCTTTATGAAGTGTTTACTCAAAGGCCATTTGAAAGACTCTTTGTCTCAATTGTTAGAGTTATTCTTTTTGGTGTTATATGTAACTTGTGAATATTTTCTCCAATTGGTGCCCTTCCTGCCTTGCTATTTTAGTGATAGCTGGTGATGAACAAAACTTTTACATTTTGCTGAAATGTAATCACCATTTTCTGTAACCAGTTTATGAAGCCCTTTTCTTCCTGAGTCACAAACATACTCACTCATGTTTCCCACTAATGCACCATGTGACTACAGCATTTATAATTGTACCGATGATTCATTCAAAATTACTCTGGTGAATGCTATTAAGGACTAGATTTACTTTTTCTCCATATGGACATTGTTTCTTTATTTATAGATCAAACCCTTCTTTCTGTTTAATTGCTTTTGATGCCCTTTTGGAAAAGCAAGTGAGAATTTTAGTACCAGCCTATTTCTGAGTCCTTGTCTGCTTCAGAAATCTGCATAAACAACTTTTTGGGGAAATAGAATATTACTGTGTGTCTTATTGTTGGTGTTCTCAGCATGGGCTGGAGGCAGCAAGGCTGCTCTCTTGGGTCTAGGCACTGTTCCCTTCAGAGGATGCATGTGGTATTCCATCCATCCTGGAAGCACATGCCTTGACATTCCTCATGTCCTTTCTCTGTGATTGGCAGGAAAGCCACGGGTGGACTTCTGAAGGTGGCACCTTGTGTGCATCTTAATACAATGCATTCGAAATAATGACAGTTCCTCCATGTCCTGCTTCTGCAGGGAGACCAAAGAGAGGCCAAACCTATTTGTTAATTTTTAAATCAGTAGTAAACTATGTTTTGTGTCCTGGGAGGTGCTTGTTAGGGAAGCGCTTTTCCACGGAGATATACATTCATTGAATTGATTCACTCATTCAAGTGTGTGTGTGTGTGTGTGTGTGTGTGTGTGTTTACATTTGTTTGTTTGTTCATTTATTTATTTATTAAAAGAGAGAATATACAGGCATGTGTGTACAATGGCATGTATATGTAATGGTAGGTGTGTAATGGCATGTGTGTGCAATGGCATGTATGTGCAATGGCATGTATGCAATGAACATGTGTGTGCAATGGGCATGTGTGTACAATGGCATGTGTGTACAATGGGAATGTGTGTGCAATGGCATGTGTGTGTAATGGCATGTATATGCAATGGGCATGTGTGCAATGGGCATGTGTGCAATGGGCATGTGTATGCAATGGGCATGTGTGTGCAATGGGCATGTGTGTACAATGGCATGAGTGTGCAATGGCACATGTGTACAATGGTATGTGTGTGCAATGGCATGTGTGTGCAGTGCATGTGTGTGCAGTGGCATGTGTGTGCAATGGCATACATGTGCAATGGCATACGTGTGCGATAGTATGTGTGTAGAGGTCAGAGGATACCTTACAGACATAGGTTCTTGTGTCCATCCTCTCCCCCTACCTTCTGTAATCTGGGGATGGAACCCAGGTGGTCAGGCCTGGCAGTTCAGTTTTACTCAGGGAGCAGTCTTGCCAACTCTGTTCAGTTCTTTTGAGATGGGGGCTTACTAAGTTGCTTGGCTGGCCTTGAACTGGTAGTCCTCCAGCCTCAGACTCCTACCTGCTGGGGTTACAGTAGCATGCCACCAGGAGAGCTGCCTCATCCAGTGGCTCAGCACAGTGGTACACATCGGTTAGGCTGAGGTGGGTGGTCTTATTCAAGACCTGTGTGTCCATACTGAGATTTTAGCTATTATGGAGTTTGTTTGTTTGTTGTCTAATTTTTCTGTAAATCAGTGAAGAAGAAAGATTAAGGTCATAGAAGGCTGAAGAGATGACTTAGCAGTTAAGAGCAATGACTGCTTTTCCAGAGGTCCTAAGTTCAATTCACACCAACCACATGGTGGCTCACAACCATCTGTAATGGGATCCAGCGCCCTCTTCTGATGTTGTCTGAAGACAGCTACGGTGTACTCATATATAGAAAGTAAACACATCTTTTAAAAAATAATAGAGTTTTGTTGCTCTTTTAAAAAATTGTGTATTTTTTAGCACTTTGGTTGGTATGTACATATGATTTTCTGGAGACTCAATACTTTTATCATCATGAAAGATATTTATAGTAATGTTTTTAATCTAGAAGGCTATATTTTCTAATATTACCATAGTCTCTTCTCTTTTGTTCTTTTTCCTGAGACAGGGTTTCCCTGTGCAGCCCTGGCTGTCCTGGTGCTCACTCTGTAAATCAGATTGGCCTCGAACTCACAGGGATCCACTTGCCTCTGCTTCCTAAGTGCTGGGATTAAAGGTGTGCACCACCACCACGTGGGTCTCTCCAGCATTATCATTACAGTAGCACAATTTACCTTTGCTCTTTTAATTACTTTCAATCTACTAGTTATATATACATATTTGAACATATCATAGAAAAACTAGAGTTAAGACTTGCCTCTAGGCGGTAGTGGCGCACGCCTTTAATCCCAGCACTTGGGAGGCAGAGGCAGGCGGATTTCTGAGTTCAAGGCCAGCCTGGTCTACTGAGTGAGTTCCAGGACAGCCAGGGCTACACAGAGAAACCCTGTCTCGAAAAACCAAAAAGAAAAAAAATTAAGAAATTCAAAGTAAAGCTGGTAAAATAGCTTGTTTCAGTGCATAAGGTGCTTGCCTTATAAACACAAGAACTTGAGTTCAATATCCAAATCCTCCCAATGTATGTGTGTGTATAATAAGCCACATGTGGTGGTACACACTTATAGTTCCAGGGCTGAGAGACAGATAGGCAGATTGTGATTGCTGTGACTCACTAAAAAGCAAACCTGGAATGTGTTCTAAGTCCTGGAAGACTCTGTTACATATGAGGAATAACACTCAACGTTGTCCTCTGACTTCCATATAGTTGTGCAAGGTCCTGAACATACACAGATGGGTGCAAATGTGTACACACACAAATAAAAAAAAAAAAAAAAGACTTGCTTCTTAATTTCTCTTCAGAAAAGCTGTCATTAAAATGTAGTGTAATGGGATCAGGGCTGTAGCTCAGCTAGCAGAGTGTTTACCTAGCAGGCATGAAGTCCTGTTCAGACAGACAGACAGACTGGTGACCCACACCTGTAATCCCAGCACCCAGAAAGTTGAGAGGGAGAATCCTAAGTCTAAGGACACTGAGGGCAGTGTTTGACAACCAGCCTGGGGTACACAAGGCCTTGACTTTAAAAAATCCTTTAAGGCTAGAGAGATGACTCGGTAGTTAAAAGTACTCTCAGCTCTTACAGAGGACCTAGGTTCAATTCCCACACCCACATGGTAATTCAGGCATCTCTAGTTCTAGAGGATCTGGCACCCTCTTCTGGCCTCCTGAAAGAAGTGCACTTCCATGTATGTGGGCAAGACATGCAAATATGTTTGTTTACAAGGTTGGACTTTGGATCCAACTGTGTCTGTCTGTTCTCTCTGCTATCAGCTCTGTCTATTTTCAGTTTTCTTTGGGGCTGTTGAATGTTTTACCAAATTCCCATTTACGTTCTAAACTGGTGTTATACTTGGAACATTCCATTTCTAACTTGGTGGAGATCGCAATGTCAGACCCTTGATCATATTTTTTCCATATTTCCCCCCCTTCCCTTCTCCCTCTTTCTTGCTCTGACCCCTGCTCGCTCTGGCCCAAAGTATACTGTAGCTGTCTTCAGACACTCATAAGAGGGCATCAGATTTCATTACAGATGGTTGTGAGCCACCATGTGGTTGCTGGGATTTGAATTCATGACCTCTGGAAGAGCAGTCAGTGCTCTTAACCGCTGAGCCATCTTGCCAGCTCCAATTTGCTATTCTTAATGTGAAAATAAATACCTCTTTAAGGGTTATAACTACATAAGGCAGGAATGCCTTGGTGTGGGCAGTTCCCTAAGAGTTTTAATAACATTAACAACATGGCCAATGGCATAGAACTCAAAAGGAGCCAACAGTATGGACCATGGAAACCCTCTAGACAAATCACAAACAAAAAACTACAATCATTTTGGGAATGAAAGAGCAAGAGTGACTAGTATAGAAACTGAAGTAATGAAAAATTCACAGAGAGATTCATAAAGCATACACACACACACACACACACACACACACACACACACACCCCATAGTCAGGTGAGAGACAAAGATTGACAGATCACAATTTTACACATCAAACTAGACCTCAGTCTTAAAGTTCGTCTGAAAACAATAGATGGAAAATTAGTGTGTGTGTGTGTGTGTGTGTGTGTGAGAGAGAGAGAGAGAGAGAGAGAGAGAGAGAGAGAGAGAGCCTTGTTCCTTAAAAATATGGTGTCTACTTGCTAATGCCTTGTGATTTTTTATTGTGTAGGAAATTGTCCATAGGGTTGACAGGTACAGCATTGTATGACTGCAGAAGATAACATCAAGGTAATGCTAATACCAGAAAGCTAGACTTGTGCCAGTTATCAATGTATTGCCTCTCAGTTCAAATAAATGTCCTTTAGGTTAACTCGAAATTCAGCGTTCTCAGTAGAGGGCGCTAGAGCAGCGAGCCGGAAGGACTGCAGTTACTCTTCTATTAAAATGGAGCTGTGGCCAAAAAACCCACACCAATGGAAAATATGGCTAAGTTAAATGTATTTGATGCACTTAACATCGAAAATCTAAGCCTAACCTGTCTTCACCATGCTCAGGACATTAGCCTGTACTTGGGCAAAGTTGATCTTACACAGTCCTTATTTCCAAGTGTTCAGTTCATGTAGTTTATTGAATGCTATGCCCAAGGTAAGGCAAGGGGTAGTATAGTTGTGCAAATATATTTTTGTACCATTATAAAGCCAGAAATTTATTAACTGTGAACCACTTTGTAAGTTGGAGTCTGTCTGCACTCCTGCTCTCTGTGGTCAGTATCGTTGCCGTGAGAACATTTGATGGAGTCCCCAGCTCCAACTGTATCCCATAATGTGGGTTTTCCCCAGCCACCCTGTAGCTTCAGCCTGTTATCTGGGCTTCGTGACTACGTGCCTGAGCTCTGAAAGATTCTGCTTGCCTGAAACCCAGGGGACGCCCGCTGAATGGCATGCTTTCCTGTGGACCCTGTTAACTACTGGTAGGCTACATTTGTCTGCAGTGTGAAGGTTTGTTTCCTGCCTGCCTGGGGTGGACAACCTGGTCTAGCTCCTGCAAGTCACCTCCCTGCTATGTGAGGCACGTTCAGTTCTCCAAGGTCTGAGCATCCCTGGGGCCTGGGGGAGGGCAGTTTTGGCTTTGTCTTTCCTTGGGTATTTAGGGTGCTAACGTAATTCCTAGCACACGGTGGTCATTTGTTCTCCTTACTTACCATGCCCTTAGGTGACACTTCATCGTTCAGACTTGCTTTATACAGCAACACTGATGGTTTGATGCGCAGCTTCCTTCCCACTTATAGAGTTTATATATAACCGCAGCACCGGTGAGTCAGTTTTTCACTGTTTTTTTTTTTTTTTTTTTTTCCTGCCTAGTTTTGATTGGGAGGGGTTGAAACTGGGTTGGGCTCTCACTCCTCAAAGGAAATGCACACACCCTTTACTTCAATGGCTAGACTGTCAGGAGTGTAACTCCCGTGTGTCATCAGGCTCGAGAGGAAGTAAGGATCCTAAGGTCCCTACTGAAGAGGTCAGTGGTCTTCTGTTCAGCTGGGCGGCAACTTCAAGTTACTGAGTGTGTGACAATGAGATTCTTGGGGAAAACAAACAGTGATGTACCATCTAGTCTTAGTTTGTTTAAATGTAAAGTGGCTGAGAAATGGGCGACTGGAGTGCAGGAGGCCTGTCATCAATGGGGTTATACTAAAGCACGGAGGACAATCACAAAAATGTAGCCAAACTGAGTAAATATGACACGACTTTGAACATCTGTGATTTTTATCTGTTAAAATCTTTAAGACCTGAGATTTCACAAGTTCACGGTAGCCTTGTGATCCTAACAATAGAAACTACACATGACCACAGCAGCGGCTCTTACAAGTTAAGACACACCAAAGCTAGAGACAGTATTAAGTCCCAGCCTCCCTGGTGTCTTAGTGATAGGCAATTTTAAGGAGCATCCCAGGGGATGCTGAGGCAGGCAGTATCTTGACCACACTTTTGAGAAACCATGAGTTGGCATCAAATGAGCTCTTATAAGAAAAGTAAGGTTTTATCAAAAAATCAGAATAAAAGTTATTTATCCACCATGAAATGAGGCAATTCAAGCCAGAATAGATTATATAACAGATTAGATTATATTAAACTCGGGTTTATTGGGAAGTTGCTCTTGAGTGGGTTAGTTCTCTGGCCCCAAGGAAGGAGGCCAGAGGAGTCAGCATGAGAGGGGAGAGATGAAAGGATGAGGAGAGAAAAAGAAAGAGCATGAGGGGGTAGGGTGGGGGTAGAGAAGACCAAAGTGTCTGGATTATATACGGAGGAACCTCTGGGGAAGGACAGTCCAGCCCCTGGGCTAGAAAGTTCAGTGTTGGGAGCAGGGTATGCCAGATAGAACTGAGGGATGCTGGGAGAACCTGGAGGCCAGGTCTGTTTTATATGTAAAATATGCACCTCAGTCCCAGGTTCGAAACCAAAAACAGGGTAAATGGTTCATGTATCCATTTACAATATGAATAGTCGTCTGATGCTTCACCCAAGAATTAAGGCTGTACATCCTTTGCCATTGATTTCCGTGTGACAATGTCTTCATGTGTCCCTGATCGTTTTAGACCTGCTTGATAAGAAGTGACTTCAGATAGTCCTTTTTCTTCCTAGTAGGAAGGTGAATGAAAAACTAATTTTGAATTAGCAGGCTACGGCTACGTGGTATCAAATTAACTCTTAGAGAGCAATGCATTTGGAAACACAAAAATAAAACCGAGTATTTTCTTAAGTATCTAGAAAAACAAAGTCAGTACTTTAATGCAAGAACCTTGAACACTTCTGCGTGGACAAGAGAAGGCTTCCCAAGGCCCCACTCCTAGCAGAGGCGCTGTTGATGGTGGCTGGGTAGGAGGAGTCATTTTTGAGGGTGGGGCCAGTGGTAGGTTGCCCCCCCCCACACACAGGTGGGTGGCAATTAAGTGAATGAGAGGGGGTGTGTTGAGAGGGTCCAGGGAGGCTCGGGCAGTGGGAGGATAAAAGATATAGTTTGTGTTTGAAGTTCTTAAACTATGAACTTTAGAAAACAGATCTGTTAGGTTCAATTGTAGCATTTAAGGCATATATGTCCTTTTTAGACTGAGTTTCGATCAGATATTAAGAGAGAAACAGGAAAATGGGCGGGACCTGCCCTGCCTTCTCACCTCAATAGGCTGGCCAATTTTTCTGTTTGGAAACCAGCTGTACAAAGTGAAACCTAAAGTGTACCCCAGGGGCAAAGGAAACGTGTTGGGTATCTCAAGATATCTGTGGCTCCTCCCTCATTCTTCAGGGTGAGGCAGCTCCCACAGGGAACTGCACTAGGGACGCTGAGTCAGCAGCCTGTAGGAGCAGGATGGAACTTCCCAGGTGATGTGGCATGGTCACAGGATGCACTCTTTCCTGGAACTCCCTGGGTTTCTGGTGTATCCTTAGGTCACTGCGACACTACCACACCCACTGTACTGAGAAGCCTGGGTTTGAGTGAGCACTCTGAGCCCTGTTGTGTTCTGAACCTCAGGTGAGGGAAGGCATGGCTGTGTTCTGTCTCAGTGGCCGACCCTGTTAGGAGGTTTCTACAGTAAATATATATATAGTGAGAAAAGAGAGCTGGAAAGGGAGGAAAACGCAGACTTTCTATCTGGAGGCATTAAAATACTTTGAAAGTGTAGCGGTTTCTTCAAAGTGCAGGGTCAAGTTCAGCACCAATGAAGACCACATCCATCTGCGAGCAAGCGACTCAGATTTCACAGTTCCGTGGGTATCTCAATTATTTCATTTTAACCGGAGAAGGATATTGATAACAGCAACAGAACAGATGCCATGCTTTGGAGGGTCTTCAGTGGTGGCATAACAATGTCCCGTCACCGTGCTGTGAAGTTACTTTATGTGTCTAAATCAGAAGTCATCTTGACTGTGGATTGACTCCAGTCATCCTGAAGCATTTGTACTTGAACGCATGAAGGCCAGGGGCAACCTTAGGTGTCCTCTCTCAGGCCCTGTTTACCCTGTTTTGGGGCAGGGTCTCTCAATGGTTTGGAAGTTACCAAATAAGCTCAGCTGGCTGGCCAGCAAGCCTGTGATGTGCTTGTCCCCACCTCCCTGGTGCTGGGTTACAAGCGTGCCCTCCCATGCCCTGCCGTTTTTATCTGGGTTCTGATGATTGAACTCTTGCCTGCAATGCACACACTTTCCGTCACCTTCCCCTACTGCATGTGTGTGGGTGCACAGTGCCAGAGCATACGTGTAGAGGTCACAGGTCTATTTGCAGGGGCGGGTTCTCGATTCCTTCTGTGCAGGTTCCAGGGATAGAACTCAAAGTTGTCAAACTTGGCAGCAAGCACCCTTACCTGCCGAGCCACCTCACTATCCTTGATGAGTAATTTTAAACAGTGTTGTATCTGGGAGCCCCAGATTTCCTCCAAGGCATTTTACTAAGAGCATTTGCTGGGAAAGACGATTACCCACAGGCATGGGTTTCCGGCTTCTGATTGGTCTGTGTCTAACGAAATGTCAGTTGGGTATACTGTATTGACTTTAAAACCTTGCAGTTCAGTGTGGCTGCTAAACAGCTGCTCTCTCTGGCCTCCTGAGTCAGATGGCCTCTCTGAATGGAGAACCCTGGGAAGGATGCTGGCCTGTCTGGATCAGAGCACTTGCACAGTCTAAAGCTCCACAGAGCAAAGCAATAGCTTTGGCTGATGACTGTCAAGAAACTTCTGGTGGTCTCTAACTCAACAACAAGCAGAAACAAGTTTGTGGTGTGCCACCTGCCCAAAATACGAGGCTCTTACCTTCTCCGGCGGCTGTACACTCCTGGCTCCGGGGAGAGCCGCAGCCCCGCTATCATTCTCATTTGTTTGAGTAGACTTACACAGAACCCCTCACACGCTCTCATTGAAATTTGGCCATAGAAATCAATTCTCATGATCTGCAGGCCGACATTTAGGAAAATCAGCTTCTAAAATATATTAAAACATCCTGATAATGTAGCTTAGTAAGTATATTTCCTGTATGGGATGGCAGTATGGGTTCAGTTTTGAACTGGCTTAGACTTATTTCTTAGAGGTTTGAGAACTGTTGTCTTTGTCAGTAAACTTGTGAAGAAGGCGGACAGCACGAGAAGTCACCACCGAGCCGTCCCGCAGAAATGTGGCAAGCCTGAGAACCATGGAGAGTGGACCTCTCACAGCATGACACAGTGCAGAATGGCCACGGGTCTTTATTAACATCAGACAAGGCTGGAGAGAGGGCTCAGTGGGTGGAAGATATGAGACACACAAGCCTGATGAGCCAGGTTCAAG
This sequence comes from Rhabdomys pumilio, assembly GCA_030674055.1. NCBI lineage: Eukaryota > Metazoa > Chordata > Mammalia > Rodentia > Muridae > Rhabdomys > Rhabdomys pumilio. The sequence continues at coordinate 98,888,959 of JANHMN010000006.1, read as the reverse complement.
CCTCAAAACCCACACAGTCGTCTAAGTCTACACGCATACTGCGGCACTCCCAGCCACCCAACATCAAATATATACACACAAAATAGATTTTTAAAAAAGCAAACGAGCAGAAGAAAAGCCCACAAAAATCTCTATATTCAATTTGACTATCTTTGGAATTCTTCATTAAGGTTTTCACGAAATACAAAGCTCAAACGTAACTGTCTACATCCACCACAAAACAGAATCAAGGAAGTGGTTAGCACACAAACATAATCATCTTTTTCATTTTTTAAAATATAAATAACAAAAATGTTCGGGGGTTTTACAGTTTTTTTAGTGTGTGTGTCTTTTTAAGGCTTTGTGTTGCAGGCTGGTACTTATACACTGCCCACCAGTAAGGAAGGCTGCCGTGGATACATTCCTGAGGGTGCCACACGCTCACCTCCACCGCCTCAGCCTGGGGAACCGGCACCAGACACCCTCCATCAAGTCAGTGTCACTGACTTCCCTTCCACGGAATGGGAAGGCTCCAGCAACATGCGAGCTCACAGAAGACCAACCGTAAAAGGCAAGAAAGACTCTTGGATCGTCTCTTCCTTTTACTCAGGAAGCCCCCAATAACCCACAACTCAAACCGCAGTTTGTAGTAAAATATCTTTCAGATCAAACAGTGTTGAGAGAGGCATCTTTTGCTCGGGTCTTTCAGGAGAGGTCAGAGAGGAGGGGTCAACGTTGGGAAAATGCCACCCAATACAGAGCCGCCCCCAGGAGTCATATGGCTGCTGAGGGCAGGGGGCAGGGAGACGGCCCCGGCCTTGGGCCTGAAGTTTGAGGGAAGCGACTCCAGCAGACACCTGACCTGCTCCTGGCCCAGCTTTATCTTGTCATCCAGCTTCCGCTGTTCAATGAGGAGTGTGGACTTCATTTTCACGAAGTGCTGGTAGTCCTCGAGCTGCTCGGCGGACAGGTAATTGGCCAGGATGTCCAGCACCACGCGCTCCCTCCGGTCCAGGTTCTCCTTGAGCTCCCGTGCATCCTCATGCTGCCCAGCCAGAACCTTCCTTTTCTCATTCAGAGAACTCTGTCACGGTAAAATGAACAGGGAAGTCAGCCATAACACGGTCTTGCCTCTCACAGAACTGCAAACCACCGCTCTACTCAACGGTGCTAAGGATGTATGTATGTAAATTATTATTATTATTACTATTTGCTATCCTTAGGTTGAACCCTCTGTGGTAGTTAAATGCTGTGGTAACAACCTGACCTTTTTAGGCCTACACTTACTGAGTCAATCCTCAAGTTCTCTGAGTACTTTGTGTCCCCTCAGGGATGTGTTAGATTCTCAGTCGTCTCTCCATCTACTGAATCAAACTCTGCAGGGGGCTGGAGAGATGGCACTTTGGTTCAGAGCACAGACTGACTGTTCTTCCAGAGCACCTGAGTTCTCTATTCCCACACCCACATGGCAGCAACAATGGCCTCTCACTCCAGTATCAGGACAACCCATGCCCTCTTCTGGCCTCTTCAGGTAATGCACATGGGAGATTTTATATATTTTATTTTATATGTATGGGGATGGATATATTTATCCATCCCCATACATATAAAATAAAAATAAATAATCTAAAAAACAAAACAAAAAATACAAAAAAACCAAAAAAACCTCTGCAGGCAGAGCCCTGAAATCTATGTTTTAACAGGACCTCCTGGTAATTAAAAAAACAAAACCAGTACCCCTGCCATCCCAGGTTTCTTCTTGGCCTCTAATCTCAAATAAAAGTCTGTTCAACAAGGATGCTGATGTCCTACTTTAGAGTTTCTGACACCAGCCCAGTGGTAAGCTGCCCAACTCTGCAGGCTCATTGACTTTCTAGAAATACTTCATGTGTTCCTGCATCCAATGTGCCGACACAGTGTAAACACCACAATAAGCACTTTTTAAAAATTTTAAATCGAATAGTTTTCAGACCTTTCAGACCAAAACAACTGAGAAAATGTAAAATGGAATTCAATCATAAAGCGCCGTGACTTAAATGTCCCTCAGTATAAATAACCTTATTTAGGATGACTAAAGGCTCGTGTGACTGCCTCACGTCCCCTACTCTGGCTTGTCACATCTTTTGAGATGGGGTCTCACTATGTATCCCTGGCTGGCCTGGAATGCCATGTAGACCAGGCTGGACTGAACTCAGCAATCTGCATGCCTTCGGCCTCTCGAAGAGATTAAAGGTATGTACCGCCACCGCCACCGCCACCGCCACCGCCACCGCCACCGCCACCAGGCCCAGGTAGCTCATGAGACTTCTATAGTAATAGATTTTTAGAGTATAGTAAAAGTTAACAGGCAAATTGTATCACTGTCCCCACTCTCGCAGTTCTTCCCCTAATTCAGTCTGAGGCTTGAATTAAACACCCATGTCTGACTCACCAGAAGGAGAAGCCTGAGGCCACAGCCTGAGCTCCTAGCACTGTCGGCATCAAAGCTTCACACACTTCTCCCTGTCCCTCAGACAAACACTGTAGCTCTGAAGCCCACGGACATTCCTGCCCTACCACAGTCCCAGCCACGGCACATGAAGACTGAATTTGGTATTGACTGGGTCAGCTGTTCCCTTTCTACTGATAGTTTCAATAGCCAAGCACTAATGAAGTATGGTCAGGATTCAGGGTGTGAAGTACGAAGCCCAGTGTCTGTCACAACAGCACTGTCCCTCCAGGGGAGGACAGTGGAGTCATGCCAGCGTACCTGCCCATGTCTGGGTCCATCATACAGGTTCCAGGAGGCTCATTTCTGCCCTCATACCCCAGTGGTTCTGTGGTCCTTCTCTCTCTTAAATGTCTAATGTGTTTTTACCTCTATGAGGAATCAAGGAAGGAGAGAACCACCTGGGTCCTGTGCATCTGCCCTAAGTGTCCATACTGAATCTTGCCTAGAAGATGCTCTCTCAAATCCACAGCCATTGTCATCTGGGAGAAGGGACCGCATCTGATGGCCTAACCTGCTAGGCCACATACCCTTTCTTCTTTACTGGCGTCTTCACCAAGACCACTGAGGACGTTCTCCACGCGGGCGAGGCGTCCAGACAGGGAGAGCAGCAGGTTGACCACCTTGTCCAAGTCCCCTATGAACATCTTGTACTTGTCAAACTCGTTGGGTTTGCAGAGCTCACTGATCAGAGCCTCCACCTCTTCTCCCAGGGCATTGTTCAGCTTGATGTCCATGAGCAGGCTCCCCTTTGCTTCCTGGAGGGTCTCGAGCTTGTGGGTGAGGCTTCCAATGAGCTCAGCCTAGAACGATGGAGAGACACATAGCAAAGATGAGCAGAGCTGCTGCTGTGAGGTGGACGGACGCTCCTGGCCCCACCTTGCCTTCAAGGCTCAGCTAAAATCTCCTCAGCTCCTTGAAGACCAATGACTCAAATCAGAACATTTTTTTTTTTTTTTGCCTTTCCCTGACTGTCTACAACTGCCGTTCTTTGAACCTATTCAGTGTTCTCCAGCCCACACCTGATTACACATGGACTAGTCATATTCCCCCACTGTGTGCATACAGTTCTGCCTTTCCAACTGGTTTGTTAACGTCTCATTCAAAGTCCTTTCATTCTTACTGGACACAATACCATGAGCAAGAAGGGAGGGGCAGGGTGAACATCCTTAGCTCGCCTCGTGCAGGTACCACGAGCTACATGCTCTGGCTCATCTAGTCCTCCACACACAGTGGGTGAGGGAGAGACTTGGGGAGGTGCTCACATCCTCAGAAGGGCTCTCCTCACATCATCATCACAAACACTGATGTCAGACAGTGGATCAGAAAGCCACTCAGCTTTGCCTTTTAACTAAATCCAGACCTGCTTACCATGACTAATCAGACATTTCTGACCTTACAAGAGGAGGCTACACACACACAGCTTGTGTATTCTGTTGTTATTATAACCTCTGGGGGTCTTGCTTTACAGCCTAGGTTTGCTTGGAAGAGACTATGTAGGTTTGCTTGGAAGAGACTATGTAGGCAACTCCAGCTGGGAACTTGTGGCAATTCTCCTGCCTCTGCCTGTTGAATGCTGAGATTATAGGCATGCAACACTATGTCCAGCCTTGGAAAACAGACTGGAGACGGGGGAAGGAAATGAGTATGAAAAGCTTCTACCACTGTTTTGCTCTGACCCCATCATGGTCAGGAATGCACTCAGGGGCAAGTGTTCTGTATAATCTACCCGCCACACACACCCCGGAAGCCAGAACTTCACGGTTCTTTGGTGTCAGCAGGTTCACAAGCCCTTGAAATGTCTATGCTCTGGCTTCAACAGTGACATTCTGTTGTCTGTTCAACTTTCCTGATCCTCGTAGCTACAGGCAGCTAAAATGAAACAAGCTGCCCTTCTAGGAGAAAAGCTGTGCAATGTCTAAGCATTTCCTCAACTGAAGACTCAGCCCAGGGTCACACAGCGGGAGGGAATATTACTTATGGTTAATTATGTTCTCTGTTACCCCACTCCCAAAGCATCCTCCATTGGCACCCATCACATTGGGAGAGAGCAGCAGACTTCACTACCAAGTTGCCCACTAGTGCAGAGCTTGGGTGAGTTTGTGCTTATGAAGAGACGAGCTGAAGACAACTCTGAGGTGGGAAACAACAGACACTGCCAGGCCACCCAATGCTCCCTGTCTATTACTGCATGACGATGGCTGATAGCTAGGAGACATCAACCCTGGACTGTTTTAACCTTGCAGGTATAGCTGCCAGGCTGGGCTCTCTAAACATTAGCAGACAGTAAGTACTGTACTCAGCCAGGCATGTTGGTGAACTGCAGTCCCGGCGCTTGGAGGAAGGAAAGGATGGCTGCGAGTTCAAGGCCTGGAACATAGTGACTTCCAGGAGAGTTGCGGCTATACATCCAGACCTTCATTCAGAAAAACCCAGGGTGGTCAAGGTGGCCCAGCAGGTGGGGGTGCTTGTATAAGCCTTACTCACACCCCAGACCCCAATTCTTCTGCTAGTCTGCTGGAGTCAGCTTGCTGGCTCTCAGGCCCTAAGCAGTCGGCCAGGCTGACAGGAGGGATAGGAGGCAGGCAGCCTGGTGTATGGGACTCACATGGCACTCTGGGGTCAGGGTCCAGTCTAGTCTGCTGGGTCTTCCTGTCCAGACCCAGCTCTGGTTTTTGAAGGCATGGACAGTAGGCAGAGCCACACGTGCATAGCCCAGAAGCCCGCGCACATTCTGTACTTTACAGTAAGGTAGTGCACGGACTATTGAGCAGACACCTCAGTCAGCCCTGCCTCACTGTTACGTGTGTGGACAGAATATAGGCTTTTGTTCACCAACTCTTTACGGAGATCTGCGTTTGAGAATACAGTGAAGAGGGTCTGAGTAACTGAAGGCATCAAGGGGGAGGGCAGCTGTGTTTCCAACATTTCTTTGTCAGAAAGATCTTTTTTAAAAACAACAAAATTAACAGAATTCACTTAGGACAGGAGATCGGAAGAATTTTAAAAGAAAATGTATCTTTTAACCATGTACCTGCTTGTATGTATGTGCACCGCACGTGTACAGATGCCTGTGAAACCAGAAGAGAGTCAGATCCCCTAAAGCTGGAGTTATAGGAACTGACCCTGGGTCCTCTGCAAGAGCACCAAGTGCTCTAACGGCCGCCATCCCTGCCCCGTGAAATAACATCCTAGTCTCTCACGGGAGTTACTTAACTGTAAGCCACTGACATTAACCCACTCAGCTTCTCATCTGACAAGTCTCACTCACATTGTGTGAGACGCTATTTATATGGGTTCTTTTTCTAAACATAGTTCAACAGACCCTTCTCCTATCACTCCATCTGCACACGAAACATCCTGCTGGGTCTTCTCCCTCACCAGCAGAGGAACACAGACTCCTGAGGCGGAGACCAGCTTGACTTGATCACTGCCAGGTGGTCACCTCACCTGTGCCATCAGCAAGAAGACAGCCCACCTGCCTAAAGCTAGCATGTCTTACTGATTTCACACACTGTGCCAGGTAGAAGCAGCTCCTCATAACTCAATCACTGCTTACAACCCAACAACATAGATAGGCATTATTGTCCCAGCTTCACTGATAAGCTGATACAGTGCGGGTATGGAACATGCCCCAGCCCATACAGTAAGTGGCAGAGCCAGGCTTGTCTGGCTCTAGGGTGCTGACTTCAATCGGTACTTTAGAATTCCTCACAGGAGTGTTATGAGGCTCAAATGTATGCACACTGGAAGACAAACATATGGACACACCTTGTTTTCTGTGCTATCACAAGGTCAGGCCATAGTTTGAAGGATGTCCAGCACTTGTTGAAGCAGGTGCCTGGGAGGAAATACCCAGCTCCCCGTGCAGCAGCACGGCCTGCCCCCGCTCTGAGGCTTGTGCTGCAGCATCCCCCAAACACCACTACAAACACACTGAGCTTCTGTTGGCTGTTTCCATCTCAAGAAAAATTTAGCACTTCTGGCTGGGGCAGAGTGGAGTTTAGGTGGAGATTCTGGCTAAACCTGGCCAAACCATTTCTACCTGATGGGTTTGTTTCTTTTGTTGTAAATGTAAGATCCAGGACCTTGAGTGTTAACTGCTGCCTTTGGCTGAGCTTTAGAAAGTTGTGGCAGTTGCAGATGGTGACGGGGCCAGACCTCTATCCCACATCGTGTGACCTGATCCAAGCAGAGGTGGCTGGGCCTGATGTGAGGTCAAGCATCTCCAGCACGGCCTCTGCTGAGAATCCTGCCCCACCTCTCCTCCAGGAGGCTTGACTAGAATGTCACTGTATCTAT
>JANHMN010000006.1:98833028-98881790 GCA_030674055.1 Rhabdomys pumilio | reverse complement strand
CTCTCCCACCCTCCACTGCCCACCCTTCCTCTCCCACCCTCCACTACTAATCCACCGCCAGCTCCTGCCTGTTCTTAAACAACACAAAACAAAAACTCTTTGCATCATGGCTGCACCACCTTGCAGTGACTGCACTTTCCTCCCATCCCACTCAACTCCAGACATAGCTGCTAAAGGGACTCTTCTGAAAAGCCAATCTGCCTGCCTTCTGCCAAGCCCCAGCGGGTGACCTCTGGTGTGGGCCACGATGTCATAACCACCACAGCTTCCCTCTTTTGCATGTTATGATTAAATCCCAGGGTTCTGGGGGCATTCTGAGACCAAGAAGAGTGCAGCTTTTCATACCTTAACAACTTCAGGGCAAACTGAAAAAACCTTGTCTGCAGAGCAGGAGTAGGCTTGGGTAAGCTGGTGCAGGAACCTGCACTTTCTCTCTCTCCTCTCCCAGCTCTGTCTCCAGCGTGGCTCCACTCAGGTAGGCCCACCCCACAGTGGTGGCACAGATACCCCAGAAACCTTCCTGGGAGCTGGAGTAGGGCACCCTGGGTCTAGAGTTCAAGGGGATCCCCACTCTGTTTCCCTTCTCTTCACTAAGGAACTGCACAGCTGCATAGACTGCAATGGCCGAGGGCCTGTCCAGCTGCAGGACTGAGAACAGGAATCTCTGGGAGCCAAAGACTGTGGGAAACCTCTGGAGAGGAGGGAGCTGGGCCAGAAGATGCTTGAAACTTGGCATGAACTCTGGGGGTGGGGGCTCCTCACTTTTAAGAGGCACATGTAGGGAAAGACAGAGTACAGCAAAGGCTCTAAGGACTTCAGTGTATCAAAAACATTACTCAAGTCCCAAACTACAGCCAGAGGGACTCAGTGAGGACAGAGTCACATAACATCACAAAGGCTTCCAAAACAGAACGGGTGCCAGAACCACTATCAAAGGTGAGACAGAAGGTACAGTTTGGGCCTACAGGAACAAGGCCGCCTCAATCAACATTCTACAGAGGGCTGCACCAGGGCCCAGCAGCGGGCGGGCAGCACAGAATACAATATATAGTTACTCAGGTATAATGGACCAGAAAAGGTACTGAACTGATGCTAGACCGGAAACAAGTCTGACATTAAGATCACCACAGTCTTTAAAATGTTTTCTTCAATAAGCATCCTCCATAATAAGAAAACACACTTGAAGATTCAAGCAAAAAGAAACTAAAAAATGAAAATGATGATGATCTGAAACAACAACCAAACCACTGTGAGGACTGAGCTAGAAAGTGAACCTGAGGTCAGACGGATACAAACTAACCAATGTGAAGAGCAGAGCTTCCGGGATTCAAGGTATGAGAAACTCTAACACTGAATCGTTCAGGCCTAAGAGAATTATTATGCATAACTGATGCGTAACTAAACAAAGAGCGGTTGTAAATGCCCCTATCAATGGACTTTACATCCAGTGAAGGCGTCTCTCAGGAGCGAGAATATTCTGGAGACACACAGTTGAAACCACATCACTGCAGATCTATTCTGAGGAAAATGCTAAAGGAAATCTTTCTCAGGATGAGAGAGGAACCTGGAACTCCAGAAGTGAGCTCAGCAGAAACGGGAGGTGGTAGCCGAGAAGCCACGGCTGCCTAACAGGACCCACCCTCGCCACAGCTGTGCCGACAGCAGCGGAGTAGAGTAGTTTGAAGTGCTTCTGCCATTCATTTCCCTACAAACCAGGCCAATACGGGAATTGGTGGAAGTTTGTGTTAAAAAAAACAAAGCAATACAAAACAAAACAGGGCGCACACAAGGCCCTACAGGCCACACACAAACCAGATCTCACTAGGGCTACTCCATTTCCTCAGAGGAGGACTTAATTCTGTAAATTAAGCAGCTACAACATAAAAGGAGGAACTGGAGAGGAGGCTCAGTGGTTAAGAGCACTTATTGCTCTTGCATGGGATCCAGGTTCCATTTCTAGCACCCATGATAGCTTAGCCACCTGCAGCTCCGGTTCCAGAGGATCTGATACTCTAGTCTGACCTCTACCGGGCACAGGTATCTATGTGGGGTGTGTGTGTGTATACATACATGCATACATACAAACAAACAAACATACATACAGGCAAATCACCTATACAAATAAAATAATAAATCTTTTTAAAAATAAAGATGAGAAAATGTAATGTGTACTTTGCTTCATTGCTACTGTAATGCAGAGATGCAGGGATGTCTATAAGAGACAACAGGACAAAGGAAAGTATTCAGTTAGAGATAAGATGGCATATCTATATCTATATCGATATCGATGTAGATATATATCTCCTTCTCTGTGGTAAGGCAGAGCCCTCTGATTCCCAAGCACAAAACCCACAAAATGGGCACAGTCAGTCAGCAGGGCTGACAGGGACAGGCTAGGAGGTGTTCAACAAAGCAGGGATCTGCATGAGAAGCCCCTGGTGGGAAGAAATGTGTTTCTGTAGTGGCTGTTGCAGCATGCAGCCCTGAGCTCACAATCTTCTAACAGGATGCCTCTCAAAGCTTTCTCTGTTTCTGGGGTGTGTGTGTGTGTGTGTGTGTGTGTGTGTGTCTGCCTATGTCCTGTGTTTTCACTCAAACACATTAGGAAGAGAGCCTGGGACAAATATGTACAATAAACAGAATCCTGTATGCAAGTCCTCCTGACATCAATGCCACCAGAGCACACATTCCATGCTTCCCTGAAGCAAGCCACACACGTCCTTTTGCAGAAGGCATGGCTGGGATCTACGGAGGGCTATAGGCAAAGTGGAAGGACACTGCCCTGCAGGCACAGCCTGGCCCAGATCTCCACAGTACGTAGGAGGCTGTGGCAACAGCAAGGTCATGCTGACATGTTTGACATTTACAAGTTCTGTAGGACCACCAGATGCTACGGGTTCCACTTCAGCCCTAACGCTCTTCTCTGCGCACTGCAAGTGCTGGAGGGTATGTAAGGTCAGCCGGACCTTTCGTAGACGCGTCTTGACAGCCTCTGCTTTCCCTGAGCAAAATTTTAAATCTCTAGTTTTGCTCTTAACATAAGCTACCACCAGCTGCTGAAAACAGCGTCAGAGCCCCTGGGGTCCAGTCCCAGTTGTGACACCTCTAATAATGCAATCTTTCTAAGCTTTCATTCATCATTTGCAGAACGAGAGTGTGGGCAGCTTTCCTGCTCCATCTGCTCACAGTCCTCTGAGAGTGCCCAGAGCCCTGGGATGGGACAGGTCCATGTGCTCCCACCCCAGTCCTTAGGGGCTGATAGTTGCAGTCATGACAAGGGCCTTGGATACCTGTGGGGAAGCAGAGCAAGCGTCCCACCCTACCTTTTTCTCATTGACATCCTCCTGCTCCTCCTCCTCCCGCAGCTCCTGTGGCATGTCTTTGATTTTGTTCAGCAGCTCCGCCTTGGCAGCGGAGACATTGTAGTAAGCAGGGCAGTTGACCAGCATACCCGCTGCCTCCTTGTGCTCGCTCCTGAAACACAGCACAAGCTCAGAGCAGCTCTTCGCCATCAGCCGTCTCAGAAACGTGCAAAAAGTTCTACTTAATGTCTACTTAATGACCGGCAAGCAATTTACTGATACTGACTGGGCTCCTAAGACAGGCAAACCCAGGATGCAAAGCTCCTAAGGGCAGTGCTGGAGATGGGATCAAGTATTTGAAACCAGCCAAGGCTACTCCATCTCAAGAGAAATTTAAAAAAGAAAAAAAGAAAAAAAAAAAAAAAGGAGGGGGAGGCAGAGGGAGGAAAGAAAAAGTTTAGAAAGGAAAATCTACCTGCTGATCACACAGGGGTCCCGGGGGCGGGGCCCGGGGGCTCAGGACTTGTCCAAGAAAACTAGGAACTGAAAACCATGGCATCTCATGCTGTTTGTTTTACCATAGTGAAACTGCTGTTTCATTTTTGTGAGGAGCTGGGGTGGAACTTGGGTCCTCAGGCATGCTCGGTGCAGGTCAGGGTTCAGATACACCCGATGAATGACTCATGGAAGCAAGCTCTCTTAGAGAGAGAGTTTAACTCTTCGATGATATATTATTAACTCTGACCCTGTGATTTTACTAAAGAATCAGGAACACAGCATCTTTAATGATCTCCTTTAAGCAGTGTATCTGCGTGTAACCCAGGTGACTAGAAAGCTGGAAAACGCCTTCAGCTTTTATCAGCTTCTATCCAGTGTTCCTGTCCTGACTAGGTGGCTCAGGAATCGGATGAAGCCTCACAATGCCATTTGCCACAACAGGGCTACATTTACTTTCACCAGAAGGTGGCGCGTGTCGTCTTTCTGAAACCCTCAGGAAGGAGCAGGACCATTTTGCCACCAAATTCATGAGGGAATATAAATTCTCAAAGATAATGTTTTTTCTAAGAATACTCTGTGAAACTACTTTGGGCCCCTGTGGTCCCCAGTGAACTGCCCTGTGCAGTGATGTTTGCTATAGTGTGACTCTGGAGAAGTCACCACACCTAAGATAGTCTCAACTCCCCAAATCTGAAACTGAAGAGACAGGCAAGGAGACTGTGAGCCAGATGTGCTCTGAGAACATAGCCCACAAATGGCAGAAAACTATGCACACAGCTCTTTTCTCCCTCCCACCCAAATAAACATGTGTTCTTGCTACTGATTCAGCTAAAGGCAGCGGGAAGTTTCTAAACTGCAAACCCATATTTGGGTGAACTGTTCTGTTTGTATTTCATCTGGAAGCAACATACTGGTGAGTCTCAGCCTGTCAATATTATCACTGAAAACTAAAAAGGAAATAAAACCCACACTACATCTTTCTCCTGATAGTCTTTTAACCAAGTATGTAAGAAATCTCAGAATATCTCAAGAAACCCACACACTAGAAAACACAACTGCTCACAGTTCTCCTGCTGTGGCTAGGCCCTGGGACAGGGTTTCCAAGCCAAGCTGAAGCCTCGAGAGCCTCCAAAGTGGGGTGGGATGGCTCAATGGCCCCGGCAGATCCAGGAGAGTGTTTCCCACTGAGATGTGCTCAGGATTTGAGCAAATGTTCACCTCAGTGCCTCCAAATGAATGTCTTATATAGTAAACACATCTATTTCTCCAGGACCCTCCCCCTTTCATAAAGACTGGTCCACTTTGTTCTTGTAGACACCCACATCCTGTCTTTGCTCCCTTGTCAGCACTAAGCCTAGGGGAGGTCCCTGAAAGTGACCTATGACAGGACAATCCTGTATTTACTCAGTTAGGGACACTGGATAACTGCTGTGAGCTTCCACCCTCACACGGCAGGGTCTGCCGTGGTGAATCAAGGCATTAATACGCCTCCATGTTTCTGAGGTGGCTGTAGGTCCTCTCATGGGTGCGCTGTGAAGATGGGGTGCCATAACATTTACGTACGGATGTGTGACGATCATAAAGTGAACACTGGCTCTTAATGACAGAGGTTCCTACTGCTCTCATTTTGCTGTTGGGCATTTGTCCCATCTCCTACGCCTCAGACTCACTGCCCTAAAGCTGGGATGGAATGTCATTCTTTGTCAGTGTCCTGTGCTAGGGATACATCACATCCAAAACTATCATCACCCCACAGAAGGAGATGAGTCGCAAGGCTCTTTGGGGTGTACTACAGGGGACTTACATCTTGGCTTCACATCCACCATGCCTGGCGGTCATGTCTAAGGCTTTCCTCTTTGCGACACTATCCTTTAGCACGTTGGCATCTCTGGGGAACAAACCCTCCATCAGGTCCATCGTTGTCTTCATTCTGGAGTCCGGATCTAAAATGTCCGCCAGAGACTTGTCTTGGTGGACAATTTCCTTGGCAAGAGCCTCTGATCGGATATCTTCCGAGGTCTTCTGAGGCTCAGCATGGATTTTCTTTCCTAGATCCTGACTTCTGTCAACAGGTTCATAAGTGAGGTTTCGGGTCTGGCTGGGACCGGGCTGCTTGCCAGGAGGACAGTTGAGCTGAGGCTGGGTACCCACGCTGGAAGGTGTGTTGGACTCGGCTTCTGAACCTTTGGCTGAAGTTTGGGGTGGTGTGGCAGTCATGGCAGTCATTATCTGACTACCTTCGGAATGGACTGCCCCAGGCACGTGCCCTTCCCTTGTGACTGTTACCCTGGGAAGCCTGCAGAAACTGCGAAGGGAAGAAAAGAGAGAGTGGTTAAGGGGAGAGTAATGACGGCCGAGGATGATGGCACAGGAGATGTGAGGGAGGCACTTCCTCAAGGCTACAGCTTCCCAGAGCAGAGTGGCTGGCATGACATCTCTGGTATTCACTCTCCCACAACCACAGGGTTCTAAAGGGTCTTCTCCTGAGCCCAGGGCTGGTCCCTAGATACATTCACGAGGAATTCAGTTTTGACAAATGTTGCTGTTGGGCCCCAGAGCTTTCTGGGAGGTACAGACAGGCAGAGGTAGTGGTAGTGAGTGACCTTTGTGGCATCCAGGAGATGATAACCCACAGAGGCTGTTTTGTTTCTGAGACAGGGTTTTCCTCTCTTCATAGTCCTGGCTGTCCTGGAACTCACGGAGATCCACACACCTCTGCCTCCTGAGTGCTCAGACCAAAGACCATGCCTGACCTTACAGAGTTTTGTTTTTAACATTTATCATATATATATATATTTGGGGCAGGCAGCATTGTGCCACAGTATCTGTGTGAAAGTCAGAGGACAGGTTCTCCCCTTCTACCATAGGGGTTCATCAGGCTTGGTGGCAAGCTGCCTTACCAACTGAGCAAAGATGCTGGATCCCAAGAGAGAATTCTGTTATGAGCAAGCGCTAGTCTCAGAAACTGTGATGAGAAATGCTTGTTCCACATCAGCCTGGCTTAACATCACCAGGTGTTAGCTCTACCCTGTACCTCTGTGACGTGGAGTATCTGCAGACAGGAGGTGACCATCAAAACTCAGCCTCTTTGAGAGGCTGCCTCCAGGCTCTGTGTGTGTATGTGTGTGTGTGTGTGTGTAATTTCAGTGTTTTCTTTCATGTCTGTTCTATCAGCAACAGAAGCATTTCTGTATTTATTTATTTGTTTATTTTAAACGTAGGAGTGCTCTGTCTGCATATATTATCTACACACCAGAAGAGGGCATCAGATCCCATTACAGATGGTTGTGAGCCACCATGTGGTTGCTGGGAATTGAACTCAGGACCTCTGGAAGAGCAGCCAGTGAGCCATCTCTCCAGCTCCCACTACCCACATCATATTCTATTTCTTATTTCTTTTTCTTTTCTTTTCTTTTCTTTTTTTTTTCTCGAGACAGGGTTTCTCTGTGTAGTCCTGGCTATCCTGGAACTCACTCTGTAGACCAGGCTGGCCTCGAACTCAGAAATCCGCCTGCCTCTGCCTCCCAAGTGCTGGGATGAAAGGCATGTGCCACCACCGCCTGGCTATTTATTTCTTTAACTGATCCAAAACTCAGTCAGACTAGAGGAACCAGGTCTTGGCTCTTTAAATTATCACTTCTCTGCACATAATAAATGGTAGCCCTGTAAGGCAAACGCATAAACAGCCTCATGAGTGGACCTTGTACAAAGAATCTCTGTCCTTCAGGCTTTCCTGTGAGCATCAGAGGGATGCCCGGGAGCCTGGCTGCAAACACCTGAGAGTGGTGAAGGATGGCCACTTCCCCACACCAAAGGCTTGCCCCGGCGGCAGCTGTTCACTCACCCACTGCCAGGTTCCTTGGATGCTTCACCATCTAGCAGCACCTCACACATGGCTTGGGGAGGAGGTGGAGGAAAGTCATCTGAGCCGTTTGCTAGAGGTTCCTGGCTCGGTAGAGGAGGTGGTGGTGGTGGTGGGGGAAGAGCTTCAAATGTGGGGCTTGAAGCAACCTTGGGGTGCACGTCCTTCATGAACACTTCATCGTCATAGTCCCCCCGGGGTGGTGGGGATGCTTGAAGGGCTGACTCTGATATCCGGAGAGAGATCCTTCCTGGAGTGTCTGGGTCAGAAGTGCTGCAGGAACTCGGAAGACTCAGCTGCTGTTTACAGTGCTTCAGGTTTGCAAACTCAGGCACCGAGGCATCCTTGACAAGGCCATCCTCTTTGACTGCGTGGGCCCACTTCACCCAAGGTGGAGGGGGTCGCTGAGGAAGGGATGCCCTCTTCCACATTCCCTCCTCTAGCCCATACGCTGGGCTGTTGAGCTCATGGCTTCCTGGGCTGGGAGGCTGGGTCACTGCAGAGGCAGGGGATGGGAGAGGTTGTTGCCCAGTCTGCTGATCCATGGCAGGCTGTGAGCAGTAACTGGAGGGGACTCCTGATGGCAGAGGGGAGTTGAGTGGGGCCACTGAGGCAGCTCTGGCATCTGGGAAGTGGCTGTGCATTCCTGCCGAAAGCGGCCTAGGGCCAGGGGCTCTAAGTTGCTTCAGATGACCTGGGGCTCCAGAAGATTCTGTAGGAGCTGAGGAACCCAAAGCGGCTTTGCAGGATGAGCCATTCCAGCAAGGCGTGGGGTGGTACAGGGGTAATGGCAGCTCTTTTGGGCCTCTGTCTGAGCAGCTGAGAGACCTGGAATGGGGCAGAGATGTGAGGGTCAGAGCTCTGTAGAAAGGACAAGCAGTGAGACATACCCGAGGACCTTCATCCCAGAGCTAAGTACTCTTTCTGAACCAAGTTAAACTAAGTCCCAGGCAGGCAGAGTCCCCACAGGCACTAACCCTCCCTCACAGGTCCCGTCTCCTGCCATGGCACACATGTAAAATGACTTCTGAGGACAGGCTGCAGGACATGAAGAAAAACAACTCCTTTTTTCAGCTCCTTTTTGGACTACTTAGGGGAACAGCTCTGGGGAAAATGACTGATGTCTCTAAGTCTCCCTGAATCACCCCAGGGAAGGGGTATGTCTGGGAGCATGTGCGGCTGCTGAGTCCGAAGGTTCATTCGGGAATAGCATTTTCTGTTCTCTAAGTCTCTTAGTGTTTCCATTTCCTAAGACAAAAATGAACAAATGAACTTCTAAAAAGGGAGGAAGTGTCACCCAAGGAGCTAACTCAGTCACCTCTGCAGGAGACCGGTGATAACCAGATGAACATACACAGCCTTAAGCGAGGATCTACAGTCACCAAGGAAACCCAGCAAAACCAACTCCTGATAGACGCCCTTGTTACTGAAAGGCGGGAAGGGAGGAAGGCATGGAGGGAGGGGGAGGGAGGAGAAAGTGGCTACAGCACTGCTAGCCGGTGCCTGCGATGCAACGATGCAACGAAGCAACGGTTAACATGAGGATTAAAAAGACGATCTCTAGCAAATCCTGCCATCTGTGAATTAGAGTCTGCAGCTTTGCAGCTGGCAGTGGAAGGGAGAGCAGGCAAGCCTGGGATGGAGCTGTGACTCTTTCCTACATCCCACAAAACCTGGCACAAAACCTGTGCCACGCAAGGATGACACAGCCTACCGAGGGAGACCGCACACAGCCGTGTGCATGCTCTTATTTTTGTTGGATACAGATGGTTGGGTAAAGGGCGTCTCTCAGAACTTCTCAAACTCAGATGTAGACCCCCTCAGGGCTTCTCAATCTCAGATGTAGCCCCCTCACCCCCCCCCCATCACAGACTTCACCAAGTCACTTTCTCCACCAGGGACATCTATGGGCTATTCCGTACTTTGTGGTGGATTCAGAGGCAAATCCTCAGAACGCTTTTTATTTCTATGTCATGCATTTTGGGATCCCTAGCATCTGGAGAAAGTACCCCGTTAGTTTATGTCCGATGAAAAACAATGCTGTCAACCACTCTTCAGATTGGAGGATAGGAACTATTTTAAACTTAGCATCTTAGCTGGATGTGGTATGCACACCTGCAATCCCAGGGCTGTGAAGGCTGAGGCAGGTAAGCTAGGTCTCTATAGCAAATCCCTAGACTACAGGCTAAAAATCTTCTCCAAAACAAACAAACAAAACCAACCGACCTAACAAACAACAATACTTAGCTTAGCATCCTCTATGGGCCAGCTAGGATCTGATGGTTCACGACTAACTCAGCGCCTGTAATCACTTCTTATGCATATGTCAACACAAAGTAAGGTAACACCCAGTAAGGAGCCAGTCTTATAGATTTAGATGCTTTTAGTTTATGTTTGATCTCAGTTCACCATACTAACATTAAATCCCTCTGAAAGCAGGATTTAAGCTAATGCTTCATTTGGTTGAGCCTCACAGTGACTGTTTTTCTGTTTTTCAAAAACAATCTTACTCAAGTCCTTTTACCATGGAGTACTGATTCCAGTCTCCCTGGAAACCTAGTATTCAAGAATGTAATTTTTTAAGAATTTACTTCATTTTAACTTTTTAACATAACACGTTTTAAACTGTGTATGTGTGCACGTGTGTGTGTGCGTGTGTATGTTTGTGTGTGTGTGTGCGTGTGTGTGTGTGTGTGTGTGCGTGTGTGCGCGCGCGCGTGTGTGTGTGTGTGTGTGTGTGTGTGTGCGTGTGCGTGTGCGTGTGTGTGTGTGTGTGTGTGTGTGCACATGAGTGCGGGTGCCTCAGAAGGCCAGGGGCTGAGGTGGAGCATCCCCTGGAGCTGGAGTTACAAGCAACTCTGAGCCACGCAGTGTGTTCTCTGAAGGAGGAGCTGCACTACGCCCTTGTCAGCCCTGTCAATCAGTGAAATCTGGGATCAATCTTCTCACATTTGTTAAAAAAAAAAAACTTTAAAATGATGATCAAACCTCATCTGGTAGTGGTGGTGACAGGGTCAGGGGGAGCCAGGGTGCAGCTCCCTGATCCAGACTGCCTCTAACTCTTCGCCTCGCCTCCCAAGCGCGGGGAGTGCGGCAGGCAGGCACCGCTGCCCAGGCTCTACAGTGTTATACATGTTTGTGGGGTAGGTGTAGCTCTGTCACAGCAGGCTTGCCTAGTGTGCAGAAAGGCTCTTGCTCTGTCCACCAGCACCGGAGAAGAAAAGTCTCCTTGCTGTAAATCAAACCTCTAGAACGTTTTACATATTGCAAAAGTGAAGCCTACATATCCACTCAAAAACTCCATTTCTCCCCTCACCACCCCGGGCAGTTGCCACTCTACCTTCTGTTTCTGAGATTTTGGCCAAATGTCTCACGTGAGTGGACACAGACAGTGTGACCCTTTTCATTTTATTTCATTTAGCTAATATCTGCAAGGTTCACATTTGGTAGGAGTTCTTCTCTCTCTAACACTGGACAGTACTCCACCATGCCCACATGATCTGTTTGTATAGTCATTCCCTGATGGAGACTTGAGTCCGTGACAATTTCTGACTCCTGTCAACAGTGAACAGCACTGCTATGAGCTTCTGCATGCAAGCCTTTTTCAGACTCCGCTTTCAGTTCTTTGGGATGTATACTCAGGAGGGTCTCATGAAAGCTCAGTCTTTAATGCTTTTTTCTATATGGCCACCGATTTACAGTCCAACGGTGCACCGGGTTCTGACTTCTCGCCCTTGCCAACACTTGGTATTTTTCTATTACCACATACAAGTACATACCTAGATCCAGGGCCAGCCAAACAACATGGATCCGTCACAAAACCAAAGCCACTGTCTTCCCTCAGGAGCACATCCTAAAGTACAGGCAAAGGGCAACATTAAATAGGTGTTTACATTTACCAGTACTATGCAGGTAGGAAGGACAGACAGCTGCAACCTGGAGACCTACTATGGTCAGACACTATGGCAGCACTCTTACAAAGGCCCAGGAAGTTGGGCTAAAACCACCGCACTGGTGGGGAAACAGGCCCACAGTCAGAAGTGGGAGCATCAACAGAACTCCCTTCAGTTTCTGCAGGCGTATCCCCTCTCACAAGAGTGTTTGTCAAGTAAGAGAAGCCCGGTAAGTATTGTGGAGTTCACAGTCACTGCAATACATAAGTATTGTGATGATAACATAAATTCAATGGGCCAAACTTTTGAAACAGAAGGAGGCAGCGGGGAGAATGAAACACAACAGGAGAAGTTATAATTCTGCAACCTTTCATGTGTTCTGAGTAGGAATCTAGTCTGTAACCAGGCTAAAGTAAACTCCCAAGTCTTACCTTTAAGTGGTATCAGTAACTCCGGGGAGGGGTGGCTTTCAGGGTAATTTTTGTTTGTTTTCACTATGGGTAGACATTGGTATCCTGAAAGGGTTAATACTATAATGCTGATGGTGTAAACTCTGTCCCAAGTGATCTGGTCTCCATGAAGAGGACACTGTAGCTATGGATGATAACATAACAGTTCACCACTATTTACAGTAATAGGACACAGGTGAGAAAGGAAAATTCATACATAATCTGAGCCTAATTTTAGTAACTTATTCACTACTCTTTCTAATGGGATAAATGCTGCCGGGCGGTGGTGGCGCACGCCTTTAATCCCAGCACTTGGGAGGCAGAGGCAGGCGGATTTCTGAGTTCGAGGCCAGCCTGGTCTACAGAGTGAGTTCCAGGACAGCCAGGACTACACAGAGAAACCCTGTCTCGAAAAAACAAAAAAAAAAAAAAAAACAAAAAAAAAAAAACAAAAAAAAAAGATAAATGCTTTTCATGTCCATATTTGTGTTTTTGTCACTGTGAAAGAGGAACTAATAAGCAATGAAGACTCACATGTTGATGGGGACACAGATACCAAGCAGACCAACTGCTACGGTGGGGCTGGAGTTCAGATCCCTAGAACTGACATCGTGCTGGTGGTCATGGGTGGGGACCCACCTGGAACTCTAGCACTCAGAAGCCAGGAACAGGGGATCCCCAGAGCAAGTTGACTCATTAGTTATACTAGTGAGCTCTGGGTTCGACTGAGAGACCCTTTTAGTCCTCAAAGTCCTGCAAACATAGACACGGGTAAACAAAACAGTCGAAAGTTGGATGGAGACACAGTTCAGTGGTAAAATGCTTGCCTGGCATGCATGAGGCCCTAGGTTCAATTCTCAGTACTGTCTCTCCTCTCCACTGCTGCTCCCCAAAAGTCAACGGTGATTATAGGCAGAAGCAGCAAATACCCAGATGTTAACAAGTTCACCTTTCTCTTATTAGGTATATTACTGTGTGCCAGACACTTTGCTAAGTTTCTTGAATGGAATACTATCTACCTGATATTTCCACTGAAACTAGCATGCATCCATGCATGCGTAAGCGCATGAGTATGTCATGCATGATCAAGTATATGTTTGCAGCCCAGAAACATTGCCAATTCTTTACATACAGTTAAATAAACAGAGGAACTAGGATTCAAGCCAGGACTTCTTCCAAGACTTTCTGTGGAATTTCAATGGGTTAAATGCAGCTGATAGATACCCTGGTTTGAACACTCGAAGATGAATTCCACACACTGAGCCCGAGTCTCACTGTAGAACGGAACTCCTGTTTTCATGACCCCTTCAGTCCTTTAAGTCTCACCCTACCACCCTTCCCTGTTGACACAAATGGACCAGGTTTTGACAATAGTTAACTGGAAAACCTGATCGCCATCTGAGCTCCTGGCACAATAGAGTTCAATTACTTCCTTTGAATGTCAGTATATGAATGAAGCTAACCTTCTGCATTTATGTGATCTGGCTCTTAAAATGATATTTACGTGCATTTAAAAGGGTATGGGAGTTAAACTCAGTAATCAGCTACTGAGAGAATTTATCAAGTTTCCTGTTAGTCAAGATACCCCTCCTCATTTCCACTACCACCCTTACCCCCAAAGGAATGGGCTTTGTACATGCCAGGCAAGCTCTTTACCACTGAGCCATACATATCCTCAAATGTCATTGAACAGAAGGAAAAAGTCTTCTCAACCTAGTGGAAACCCAAGGAGGATATTCTTCTTGTGTGTCTTCACTGTCAACGTTTTGTTTTAACCACAAATAAGGTAAAAGATGAAGAGTATGCATGAAGTTAGCCCACAGGCATCTCTCCAGTCAGGCAGGGACTAGCTGCTAGGCACCGGAGGCGGCTCAGGAATGTCTCAGAGTGTTGCTGTGAAGCTGAGTATTTCCTGACTATTCCCTCCTTTGCCTCATAGTTCCCAATTAAATATCAATTAAGTGTGGAGTCCCCTTAGTAAAAGGATGCCTAAATACCATTCCATGTCCAGTTACCTTTCTAAAAAACGGTTTCTAAATAATACAACCAACTTAATTGGGGTTTGAAGAAACCTCACTGCTTCTCTAAAACAAAACAAAAAGTCTGCTTGAAGTCTATTTCCCAAGTGACTGGTCTATAAAACATTTAGGGGAAAGCAAAGCATTCATCCATCTAATCCGCCGAGACAGAATAAGACATGTAACCGGAGATGTGGGTTTTGCCTATGCTTTTCTATCTTCTTTTCTTTTTCTTTCGAGACAAGGTCTCTCTACATAGCCCTGGCTGTGCTGGAACTCAGTATGTAGACCATGCTGGCCTTGAACTCACAGAGATGCATCTGCTTCCTGAGTGCTGGGATTAAAAGTGTATAAGTCCCCCTCCCTTTTTATATTATCTTTACAATATCGGAAGAAGAAATTCCTTGGCGCGCTATGTCGAAAACTACTGTTGTACAAAGTAGTTGAAAAATCGTGTACCTACAGATTTTAAGTGACACATAGGGAGAAAAACAGTACTGTGGGCCTTGAATCACCTCTGGTGGGAGTTATACATAGAGAGAAAATTCCTAGATAGTTCTGAAAAGAAACTGCCTGAAAGAATACAGCATATTCTCTCAGAATGATGTGTATGAGTGGGTCTGTGTATGTACATGGTTTAACACACTGGGAGATGGGATGTTTCCTAAAATTTCACAAACACACACACACCCTACATAAAGTATCAAAAGCCAGACCTGGTGGCAAAGGTTTATTTCAACTAGTTGTAATTCTGAGAACGAAGGACTGAAAGGTTCAAGGCTAGCCTAGACAGCTTAGTGAGACCCTATCTCAACAGGAAAAAGTAAGAGGCTGGGTGGGTATAGCTTCGTGGTTACAGTACTTGCATGGCAGGCACAGAACCCCGTGTTCAACTGCCAGAACGGCAACCAACCATAAAACAACTATACATGTAAAAACCAAAACTATATAGAATTTATATATTTTTGTATGGAAACCAGGAAAGGTTGAGCAGGAAAATCGCAGAAACAAATAAAAAAATATTACTTTCTCAGATTTAAAATTAAAAAAAAAAAAAAAAAAAAAAACCATAAAGGCGAGAGGTTAGGAGAGCCCCTCTAAAGCTGTCAGAGTCGGAGGGGGCCAGTCCTAGGCCAGCTGGCTTGGCTGCACCTACCTGACCTTTCTTGTCTGAGGTGGGAGATGACCTGGACCTCACATGCACAGGGGCCGCCAGGGTATCCGAGCGCTCCAGCAGATCCTCAGCTGACTTGGACTTCCCTGCCTTCCCAGCCACCATGCCCCAGGAAGGCGGCCCACCAGGGGTCCTGTCCATCCTCTGGACACCCCTCGGTCCGCAGTTAGCTCCGCTGAGCAGCTGCCTGGGGGCCTGAGGATCCCAGCATCGTCGCTCCCCGACTAGGCGTCCGCTGGCGAAGGAGCTGCTGCGATCTCGGGGCGCCTGTGGTCCCTCTGCGGCTGACTGATGGGGGTGCTCCTTACGGGGCAGCGCCTCGGGCTCCCGCAGCGAGCTCAGGCTGCAGGCGGAGGCCAGGCCGGGGCCTTCGGGCGCCGCGGGGCCCGCCTGGAGGTAGGCGCTCTGTGCGCGCTCGCGCAGCCCGGGCTCCGGCGTGCAGGTGGCTCCAG
Source organism: Rhabdomys pumilio (assembly GCA_030674055.1). Lineage (NCBI taxonomy): Eukaryota > Metazoa > Chordata > Mammalia > Rodentia > Muridae > Rhabdomys > Rhabdomys pumilio. Next base: position 98,866,142 of record JANHMN010000006.1, on the reverse strand, counting down.
AGGGCCGCTTGCCAGTCTTGCGCTGGATGTAGTCGGCCAGGGCGCTCTGCTGGAACTGCTTCAGCTCGGGGCCCGACAGGCTGAGCGTGGAGCAGGCCTTGCCATCGCGCTCGAAGATGCGGCGCCGGTCGGCCACGGTGCTCTCCGAGAAGCGCAGTTGCGCAGGCCTCAGTGGGCCGCAGGGCGCGGGCTCGGCCTCCTCCGAGACCCCCACCTCGTTCATCTTCTCGGGCTCCGAGTAGGAGCGCTTCTTCTGCTCGGCTGTGAGGCGCCGGCGTGCCCCTCTGCGGGCAGCCTGGGGTGCAGGCGGGGTCCCCGCGGCCGGGGTCACACTGTGTCGCTCCCGAGGGGTGTGCGGGGAGGACGAGGGCGCCGCGGCCTCGGGGCTCCGCATCCCCACGTGGGCAGAGGCAGGTCGTGGGCGCCAGGGCCTCGAGGTCGCGGGGGTGCCCGGTTCCAGGTCTCGGCGACGAAACGACGTGGCCCCCAGAACGCGGGACTGGGCATCCTTGATGCTGTTCCTGTAGGCGCGGCTGAAGGGCGCGTCCAGCAGGGGCGACTCGGGGGTGCTGGGCCTGTCCTCCGACCATGAGGCTTCTCTCTCCGCCTCGCTGAAGAGCTGAAAGGTGCTCTGGCTGCGGAGCAGGCGGGCCTCCGGCCTTGGGGGCTCACTGCCTCGGGCAGGAGGTCCTCGGCCATCTGCAGTGGCCCTCCTCAGCAGCTGGCCGCACTGCTGCCAGGAGGCCTCTTCCTGCTTAGACTCCCCGTTTTGGGGGTTCTGCTCCCCATTGCGCAGGTGCTCAGTGGACTCAGAGACATGGACGCTGCTTGCTTTTGGCTCGTCAAGGTCACCAGCGAAAGTACTGGGAGTCGGGCCAGTCCTACTGGGCCTGTAGCTGAGGCCGTAAGCGGAGCTGCCCACACTCATGGGTCTGTGGCGCCCTTGCTCTCGCTCCTCTATCTTAGAAACCTTCTCCAGCACGGAGCAGTGGGGCTTCCTGTACTGCAGGGCAGAGGTGCTGCTGGCGCTGAGGCGCCTCTGGCTCACACCGGACGTCTGCTGCTGCTGCTGTAGTGGTGGCGCCGGGGGCTCTTCATACCTGGAGTCTGCACTGTGGAAAGATTCTGCAGCGTTCATTTTCCCCTCGGGCCTTGGATAGGAAACAGACCTATCCAGGAAGCCTCTGTGGTCGGGCCCTGCTTTTCTTCCAGGGTCCTCCGCCTTGGTGGTGGGGGCACAGGTGGACCTGCCACCGGGGTAAACCTCCGGGGCTTCTCCGAGCTCCACGCTGCTTGGTCTTCTTAGACTCTCCGGAATATTCTGGAGAGATGAGAAGGCCGATTTGGTTCTGCCAGAGTTGCCTGACAGGCCCTGGCCTTGGCCTTCCCTCTCTACTTTCTGCCTGAGGTTGGCATTGTGATCTTCCTGAAAGTCTCCCTCCCAGGGCTGAAAGAGTCTGGAAGGCTTCCTGTCATCACCCACGTGCAGGGCCTGGGCCTGAGGGGACGGGGATGGGGACGAGAGACTGTGCTGATTAGAACATGGTCTGCCGGCACCATGAATGTTCTTTCTCTCACTGGGATATGGGCTATTGCCATGGGGAGATGTGATGTGTCTCTTTAGGGAAGAGTCTTCATTTTCAGGCACTGAAGAAAAATGGACTTTGTAGAGGTATTTGGCCGCGGGCTCTGGCTTTTTCTCCACAAGAGTCACTGAGTCGTGTTCTAGGGGCTGACAGAAGGCAAACCCAGGCCTGCTAGCTTCTTTTTGATTTCCATTCTCATCTAAGGCAGCCATCTTGTTACAAGTTCCCTGAGCAGCTGTGTATCCACTCTCTTTGACTAGTGCAGGGTAGACTGTACCATTACTACTCACAGAGGGCTGGGGCACCTGGGCAAAGTGAGGCTCTGGAGAAGGTACCGGATAGATGCCAGTGGGCAGCAGAGGTTGGCCAGGCTGCGTCTTCCGGGTATAATTATGCTTAGGTTTCACTGGGGGGCTGTTCTCTGGACTCCTCTCTGGAACTGTATGCAGCTGTTCCTCCAGGAATGGGGTTTTCTGGGAGCCTGAAGAGTTTGTCTGAGGCCGGCAGAACCTTTTCTGATCAAGGCTGGACCAGGAGCTGGGACGCTCGCCATGGCGGAAGGCTGCATAACTATCACTGCGGGTTGGGGGCATGGGTGCGCCTGCCTTATGGGGCGGGTTGTCAGTAGCAGTCTCCAGGGAACCAGAACACTGCTGGCTCCAAGACAGGGAAGGCGTTCCCTTGCCCCGAGGAATGCTATGCCATTTAGCAGAGCCCTGACTATTGGCTGAGGTGTGGGCATCCCTACCTTGAAGAAGCAAGGCTGAAGGGTTCACCTCATACTCTGAAGATACTCCCCTCCGGGTATCGTAGACTGTCTTGACGTAGCGAATGTCTGCCTGCCTCATCCCTTCTAGAAGGCCACCCCGGGCAGAAATCATATCCATGGAACTTGAATGTTCTCGGGCAGAGCCACCAGGGGGTGGGTACTCGAAGATGCTAGAACTGGTGGAGAAGGAGCTATATGCCGAGTCTCTTTTATTATGAAGGTGGCCTAGCTGGTCGATGCTGTTCGTGGACTTGGCAGGAGAAAGAAGATGGCAGGGTGGGTATCCGCCACTGGGCTCCAGGCTTTCCATGCTCCCCTGGGAGCTGCACTGGTCAGGGCTCCGCCTCAGATAAGCATGGTCATAGCTGGAGAGGTCACTCGTAGAAGAGCTGGGAGAACAGGAGACAAGGCAGTCAGTTCGCTAAGGGGTTATTTAGTGGGCTCACAGACACAGGACTCGGTTTATAAATCCACTCTTATGCAAGAGGTTCCGTTTTCAGAAGGGTGGGTAAAAAGGGCCTTATTCGGGGCTTGTTCCACGTCCTTGTGTCACCACTAAGACTAACTGCCCAATGCTGCAACCTTATGTGCCTTTAATTAATCACCCAGGCTAACTAGAAGAGGCTGGCCATGGGCACGGGCAGAACACTGATGTGACTTGCTGTGCTGTGCTGACATTTTGCACATACCAAGAAATGAAAGGTGGGGGGGAGGCAAAGAAGGGAAGGGCGAGGGACAGAAGAGAGAGTTTTCTGTCTGTTGTCAGCAAACAGGCATGTGAAAGAACCGGGACTTGGGGAGCACACTCATAGGACTTTAGTTAGTATCTTTCCTTTTTAAGGAGTCAAAAGCTAGACTCTGGCAACCTTCCTGGAGTCTCAACGATAGTAAAGACAAATTTGTTTGTGGGGAGAAGCTAAACACACAGCTGAATGGAGAAATCTACAGGGAAAAGAAGTTAGAGCCAGAAAAGGCTGGTGAGAGAGAGAGGGGTTGGGGGTGGAGGAGAGCAGGAAGGAGAAAGGTAAGGGCAAGGGAGAGGAAGTCTTAGCTACAGGAGGTCCTTAGGCTGAATTCCACCAACAAAGCCATCCTCAGGAGAGTGTGACCTTTGTATTTCTAAGCTCCTCTGGGTTGGGGAGAGGGAAAGAGTCTCAATACTGGCCCTTCCCAGAAATTGGTCTTTAAAAAAAAACTGTTTTTGTTAATAATAGAAGAGTCTAACTTGCATGTGTGGGGACTGGGGAGTTTGGGACATCTTTGTAGCTTCAATTTTGCTATAAGCTTAAGACTGCTCTAATAATTTACTATAAGGGGCTGGAGAGATGACTCAGCAGTTAACAGGACCAGCTGTTCTTCCAAAGGACTGGTGTTCAATTTAGCACTCACATGGTGGCTCACAGCTGTCTGTATCTCAAATCCCAAGAGATCTGGCTTCTTCTTCTGGCCTTGGCAGCCATTATGCATATATGAGGTACAAAGACATACATGCAGACAAAACAACTATACATATCAAGTAAAAATATGAACCATGTTTGGGTGAGGAGTATCGCTCAGTGGTAGAGCCCTTGCCTAGCATATGCAAGGCACCAGAAAGAAAAAAGGAAAGAAAAAAAGAACTTAGATGTCAATGGAGAAGCCATATTAGAATAAGTAAGTCAATCGACAGTCTCTTCGTGTTAAACATTGTGATTTACTATTCTCCAAAGAAAGACAAATCCGGAGTTCTTACCTAGCTCTTTCATTTTTCTGTGAATAGACATCCAAGTGCATTTAAAATCATGTAGCATATTTCTAGATATCATATAAGAAATCCATGGGGAGAAGTTAGAGCCAGAAGAGGCTAGGGGCCTCCCTCCTGTAGTAGACCTCAAGTGGACAGCACCACAAGAGGATTCCGAAGGCTACTCTCCTAGCTGAGAGGGCTGTCCCTCAGAACTCCTGTTCTCAGGCTGCCTGAGGAATATGAGGCATAATGTTGGCTTCTGAGAATAAGTCTTTCCACTGTTACCTGGAATACTCATCTCTCTTAGCCTGGACGTTCCTGATTCTAAGATGAATTACTGGAGGTGGGCTGTGTAACACCGAGGAACAGAATCTTCAAGCCTGCCGCAGTTTTGGTGCTAACACAGGCAGCCTTACTGCCAAAGAGTGACTTTAGTGGGTCAAAGTTCTTACCATAGTCTGGTTACTTCTCCAATCTCATGGCCTGCTGCTGTCCTTGCCCAAACCAAGACCCTCCTGGCAATGACTCAAACACATGAGACACCTACATCCATCTAAGCCAGCACCTCAGTCTTTGCTGCTCTACCACATGGAGGACCCTGTGCCTGCTCACTCCTTCCCTTACTTACGTCTCCACTTCTAAACATCACCTGACTCTCCTTACATCCTAAAACACTGCTTTTATTTTCCCCACGGCACTTACTAACACTTGTACAGCTCTGTCTGTCAGAAAGCAAGCTCAATTCTATCTACAATGTTTAAAGAACAGAAGCAACACACAACAAAATATTTGCTGATTCTGGGGCAGATACAAGTATTCTATGATATTCTACTTTGCATACTTAAAAGTAATTTTTAGGGGTCGGAGAAATGGCTTGGCGGTTCTTACATCGTTGCTCCTGCAAAGGACCTGGGTTCAGTTCCTAACACCCACCTAATGGCTCACAACCACTGTAAATCCAGTTCCAAAGGATCTGGCAACCTCTCTGGACCTGAGGGCACCAGGTATACATGTGGTACACATACATGCATACAAACAAAACACTCACATACTCAAAATACTGGGCTAAAGTTAAACAAGGTTGTTTACCACCAGACTTCTCAGTCTTCATAAACTATTATTCATCTGCTGTTTCTAAGGGGGGAAACACAAAGCACTTTTCTAAACTTATATGACTCTAGAAAACTTTCTGCCAAAGAATACTTAACAAACTTTCATTTTGTGGACAACTTTTTGAGAAACAGTATTATAATTTTGTATCTCCTTCAGGGAGTGTGCCCATCACTGAGACCGTCTGAGACACAGGGGTGCTCGCATGTCAGGTGACTGGATCTCAGTGAGTCCAGTACATTAGTGTTTTAATAGTGCTACTCCAGCCTCTCTTCAGAGACACTATATAACTCCTCAGTATCCTCTAATACTTTAGAACCCATGAGTGATACCTTTGTAAGATAGTGGAGAGACAGTGCCAGGGGCCAGGCAGAAAGCAGTTAACATCAAGTTTCAGGGCAATTCCAAATCCAACCTTGCTCACAAGGCAAGTTAAAACCGGACTGGCCTCTCTGTCTCTGTCTTGTCCCTCCTGCACTTCCCAATTCCCTCACATTCCTCTCTGCATGAGAAAGAAATCCTTACGTGGGCTTCAGAAACTAAGTTCAAGCCATCAGAAGGAAGCCAGCCAACTGAGCTGGCACACTAAATCACTAGATGCTACTGAGAGGCTAGGGACATACCAGAGGTCCTTTTCTAGCTGCAGCTGCCACTATGAGAGTGTGAAAAGACTGGAGGGAGGGGATGCCCTGTGACAGCTGCAGAGGTGTGCCTGAGCTAAGGTGGGAGAGGACACAAGGACATGTATACTCGCAGCATTCTGGGTAATGTGAGCTTGCCTTTCTCCTAGAGTCACATGGTGCTTTTGTGTCAATAGCCACATCAACATCAAAGGGGCAGGGCTAGTCACCGTACCCCTCTAACCCACCTATGGGAGACAGGAGGAAGGGGAGAGGAGCAGCGTGGCCCTCAGAATATTGTACTTTGGTGCCAACGCCCCCACTCCTGAGGGCCTATGGAGCCCAGCAGTCACGGCAAGCATGTGTCCCACACACTGACCACAACAGTCTGAAAGTGAGGGTCTGGGAGGTTCTAAAAAATCCCACCATCCAACAGCACACTATTAAGATGCACCTACACTCGTGTGTGTTCTGCTTTATGCTAAGTTCTTTAGCAGGCAGGTGTCACTAAATCTCTAGAGCTTCAGCCTGATTATTACAGTCATCATGTATGGAGTGTTTGGACCGTATACATGCATTCCTCTATTTAATGCTCACAATGACCAGGTAACGTAGGTATCATTAACTTACATTTTAGAGAAGAGAAAGGCAAGATCAGGGCGTGCTCAGGCTCAGGGACTGAGAAGGAGCAAGGTCAAACCTAAAACCTCAAGCACTCTACTATGCCCCACCCCCTCCCCGACTCCTGGTCTGTTGGGTACCCACACTTTGCCTTGCAAAGCCCCTGTAAAGCAAGAGGGGGGCTTGCTGTGAGGAGACCAAAGCTCTGGAGTAGATGGCTTAGATGTGGTGAACTGGTCTCCTTAAAGGACTAAAAGAGCTACAACAGGGGAAAGGAAGGTCTACAGGAAGGAAAGTAACCAGGAACCACTTCTTCCTGTGGCCTGATGCTTCCTCTATATGATGGGAGAATTTTATCCTGTCTACCACTGAGAGGTCTATGATTTGCCTTTGAGCAAATCATGATCCTTAAGGGCTCTAATTGAGTCCTATCTTTCCCCAAAGTACAGCCACCATCTGTTAAATAATCCTTCCAAAAGCCTCCTAGTGGCTCTCCTTAACATGCACGCACACACAAACGCCACTACCTGCATCTCATTTCTATGTGTGTTTGAAATGACCTTCCACCTCCCTACCATCACCCTGTCTCTGCATGACTCAAGTGATAATACTGTGTGGAGCCTGAGTCCTCACGGTCAAATGGCTACCTTGTGCACACAGCTGGTGTGGGAAATCCCGACTCAGCCTTTTCTTCAGTATGTCTGAGGGTCTGGGTTTGGATCCCCTTTCCCCAGTTCCTCTCAGATGCATGAAGCCCAGTTTCTAGAATAGATCCCTTTGCCATACTCATGGTGGCTCTGTTCATTCTTGAACAACCTTAACAAGCACCAGGGTGACTAAGACGCGACAGTGTAACCTGGCAGCCATGTGCACAAACCATGGCACCTACCTTGGATCTGCTCTGACTCACATACTGATCAGCTGTCCATACTTAGACTAGGTTTGGCATTCTTCAACTTCCTGTTCTGCAAATTGGTGTGAACTTGTGTGTTCATTCAAGTAGTACTGCATGCAGAAGAGGAAAATGAAGGGACCACACGGGATCAACAAAACCATGTGTCACTGAGAGATCCTCCATCTTAGTCATTTCTGTTGCAGGGCCACGCTAGACAAATCACTTTGATGGAAGGAGAAAAAAAATCAAGTGGAACGTTTAAATATAGAAATATCATCAATTCTGTTGTAGATATGAATAATTTTTAGCTAGTGCAGACAGGACACTGAGGCACCCAGAAAGGCAGTTTTCGGTTTCTCAAATATGGGATTATAATAGGTATTGAGAAACAGCTGACTGTGAATGAGTTCCATAAATATCTCAAACAACCAGCCATGACCAACTATTTCCAGACTCCTGCCAAACCAATCTAGTTTGGGACGTGATATAAGGATGAATCACCGACTTGGTTAGCATTTGAGGAGGATGAAGACAAAGACATTTTGTGGGTGAAGATGACCTTTGAAGGAGAGAAACCCTTGGATGCTAGCCGTGGCCACTCACCTGGAATGGTAGCTCTGGTGCCAAGGAGGGCCCATTGTGCCCTGAGATATCTGCATCATGCTGACATCAGGCTGGGTCTCCCCAAATTTGGTGGTATGCCAGGAGTGAGGACGAGTGGCAGATTCACTGCACCTGTGGAAACACAGGAGAGGGACCCTTCAGCACCAGCAGACTTAGCTGAGTCACCTCATGAAGTGAGGTGGCCTGGGTCACAGGAGATCACAAATGCTTACTGCTTGAAGTACTGTGTCCCTTCCGTTTTACTTCCTATTTTGACATCACACAGGAATGCTGTAAAGTCAGTACAACTTTATTTAGGCTTCCTACATGTTGGCATTTTACACCTTCTGAATATAAGGTCACGGATGCCTGGGTCTTCCTGAACCTCTAGCTTTACAGAAAAACAGGAATGCTAAAATTCCTTCCTATTTCCCAAGGGGCTTTCCGTAGATGCTTGGTAAGAAGTTTCCTGGGGCCTTTCTAGTCCTCTATCAGAGCCTGGGTGGACCGTGCTTGCTGTTTCACTGTCTCGGAAGAATGGTATGGAAGTCAGAGACTGACCTGTGCTGACAGCAAATACTCTACGCCACAGTCTAGAGAACAAAGTGTTCTCTGAAAGGCTTTCTCATTTTGCAAGTTGGTGACTTCAACCTTTAAGCATCCTGCCCTTAAAACACAAAGATCTGATGGAGCCAAGGAGAGATCGTGGGTGTCCTTTAGACTAAGCATGAATGAGCTGTGCAAGGGTCAGTGACTACAGAAAGCCAGGCCACGAGTCAGCTGCTGTGCAGTACTTTTGGCATCAGAGTGAGATGACCATCCAGGCATCTCATGCTGACAACTATGAGGCTTCGGGGAGATACTGCTGTAGGTTAGACATACTTTGGGATTCAGGAAGTCCCTTGATAAGATGAAGATGACAGATGTAATATATCCCAAGCCCTCACACTTGCTGTCAGTGAGTTGATGGAACAGAGCCTGGGGGGTGGGGAGGACACAAGCCTGTTAGTCAGACCTACCCAAAAGGAAAGGCAAAAAGAGGAGGAAGAACTTGAGGGTGGATGATGGAGGACATGGGAATGGACAGGAGAAAGTATTGATGGCAACCACTCTTCCAGATCTAAGAAGTATTTCTGAAGTGATTACAAAAATGGGGCGGGGCCAGCCAGATGGCTTAGCTCCCAAAGACAATCTGAGTTTCTACCACAGGAGGGTAGAAAGAGAGAATCAACCTTTGACTGAGTCATATGTGCCCCCTCCTTTGGGGAGTGCACACATCCACACAAACACGAGTAACTATTTTTTTAATGTAAAAGAGATTGTTCTCAGAATTAACTGTGGTCAAGGCACACAGGGTCCAGCCATGGTGATGAGACAGGGAGCTACCATGGCACTGACTGTTGCCTGAAACCAGAAGGGTAAACACAGGCCAAACAGCAGAACTGCCGGCCTGGAATCTACAGAGTAACTAAAGGAACTTTGTGATGAACTAGAAATAGTGGATGACATTGCAGAAAGTCAAGCCACCCTTAAGAGAGTGGCTTGAAGTCACAGCCTGGCTTCTGGGGAACTTGATGTCTAAGGACTAGAAACAAGGGTGTCAAGTACTGAGGTGCTGTACTTCTGGCCTACAGCTCTCCAGTACCACCCCCTCCAAGAGCTGACTCAGCATTGGGGAGTGCGGAGTCTCTTGGCTCAGGGGGTCAGAGAGGTTCACGGTGAGCTGGGATATGGGATACACTTACTCTTTTGTTGGTCTCTTGTTTTTTTAACCTTCATCTTGTTAGCCCAGATAAAGGAAACTTGGTTTCTAATCTAGTTTCTAAACCTGATATGACCGGTTTTGAGCTTTGGGTTTTAGGTACATGTTAAGTAAAAATTTTCACCTTGGCTTTCCTTCTGGTTATAATAGGTTACATATACAACACAATACTGATGGGTTAGAGTTATGGTTTGACTGTCAAATGTCTTCCTGAGGCTCACATATTTGAGAGGTTGTGGGACCTTTAGGTCAAGACAGAGGAAGTGAGTTGTAAGGGGTGGGCCTTAAGGGATTATAAACCAGCCTTACTTCTGGCCCAAGATCTCTGTTCCTTGTCAAGTGCCCAGCAACAAGTAGCTCCTTTATATTCTTACTACCAAGAAGAAGAGCTGGTCTCCGTGCCGTGCCTTCCTCACCATCACTGGGGTGTACCTCTCTGCAACTGTGAGCCAGACTTACTTCTCCAGGAAGTCGCTTTTGTTGGAGTATCAGAGGAACATAAAGGTAACTAAGGCACTACTCCCTCATTCTCCCTGGACACGAGGTGAGCAGCTGTGCACACACAACCAGTGTCACTCACTGCCCTGCCACAGGTCTCAAAAGCAGCAAGGCCAGTCGACTATGAACTGAAATAAACCTATTTGTTTACTTTTTATGGAGCCTTGCTAAGTGTCCCAGACTGGCCTGAAGTACCAAGCCTCCCACCCTGGATGCTGAGTACTGGGATTACAGGAAAGTATCAGCGTGTCTGTCAGAAGCCTGTTCTTTATAGACTCCCCTTCTCCAGTACCCATTAGAGTGATAAAAGACTGTACAGTAGAGCTCTGTAAGAGTTCACCAAGATTAAAGGCTGTGAGATGTGAAAATGAAGGATATTCAGGCAGAAGGAATGGCATAGCCAATATGGGAGAACACAAAACATGGCTCAGACATGGTACAAGCAGCACAAGCAGCTGGTAGGATGATGAGTAAGGAGACAGGAAACTCCTAAGTGACTTATACTATACCACAATAAAAAGATGACTGTGGCTCAGTGCCCCAGGCAGGGAGAGACAGGCTCCAATCTGAGTTTTAGGAAAGTACCACCAATAACACAGTGAATAAATTGAATATTTTGCCAGCCAGGATATGGGACATTGAGGGCCTGGGACTGAGACTGTGGTAACAAGCTTCAAGGGATCAAAAATCTTTAAAGTTATGGAGGCAGAAGAATCCTCAATCTCAGTGACCACTTAGACAGGTGGGGTGTGTGTGTGTGTGTGTGTGTGTGTGTGTGTGTGTGTGCGCGCACGCCACGCTTGTGTGTGCCTGTGTGTGTGTGTTGTTTAGTAAAGAAGGAACAAAGAATGCCACGTCCCTGAGGTGAGAATAAGTTTGGAATGTTTAAAACAAGAGTGTGGCCAGAGCCACAGAGAGAAGCGCTTATGGTGTGGGATTCAGACCACATGAGAAGCTTTGAGAGCATTCTGGCACAAGCATCAGATGTTTACTTGAATGGGGTCTGAAAGCCAGGGGTCAGAGGTACAGCGAGAGCAAAACTTCGGATGACCCTGGAGGATTGTGATGCATCAGAAAAATGAAGAAGGTGACTATGGTGGTTTGAATATGCTTGGCCCATGGGAAGTGGCACCATTAGGAGGTGTGGCCTTGTTGGAGGAAGTGCGTCATTGTGTAGAAGGGCTTTGAAGACTCCTAGTGTTCAAGCTCCACCCAGTGCATTAGAGACCCTTCTCCTGGTAGCATGCAGAAGACAATCTCCTGCTGCCGCCTTTGGATCAAAATGTACAACTCTCGGCTCTCCCAGCACCATGTCTGCCTGCATGCTGCCATGCTCCCTGCCATGATGATAATGGACTGAACTTCTGAAACTGTAAGCCAGCCTCAGTTAAATGTTTTTTTCTATAAGAGTGACCTTGGTCATCGTGTCTCTTCACAGCAATGAAACCATAACTAAGGCCACACCTCCTAATAGTGCTACTTCCCATGGGTGACAACTTTAGCTTTGAAAATAAGCACCAGAGGACTTCTGTTGCTGACGCTCTCTGAGGAGCTGTTATGACTGGACCTTATGGCCTTCCAGGTGCACTAGCTTTCCAAACCATGCTGGCTGTAAAACAGACAGAAGTCACAAGTATAAGATACAAACCAATTTAAAATAGATGTGAAACAGCTGGACAGAGTAACATACACCTTGGGACCGAGGCAGGGAAGTCATTTGAACCAGAGTTTGGGGCCAGGTAGGCAACATAGCCAGTCCCATTTTAAGACAATATAAAATAGACGAGGAAGACTGCTAATACTACCAATCAAAGTGACCATATTTCTTTCTTTCTTTTTTTTTTTTTTGTTTTGTTTTTCGAGACAGGGTTTCTCTGTGTAGCCCTGGCTGTCCTGGAACTCACTCTGTAGACCAGGCTGGCCTCGAACTCAGAAATCCACCTGCCTCTGCCTCCCAAGTGCTGGGATTAAAGGCGTGCGCCACCACCGCCCGGCAAGACTACCTTGCTTATATATGGACTCATGGCCAAACTTAACAAATCATTTGCTCCTCCCTATATTCATTTTAAGTACTCTTTTGAATAGACAATAAATTCACAAGAAAAAAACAAAAACCAATGTATAATTTTGCCCTACAGACCCCATTTCTCCCCCATCCCATTGCTAAATTCTTATATAGCCTTTCCCAGGATCCCAGGGTCCCATTATGTAAACACAAACCTATATAAAGGTGTGAGGGTGTGGCCCACGAGGAAAGAGCTTGTCCAGTATGCACAAATCCCTGGATTCTATCTACCCCAACTACCAAACAGCAAAAGACATATATTGGTGAGAAGAAAGGTATTTATTTATCTGGGGGAATACAACCCCAGAGGAACATCCAGTCCTTTCTGGAAGAAGACATTCTTTTTAAATGTCACATGCTCACAAAGTATACTGGGGACTTTTGCTTTGCTGACTGAATAATGACAGTGAAGCCTGCTAAGAGACGGGCAGATAGATGACTAACACCACACATTAGGAGAAAAAGTAATCCCCTTTCCTTGTACTGGGTTTCACCACACTGGCCCACAACTGTCTACACGTGTCTCCCCACCTTGCACTTTATTTCTCCTAACCCTCCATTTCTGAGACATGTTTATAGACTAACACATAAAAATAGTATAAACAGAGGGATTAGCAATTTTTTAAACTTAGTCAATAGTAAGTGGTGCCAAAATGTCCTTGTTCTCAATATTTCAATCCTGCTCTTTCCCCCTTCAACACACACACACACACACACACACACACACACACACACCCCTCTACTGTGTGTGCTGCCCAAACCTCTCTGTCGGCACAGCTGGAATAACCCAGAGGCTGTCAGTCTGGAAGCTTGGGAGAGACCAAATTGCAACCAAGATATTCCAAATTCAAGCTAATTAATGTTATACAGTGCTTTATAAATGTTCTTTTTAGAGTAAATCTGATGCACGGTGCACGGTGCCGAGGCTTTCTCTTCATTATATTTTCTCTCTCTCCCCAGTAAAAGCAGAGAATACAAATAAGAAACTGAAGAGATAAGAAAAAAGGTAAATGCCACTCTAAAAATAGTTAAGAGAAATCTATTCTTTAAAAATCATACTAAATCTTGAAAAACCAAAAAAAAAAAAAAAAACTAAAAAGAAAAACCTGTTCATTAAAATAAAGTTTTGACATAACTGGAACCCCAGTAAAAAGAACAGTCTAGATCTGAGGGAAGAGCAGCTAAAAAAGAGGAAACTTGGGGCTGGAGAGATGGCTCAGTGGTTAAGAGCAGTGTCTACTCTTCCAGAGGTCCTGAGTTCAATTCCCAGCAACCACATAGTGGCTCACAACCATCTATAGTGAGATCCGATGCCCTCTTCTGGTGTGTCTGAAGACAGCAATAGTGTAATCATGTACATAAAGTAAATGAATCTTAAAAAAAAATAAACTTCTTTCTACAATACCAGCTCTGGTTCCTTCCTTCCGGTTTCTTCCCTACCTACCAATGGTTCCATACTGAATTTTACAACAGGGAGGAGTTTCAACACCATAGCCCACTAACACAGGACCTGCCATCAAGAGTTTAATAAGGGTGATCTCTCAGTCACTTTCAGAGGACAGAATGCCAGATAAGACCTGAAAAACCAGCCCTGTGGTCTCTGGCATCAAGGGTATTTCTGAATGTGTGCACTCCAGAGTTTCTCTTACCATTCATGTGGCATAGCAACAAATAGCAATCATGTCGAAATCAATATGCAAGTTGGCCAGAGCCCTAGGACATTGCCCAGACGGCTCCATTCACCTGTCCTTTGCCACAGCATGCTGCCTGAGTCAAAGCACCCCAGAGACAGGCACTGCACTAAGTGTAACTGACAGAACCTTAAAATCACAACTGTAGAAGGGTAGAAGCAGGATTGAAAAGTCTGGGAGGAGAGGGGAGGGGAGGGGAGGGGAGGGGAGGGGAAGGGAAGGAACCATGCTCTCAACAATGCCAGAGTGCAGTCATGCACAGAGGTCCGGCCCAGCCAACACTTCCTTTCAGGGACAAAGATGACTTTAAAGCTTAATGAGAGGGCTGGATCTTTCTCTTAAAACTGAGAAGATACTCAGAGGTTCCCTCCCTTTCTCTCTTCAAACCGTGTATGTAAAGGGGGAGGTGAAGTTCCACATGGGTTGAACCTGCCTGAAGGAAGTACCTCCAAACCGTGGACATTTTAACTCTTAAGAGCAAGGAGAAAAAGGAGGGGGTGGGGGGAGCCAGGCACCACAACCAAAAGCAGAACAGGGTATCCAAGGCCTGAGAGGTCCACAAAAGGTGTAGAGTCCATACTGAGGAAACTTAGGAGTATAAAAAGAAAAGGGAACCGACTCCAGGAATCTTTGAAGTTATGACTGGGAGAAATCGCAAGGCGATCCCAAATCCATGCTAATGTAGGTAAGCCTAATTAAATGCAGTGGGCCACAAATACATACCAAATAAATAAATAAATAAATAAATAAATAAATAAATAAATAAATAAAAAGCTGAAAGTAGGAGAGGGCTTTAAGGGAAGGAGACAAGATAATGGAAGATGATATAATTAAAGTACATTATATGTACTTTGAAATGCACACAAGTGAAAAAAGAAACTGTAAAGGAGTAATCTTTTTTTTTTTAATTAGCACATCTGAGAGGGGCCTAGAGGAGAGAATTTACCCATGGAAGAGTGAAGGTAAGACTGACACACACCATACCCTCAGAAGCCATGTAGGCCAAAAGAGAGCAGAGTGAGGTATCGACTGTCGAGAGAGGAGGCAGTGGGGAGGGGGGGAACTGTGGGCAAAAGTATGATGATAGGTATGTATGACATGCTGTGTTACCCAGGTGGTAGTAAGGCATGCTTTTAATGCTAGCACTCAAGAGGTAGAGGCAGGCTGATCTCTGAGTTTGAGGTCAGCCTGATATGTAGAATGAGCTCCTGGACAGCCAGGGCTACAGAGAAACCCTGTCAAAGGAAGAAAAGAAAAGAAAAGAAAAGAAAAGAAAAGAAAAGAAAAGAAAAGAAAAGAAAAGAAAGAGAAAGGAAGACAGACAGACGATGCTCTAATTAATACCATTATCCTATATGCTCTATAAAACAAAAAATTGGAAAAAGCAGAGTTCAGAGTAAAACTTAACCTGTCTAGAATTCTAAACCATGTGGATCATCTTCACAGGAGTTGAGAAGCCGGGTGTGGGGGCACACTACTGTAATCCCAGCACTTGGGAGACAGGGGCCAGGAAAAACAGGAGTTATGGTTATACTCTGGTTACACAAAGAGTTTGAGTTCAGGGCTAGCCTGAGTTACGTGCAACCCAGTGAAGGAGAAGGCAGGTGTGGTTGCACACAAAATGTCAGCCGTTGGGGAGATGGATGTGAGGGGCCACCATGCACAGTAAAGCCCTTCTTGTGAGAAGTAAAAAAAAAAAAATTCACCTTCCGATAAGCAGAAATCGTCATCAGAAAAGACAAAAGGTATGCAGGCCGGAATGTCATCTGCATAAAAATAACACCCAAGAAGGAATGGGCAGAAGCAAAATGAGGTTTAAAAACTTCCTTTATGGGCAGGTTGGCAATGGAGACAACTTGGCGACTGGTCTGCCCTCCTCCTGGGAGCACAGTTCTGAAAGTTCCCTGGGGAGCTGCAGTAGGAACCCGAAGGAGCAGCAGAGAGCACCAGCTGATTTGAATGAGATAAGAAGACAGATAGGCAGATAAGCCTTGAGAAACTGGGTAGCCCTGGCTGTAGACAGTAGAGAGTGGCTGGAAATTCCCAGACAGAAGCATTAACTGCACACTGGACCGTGTAGGGCTTTATAACTAGGCTGAAACTTAATGTGTAGTTGCTTATTTTTCTTTAAAAATACATATTCTTGGGAAGCTAGAAAGTAGGACGATTATGGTGAGCTGAGACCAGCCAGACTACACAGTGGGTTCCAGGTCAACCTGGGCTACATGGTGAGAACTTCTCTCAGGAAAACAACACAAGGACAAACAAAACAACTAAGACAAACAATAAAACAAACAGCCAACCAACCAAAGAACAACAAAAACAAAAGTAAAAAAAAAAAAAAAAAAGGCAAGAAAACAAAACCCAGATAGAACACACTATGAAAAAGACATCAGAAAAAGGTTCTTGAGTTAGAGCCCTACAATATAAAGGCCCCCGAATCTCATTCCAACAGTTTTCACTTACCCTGAGCAAACAGAAACATCCCACAGGGCAACCCCCTTCTGCTCCCTTCAGGAGCGGGGCGGAGAGCGAAGTCACCCTCGGCTTAGGCTCCACCCACGGAGGCGGGGCTCCCCAAGGATTCCCTTCCCGACAGGTGAGCTTGCAGATAAAGGGCAGGAACAGCCTGAGCTCAGATCAGAGCAAGTGGGAGGGACTCTACCCCTCAGTCACCTATGTAAATAGATCAAGGAGAAAGGGTGGCCCTTAGTACTTTTCCTGGGAAAAGCCAGCACACAGCTCTGAAATGCCAGGCAGCAGAAGGAGGAAAGCCAGGGAAACCTGTCCTGGAGGATGCATCAAAAATAAAAGCAGCCTCCTCCCACCGTTTGTGAATTGCCTCTGTTGTTGAAGCATCAGCTCCCGTGCGGCCTCACCGGGGCCTCTCTGAGCCATTATCTGGAGAGCGAGCAGAAGGCAGCTGGGGACCACATTCCTAGCTGAGAGAAAGTGCCAGAAACATGGCACTGGAGCCCTACGGAGGAGCTGACGCTAAGCGGGTCGTCCCTTCACCTTGATTTAACCTCACGGAGCAGAGGCTGTTTGATCACAGACAGGTTATCCTAAGGGTGGTGGCAACTGGTAAGAGCAGGACCGAGAAGGAGGCACTGGCGTGGAAAACCTTCGGTTGTAAGCTAGCGTAACTGGTCTCCATTACCGACTCATTACCAGCTACTCTGATCCAAAGCTCCACAAATTTTTTTTCTGCGAAGACAGGTCAGATCATAAGGATTCTCTCTTCTTCCCACTGGGTATGGTGGTTCACATTCGAAATCACAGCAGAGGCAAAGGGATCAAAAGTTGTAGGTTGGCCTAGGATACATACCAACACCCTATTTCAAACCAACCAAGGCAAAGTACTTTCCCTCTGTCTCTCTCCCTGCAACAGGGTCTCATGATGTGGTTTGGGGTAGTCTTGAACTTAACATTCTGCTTCAACTGCCAAAGGGCTGGCTAGGATTACTGTGCACACTGGGGCAGAGAGGCTGGATTGCTAAATGAAGAAGCAGCTAGGAAGGATTCTGACCTCTTGTATTTGGTCCATGAGGTGACCCTAGAAGTTTCCAATCTTCAAAATTCCAGTACAGGCCTCTGGGATGTACCCACCACCAGCCTCCTGCCTCAACACTTGCTTGACTCCACACAGAAATACATCAACATCTGCTTTCTGTACCAGTAAGAATGAAATACTGGTACTTCACCCCTTTATATGTTTCAGAGTAGGGTTTAGACCAGAGCCTAAAGGTCAAGACTGAGACAATCTGAGCAATAACAGAAATAACAGAAGGGTAGGATTATTACCCTCAAGACAAAACAAATATGAAGTCCTCAGATATAAATCAATCACTGAGCCAGGCAGTGGTGGTGCACGCCTTTAGTCTCAGCACTTGGGAGGCAGAGGCAGGTGGATTTCTGAGTTCAAGGCCAGCCTGGTCTGTAGAGTGAGTTCCAGGACAGCCAGGGCTATAGAGAGAAACCTTGTCTTGAAAACCAAAATCAATCAATCAATCAATCAATCAATAATCAACCACTGGATAAATAGATGGGGAAAAAATAATAGTGCTTCCCTACAGAATTCCAATGAATAAATGTAGGAGTGAAAGAAATATGGAGTAGCTTCTAGGATGTTCCAGTTGTCAGAGATGATATCAAAAGACTTTAAAGTCAGTGAAAAGAAAGTCTGAAGACAAGCAGGGTATTACATGTAGCCTCAACATTACTCTCCAGCATAATTATGAATTGCAAAGGGGCACATGGTGGCCCTCACAGTGAGAGACATGGGAACCTCACCATAACCAAGTCACCAAAGTTGCCATCAGCCATAATGAGATGTCAACCTCACGTGGCCTCTGATGCCACAGTTACATCTGCCCTACAGCTCCTAGGAGAGACACAAATGATTAGAGTGGTATTGCCAAAAATACCCGAGCCTCAGCTTCACCACGAGAAAGCAACAGATACCTCTAAATCAAAGGCATTCTGCAAAGTAACGGGACACTTGCCTTAAAGATATCAAGAACACTGCTGTAGGATGTAACTTTGTGGGAAAGCATTTGACAAGCATGCAGGCTATCCAAGCTTGAATCCTCAGTAACGACTAAACAACAGCAATCTTGTACCATGGACTGTGGTGCACGGGCAATACTTTAGCGTTGGCAAAATGGCACAGTGGATAAAGGAGTGTGTGGCCAAACCTGGCAGCCTGTGTTTGATCTCAGCATCCTGTAGTGAAAGGAGAGAACCAACCCACACAAGTTGTCCTCCGTCTTCCACAGAAGCCCAGAGCACAGTGGTGTGTTCCCCAAAAGAAAGAAATGCTTTTTAAAAATGCCAGAGTCACAAAAACCCAGAAGAGATTTAATAAGTGTCACAAATCAAGAGACAGCTAAAGACATGTGAAAACTATAAAGTAGCATTTCCAAACAGAAAAGGCTAGCCGGGGAGAAGATGGCTACTCTTCATGAGTCTGCCATTTCTGAAGTCTTACATGTCGGTACTATCACCAATTGCTAGGGACAGTTTTTTTTTATTTTGATATTTCTACTGCTTATAAAAGGTATAACATTAGAAAAAGCTGGGTAGCAGGTGTTGGGGAAATTAAAAGTACCACGTTATGAGTCTTCTGTGATTTCAAAATAAATAAAAGCTAAAACAACTAAGAGTTGTTGTCTGAGTATAGATAAGAGCCACTCCAATTTTTAAGTTCAGTCTTCCTCCCTGTCAGTCTGGGTGGATTCACAATCACCTGGGAGACAGACCTCTGGGCTTCCCTGTGAATGTTTCCAGAGAAGTCCAAATAAGGAGGGTGAGCTTACCCTGAATATGGGCTACACCAAACTGGGTGAGATTTAAGACTGATTTTAAAAATGGAAAAAAGGGAAGCTGGGGGGTGGGGTGGGGGGAAGCATTGACTTTCTTGGCTCCCTGACTACAGGTGCAGTGTGAACAGTTGCCTCCCACCCCTACTGCCATAACTATGTAGCGTGGACTGGGCCCTCAAGCTGTGAGCCAAAACCAAGCTTTTCTTCCTTAAGCTGCTTGGTCACACAGTCTCACAGCAACCGACACAGCTGGACGACCTCAGAGGACAGGAAAGAATTAGGAAGCTGATGACCACAAATTCTTGTAACTAGAGTTGAGGAGACAAAGCTTGCATATATAAAAATCTAAGAACACAGAGTCTGAATTTCTTTAAGACAGGTGCTACCTGTGTCTCAGGCTGGCCTCAAATTCTCTATAAAGCTGAGCATGCTTTTGAACTTCTGATCCTCCTGCCTCTGTATCCTCAGAACTGGGATTCAAGACACCACTGTTCAGTTTATATGATGCTGGAGATGAAACCCAGGCTTCATCATGCTAGACCAGCACCCTACCAAAGAAGCTCTGTCTAACACTCAAAGCTCACGATTTTTTTTTTAATGCTTCCATGTATTTGATTGACTGATTGAGTGATTGACGATTGATTTAATGTATGAGTGCTCTGCTGCATGTACACCTGCATGCCAGAAGAGGGCAACAGTTGCCCTTATAGATTATAATGGTTGCCAGCTACCTCGTGGTTGCTGGGAATTGAATTTGGGACCTCTGGAAAAGCGATCAGTGCTTACCAGCCCCAAAGTCATGATTTGTAAGGAGGAAATGATCTGTCCACTTGGTCCTGTCTATCCTCTGTCTGTACAGACAGCACTTCTGACTCTGACTAGCTTTCTATTCGTTTGCTTGCCTGTGTGAGAGAGGAGCTTGCTGTGTTGCCAGTTAGGTCTTGAACTCCTAGGAGCAAGACTTCCCAAGGAGCTAGAATTACAGGTATGCCAGCATTCCCGGATAGCTTTAAGAATGGTTTATTTATGCTTAGGCTACCAAATGGATATATTTAAGTCTGTTTGCTTCGTTCAACTTTTCAAGGACTGCTTTACATATTATTTTCTGAGTGCTTGTGTTGTCTTCATGTGTGTGCGCATATGTACAAACATGAAGGCCAGAGAACAGCAATAGTTGCTCTACTGTTTCCTACAGAGTCCAGCAGCCATGAAACTCACAGATGCCCACCTGTCTCTGCCCTGCTGGCTACTGGGATTAAAGGCGTGTGTACCACACCCAGCCTGGCTTCCTACTCTTAACCAGTCTCTGCTCTTTCTGCTCTCCCAGTGTTGGCCAAGAGCCCTACCCATATCTCTAAGTCCCCCACAGCAGTGTCCCTGGAAACCAACTGTCCTCTCCTTTCCCATACTTGCATCTGCTCTTAACTCTTGTCTCTGTAATCCTTCTGGCACCTGTCCCGTCTCTTGTCCTGTGAGTACTGACTTGGTTCAGGATCTTGACCATTTTCTTCCCAGGTTAAAGCAGCTGTCCCAGTGAATGGCAACTTCCTGATCCCAGGGCTCTGCCAGTGCCACAAGGCTCACCTACACAGTCAGCAGAGGACTTGGTTTGGAGTCTCTGGACAGTGAGGATACAAGGTGACCAAAGGGAACAGCGATGGCCTTGGGACTTCTGCCTGCACCTGTAGCGGAAGCAAGCCTGCCCAATGGCTCTGAGCCTGTGCCTGGCCTACCCTACTCCCCGGGCAGTGGCTTCTCTGGCCCTCTAGCATGTTCAAACAACTTTTGAGTATCTTTCTTAAAATGGAATATAATAAAGAATCTTAATATAAACATCAACTACAACTATTGTTTTGGTACATAAAACATAACATCATTTCATGTATATCTTAAACATGGAAAATACCAACATGCAAATATAGGTTCCACAGATCTAATTTCTCCCTCCCCCTCTCTGTCTTCCCTCCCTCCCTGCTTCCTTCCCTCCCTGCCTCCCTTTTTCCCTTCTTCCTTCCTTTCTTCCCTTCTTCCCTCCTTTCTTCCCTCCCTCCCTTTAAAGACAGGGTCTCACTATGTAACCCTGTCTGGCCTACAACTTGCTATGTAGACCAGACTAGCCTTCAATTCTTAGAGAGATTCACTTGACTTTGCCTTCTGAGCACTGGGATTAAAGGCATATATGCCACTATACCAGTCCAAAATACAAAATTTTAATGTCTAATAGCACAGTGGTAGAGTACTTGCTATTATCTTTCAAGACTGTGGGTTCAATATGTAGGCCTAAAACAAATAAGATTCCTTCTGTAGAAAGATTATCTTGTATATTGTATAGATGCGTCATTTGTCAATTAAAAAGCCTGTGGTCTATGGCTCGGGCAGGAAACAGAAGGCAGGAAGACGTGAGGAGTCTGATACATGGTACTTGAGCACAGGTAACCAGTCACATGGCAGAATGCAGGTTAAAATGAATGGGCTATTTTAGTCATGATATAGTCAGAGTAGAGCCTAGCTACATGGCCAAGGTATTTATAAATATATTTTGAACTTGAGTCTTATTTCTGGGAGCCTGGAGCTGGGAGAAAGAACTGGGCATAACTTCAACATCCTTCTGAGCTTTAACTTAGGTGACCTCCTTGTTGGGCCCCTTCCCTCTCCCACCAACCCCAGGCCTCTAACCATCTTTGCCCCAGTGCCCTCTCCCGAGAGTGAGCCAGTCTTTTCTTCCACACCGTTCAGCATTAACCTCCTACCTCTGCTTTAGCCGAAGTTTCACGCCTCCTGACCATGTTGCTTTCCGGTGCTGGGGGCTGCAGGTGAGCAGCTCTGAGCTGAGGGAGTTAGAGGTACCAGGATCTGCATGGCTCGGGGCTGCACACACATCTCTGTGAAAAACAAGAAAACCAACAGCTGAGTGTGACAGGGCTTTATAGCAGGGAGCGCAAGTGAATCTCACTGGGAAGTACACAAACGCAGACTGGAGCCAGAGCAAGCAGCTGAGCTGAGTGGGACTCAGTCTGCACACTCAAACTCTCTGTCCTAAAGACAGTAAATCTACACAGGGCGTCTACCCTTATTGCCTATGGTTTTGTGGCTAATCAAGTATATCTGTTTATATATTATATCTTTATACATAGTATGTTTTGCAGTCCTGGGACTTCAGATGTAGTTCAGAGGTAGAACACTAACCTAGCATGCACAAGACCCCAGAACTGCAGTCCTCCAGGTTGAAGCCATGACTCTGCGCACTGGACAAGTAAGCGCACTACCATCAAGCCGTTCCTCAGCTACAGTAACTGTTAGGACCCTGAAAACTGAACTCACTGGTCCAAGCCGTTACACTGTTTCCCTGAAACCAGGTCGTGGTACTATTTCTGGGCTTCAATGTGAGGGGTGTGGTCTTCAAGAGCAACAGCCCCTGCGCTGCTCAGTGGGTGGCAGCTCAGGAGGAACCCACGGCAATTCTTCGGCTTCAGCTATTTCAGATTGTTTAGATTCCATCATATTGGAAGGCCTTTTGTCCATCCACTGTGCTCCTGCCTCCCACCCGCAGGCCCGACACCATCCCTGCAACTCTCTTCCATGCTGCCAGGGAGTCAGAGAAAAGTTTTAAGTCTGACATTGCCAGAGCCTGCTGCCATAGGAAAAGGCATCTTCCTTCTCAGGAGGAGCTCAGGTCTAGGATGTTTCCCCTTTATCACACTGGCCCTGCTTCGAGCTCTGAAGTGGTTTTAAAGTTTTATTTTATAGCATTATTGTGTGGTATACAAATGTGAATAAGGGTGTGTGTGTGTCATGGCACACCCGTGGATCAAAGGACAACTTTAGTGAGTCAGTTCTTTCCCCTCTACCCGGCTGCTGCAGTCTCTGTACTGTGTCTTCCTGCTCTGCCATGTGCTCCAGGGTAGCTAGCCCAGGGGACTCTCCTGTCACACAACAGTGATGGGGTTACAGACATGCACCCCTGCATCTGTCCTTTTGCATGGATTCCTGGGATGAAACTCAGGTTGCTGGGCTTGGGCAGCAAGCGCTTTACCCTCTGAGCCAGCTTGCCACCCCTCCCCCACAAGTGGGTTCTGTCACCCTCCTGGTGGTATTTGCAGTTTGTCTTCAAGGGTTTTTCTAAGCCTCTGAGATCCAACTGCTGGACCTATGAGAGGCAGTGAGGCTGCTCCGCCTCGCCTCTGCGTATGCCTTGGCCAAAAGCAGAGGATTATCAAGCCGCTGTCAAGATTAAGCCTGTCCATCTGGCCTCTTATTTCTTAGAACACAGAATGAAGTCAAAGAACGTTCTTTTTCAAACCCTCAGACAAGAGAGCTCTTTTTACCCAAAGGTACTGAGGAGGTGCTCCAGGGCTTGGTGGGCTCGGCTGGGTTTTCCATTCTTAAGGTGTAGTATTTCTCTTTACCTTAGTTGTGGCCTGAAGAGGTCCTAAAGGTGCCTCCAAGGACTCATGGACTCTGTAAAGCAGTAGGACCTTTAAGAGGTGGTATCACATTGAAGGAGGAAGGGAGCACTCATAGCCCTGCCCTTGGAAAAGTGGGCTGTTATATACAGATGAACTTGGCCCTTGAATCATTATCTACCTTCCTGTTTTGCTCTTGATCTGTGCTCCTAGCCATGATGCAATCTGACAGAATATGGTACTGCCCTCCAGGACCAAGCCAAGAAGCCTGTCCCATTGGAACATTCAGCCTCCAGAACTGTGGGCTTAATAAACTCTTTTCCTTACTAAGCTAGCCTGCCTCGGGTATTTCATGATAGTAACAACAACAACAACAAAAAGGACATAAGTATAATTTGTTGTATCTATGTGGCCCCACCTCCTTCTATATGTTCAGTGTATTTCTAAATTTGAAGTTTAGGGGTTAGTTTAGAGTATCTCAGTTATGACATTAATAGCACTGGGCTAGAAAATTCTGGGCCTGAGACTCTCAGGCTGTAGGAAAGGCAGAATAAGGACTGTGCACAAGGGCTCAAAACTCGGCTCTGGAGAAGGAGTCTTGACCATGGGTGACGTGGCCCTCGATACACCTCCGCTCTGTCATCTATAAAATGGATACAAAGGAGTCACTCTTTTGTTATAGAGGTGTCTTAAAATAATTAGAAGAGAGCCCAGGGCACAGTAAATCAGCATTATTATTACACCTATCATAGAGTTGTTCTAGCAGTTCTAGATAATGTATATGGATTGTCTGGCATATTGTCCACACATGGGATTGGCGTATTAACCCTATATTTTCATTTCTGCTTTATAGTGTCTTCATTTTAGAGCTTCTTTCAGCAGTTACACAAAGTAGCTGCAACTAAAAAAAGGCCTAATTTATATGGAGAGAATAGAAGAGCCTTGGCCAGTGAGAGCAAACAGGCCAAAACCTTTTACAAAATTCATGCACTCCTTACTTAGAAATTCTCACAGGAGCCTAGCAGCACCAATCAGACAGACATTTGGCTTAAGTTGGGGTGCAAAGTAGACTCAAAGGAATCTCCCCCATTTCATGCCCTAATGCAGAGACTTTATGAATGTAGACAGCACGCTCTAACAGCCAGCAGATGGGGACAAGTTTGCTGCTGAGCCTGATAAGCCGAGCTCCATTTCCAGGGCACAGATGACAGGAGGAGAGACTTAACCCCTGCAGAGTGGTCTGTGCTCTCTCTCACACAAGTAAATGTAATTTAAAAAGGTAAAGTAAAACAAAGAACCCTTCAGGACCACCCACTGGCATCATTCCCTTCTAGGGCAGAGGACTGGACTTTTCCTTTCCAGGTCTCTCCTAGACCTTAGAGTCCTCCCTCTATTGGAGAAAAACAACAGCAGCCAGGCCTTTCAGAGAGCCTTTGTGGCATTTAATAACTTCCTCGTTTTTTACTTAAACCGCAGTTGTTGGCTTTGTCCTTTCTGTACAATAGCTGACGCACTAAAGCTCAGTCCTTTCTTTTCCTTCTCCCATTCCCTATCCCAGACACACCTAGAGATAGAGACAAGGGTTGTGGATGCCACAGGCTATGGTTGGGCAGGAAGAATAGCCAATGGGAGAAAGAGACAAGCATGGGGCACTTGGGATTATCTCATCTTTTAAGGATTTTTAACAGCCGGAGGCCATTAAACGTAAATTCATATGTTCTAATGAAAAGGAATGCTACCAAAACCCTAGATGGAAGACAGTTCTAGAAAGAACTTGGGGAGGCCTGTCAGCTCAGCACCCTGGAATTATCTTTTAGTCTTTCTCTGTCTTATCTATACACAAAACCACTTACCTGCAGAGTAAGCCTCTGTCTGAACACTAAACTCATGTCTCCAGAATGCCATCTCCCCACCCACTGCAAACTACTCTGCTGACTGCTCTCTGCTCTCACAATGGTAATTGACAGTCTGCAGGCACTTTGATCTCCACCAGCAAGTACTAATGGGTACCACATGCCTCAGGCAGGTCTGACCCGAGTCTCTCGTACAAAAGGATGTGCATGCTTCCCCCATATGTTGTGAGTTATTTCCAAAACCCATCATGAAAGAGACAATAAGGGAGGTTTTTTTTTTTTTTCCTAAGACCCATTTTCAAGAACACACCGAGACGAGGTTGTGTCTTGGTCCAGACCACACACAGAATTATATTCACTTGGGACTGAAATCTCAGAGAACTGCTCACTCTTCTTTCTTTCAATTCAGCAGTTTCAAAAACTTAATGTTTATGCCACTTTGTTTGTAGGCTTTAGGATGACTAACAGACATGAGCATGGTGATGACAAGCCCACTAATTTAAAGTTACCAGATAGAATTATTTTTACTTAGAGTGTCCTGTGGATGCTTCTGGAGTCAGCAAAACAGCATTAGGTGAAAATACTGAAGTAAACTTGTCTGCCCTCATGGGGCAGTGTCCCTGAAGGCCAATTCCCCACTGGCTGGTGTGGTCCCTCCATCCTCAGGCTTCAGCCTGGCTATCACTTCTCGAGAACACCTTTCCCAACACAGTAGGTGTGAGTGAGCTAGGTTGAGTCCACTCTCCCTACTCCTGCCTCCCTACACAGAGCAGCACACACAACGTGGGTATGAACATCACTTCTGTAGGCCCCACTTTTGCTACTAAGATAAGCAGCCCCACTGTGGAGTCTGTTGAGTGAACAGAGTACTGCCAAATGTCCAGCACACCTGTGATGTGACCCAGCGCTGGAGTCGGTATGTGGCAGCACCAATGAGATACTTCTGGGGCAGGGGGCTAATTTTATGTTGTCTCTTACTATTCTCCCATCTCAGTATTACAGGATCACAACCATGGGTGATAAACTAGGAATTAAGCCAACGCTGAGAAGGGTGAGCCAGGCTAAGAGTTATTGTGATCTACAGCTAAAGTAAGGCACTGTAACATCTTTCTTCCTCATACTTAAGAAACAAGAAATTCAGGTCAACTCTTTCTACTTCCTAGGATGGGTACATTCTGCCTTTTAATATTCCCAACTCCTGAACACGCAATGACCACTTTACTGTGTGGTATTTTAATAGCATCTATTAACTATTTTCTGAACTGAGTTTCAGCCAATACAAGATAAAGTTCCGGATCATTCTGTTCCCGTGGCTTGTGTGAACCCTGTAAAAACTACACCAGGACTGTGGAGGCTGACAGAGAAGACACAGGGACCTGAGTCTATTAAAATGGCCTCTCCAGGTCCTCTTAGTTCCTTGCTTACACAGGGGTTAGATTTTCTGTTTTGTCCTTAAATGGGAAGAAGGCTGGATATGGACTGTTACAACTCACGGACATCTCCCTGTTGAGAGCAGCCACTTCTTCCCCGTCCACTTCTGTCCCTCTAACCTAGTGTCTGCAGTGGCCAACACAAGCTTAAACACTTGGGGAAGTGTTCCTTAGCTCACACTCATCCTTCCATTCTTCAACCTTTCCAACTTCATCAGGCCCTCACCTCGCCCAGATCTCACAGGCTTCCTCAAACCCACTAGGCTCCTTCCTTACCTCATGTTCCATTCCCTTAGAACATTCTTTCAATTTCTTGCTTGGCCATTCCTTGGCCTTCAGGTTCCAGGTCAAACATCAGCCTTCCTGGGCTGCCTTATCTGATGTAAATATTCTCCTTCCCGGCACCCAGCTTTCCCTTTATTACATTTCTCGCTGCACAGAATTGCTCACTTGTCCAGTGGCTGCCTTTTGCAAGCGGCATATGCAGCAGGCCAGGGTTCCCATCTGGCTGCTTTTCCTGTACTTTTGAACAGCACAACCTGAGGTCAGCATATGGTAGGAGGCCCTTTTCGATACATTGTATCTAAGAGGTCCCAAATGAGGCTCTGCACCTTAAACTTTCCAAGCCATTGATGGTTCAAAAGGTGTTATGAAGGGCTGGCTCCTCCCTTCCTGTGCTTTCTGCTCAGGCCATGAGGCCTAGCTTTTGTGCAGGCTTCCTTAAGAAAGCAGTGGCACTGCTGGAAACTGTGGCCAAGACCTTTGACATGAGGTTGGCAGGCCTTGATCTTCGCTTGGAAGCAACCAGCTTTTAATAATTAAGAAGGTAGTTGTCTTAGCTAGGGTTTCATGGCTGTGAAGAGACACAGTGGCCAAAGTAAGTATTATAAAAGAACATTTAATTGTGGCCAGCTTACAGTGTCAGAAGTTGAGTCCATTATCATCATGGCAGTGTCCAGGCCAATACGGTGCTGGAGAAGGAGCTGAGAGTTCTTATATCTTAATCCAAAGGCTGCAGCAGGACTCTGTCGGGATCATGTTGACCAGACACAACCATATGTACACGTACACACACACACACACACAGACACACACACGAATGAGACCTCAAAATCCCTGCCTCCACAGTGACACCCTTCCTCTAACAAGGCCACACCTCCTAATAGTGCCATTTCCCAGGGGCCAAGCATATTCAAACCACCATAGCAGTGTATGCTTATGCAGGGCTAAGTCTGTCCTCAGAACCCAGAGGATTCCCTGAGTGTACGCGAATGCTTGTTTCATAATAGTTTGCCCTCTTTATGAAATGCCACATTCTTGGTGCTTCTAGTCACCTTTTACTTCTCCTTCTGTTCCATGTCTTGCACACCTCTCTGGCTGACCATTTGTCTTGAGCTAGCAAGTCCTCAAGCCATTGAAATCAGTTCCCCAGGACTCTCCTTCTTCCCTCTCCAAGTCTCCAGGAGGCTGACAGGGCCTGGCCTCTTTGGTGTCTGAAGATGTTTTAAGAACTTCTGGGGTCCTGAAGAAATGGCTCGGTGGTTAAGAGCACTGGCTGCTCTTCCAGAGGTCCTGAGTTCAATTCCCAGCAACCACATGGTGACTCACAACCTTGAAATGAGATCTGATGCCCTCTTCTGGTGTGTCTGAAGACAGCTACAGTGTACTCATACAAATAAAATAAATAAGAATAACAAATAGATAAATAAGTAAATAAATAAATAAATAAAATAAAGAACTTCTGCCTTCACAGACTTCTGCTCTTAAACAGAGCTTCTCTTCAATTTCTGGCTGCTGACCATGTGACCATGGGTCAAAGGTTCTCCAGACATTCTCAATGCACTGCCCTTTTTCCAAAGGCCCCTTTACTCTTAATGCTGACCCTTGGCTACTTATCGACTGAAGCCTAACCTTCTGGGTCACTGTCTCTTCATTACTCTCTCTCTCTCTCTCTGTCTCTCTCTCTCTCTCTCTCTCTCTCTCTCTCTTTTGCTTTTCTAATCATTCCTTGAGATCAGTCTGCATCACCTCTGACTGTATGCTGGCCATAGCTTATCACAGGCATGGTACTGACATAAAATGTCTTCTTTTTTTTTTGCTCACCCATCCTGTTCCCACGACTTGCTTAGTGATAGGTGAGCCACACACAATCTCTCAGGCTTGGCTTGATGGTCTTTAAACATCTCAGGCCTAGGTCCACATGTACCTGTTCTGGCTGCCATCTCTTACTGCTCTGAAACATCAAATGGACCCATGCTTATAATCTGTATCACTGGCACTTAATATATTTCTGTTTCTTTCTTAATCTATAAGCTTTTCCATTTCTAGATGTCAACCTTGTATAAAGACGGGAACAGGATAAATGGCACAGGGGCTGGGGTGTGACTAGCCTAATATTTTAGCTTCCTAAAAGTATTAATCTACTTTAATTTTTCTTTTTCTTTTTTGAAGTTCTTATTTTTGTGTGTATACGTGCACTAATGTGTGCCACGGTGTGTGTATTGTGTACACACATATGCATGTGCTGAAATAGAGGGCAGTTGTGAGAGCCCATTATCTCCTTCTACAATGTGGGTCCTGGGATCTCTGAACTCACGTCATCAAGCTTGGCAACAGGCACCTTTACCCACTGAGTCATCTCTCCAGCTCTTAACTTCAATCTTTCTACTCAACAAGCCCTCTGGCACATCTATCCTTGAGTAAAGGCTTAAATAACCAAAGGGCCCTAATCAGGGACTTACAATTAATGAGACCTCTGCTAGGGTCTGTCACCTATAGCTTCAAATGCTCAAAGTTGAGGACTTGAAACAGTCCTGAGAAAAGTGGGGTTCTCGTACGTGTGCGGACAACAGGGATTCCAGAGGCAACATCTTGAGTTCTTAATCTAAATCTATTGCCTGGTAGGTCTTTGACCTTGGGCAAGACAATTAACTTTCTGGTTT
Organism: Rhabdomys pumilio; assembly: GCA_030674055.1. NCBI lineage: Eukaryota > Metazoa > Chordata > Mammalia > Rodentia > Muridae > Rhabdomys > Rhabdomys pumilio. Next base: position 98,836,244 of record JANHMN010000006.1, on the reverse strand, counting down.
ACTTCCCTCCCTTACAAAATAGGGATGATACTAGCCAGTGAACGGAAATAGTTATAAATAGATTTGATATGTACAAAGCACTTCAAATAATGCCTGTCAATAAATGTTAACTTCTTGAGACTAATGTGTATCAGGCAAACGGTATGTTAGCTTTCTGGCATTAAGTCTGGGGGAATCTATCTAGTTTTTTAAAGGCTTTATTTTTAGCTCATAGTTTTGGAGCGTGGTTGCTTGTCCCTCTTGCTTGGTTTACTGTAGCAAGCCAGGACAGGAGCACGCGGCACTGTAAAATGTGTTGGCTTAAGGGTAGGAAGGAAGAGGGAAGAAAAGAGGAAGGGGATGTGGTCCCACTATGTCCTTCAAGGGTATGCCCCCAGAGGGCTGTAGACTTCTTATTGGAGCTTGCTTTCTCCAGCTTCTGCACCCTACAGCACCCCATGGGGGCAATGACTTTAGAAGTTCCAGTGGCCACTGGAAATACTTGGAGTTGAAGCAGGGTTGGGAAACTAGTGTCACTGCAGGGAGGTGAATGCCTCCTGAGAAAACTCAGTGAAGATCTTTCTCCAGTCTTTGCTCTCCACCAGTCACTGGCAACAGACCCATGTCACTATAGCAAACTGATCTTCATACTAAGATCAGGTACGGCACAAGAAGAACTTTCCCAAAACTTCTGCTGGGCCCTAAAAGCCAGAAAGTCACACACAGCACAGCTTATTTATCCCATTTAAGAACATTACAGAGGGGCAGATATTTTGCTCAAGATCACAACTTGTTAGCTATATAGCTGGCACAGCAGTGTCCTTAGCTCCAACTTTCATGCATTAAAACTCTGAATCTGCACTCTTACTCTCTTACCTCTCTGTCCCTTCTCTCCCCATTCCCTGCAGGCCTCTCCCCCACCACCTCCCGCTTCCTGTGTGTGTGTGTGTGTGTGTGTGTGTGTGTGTGTGTCTACTCCCTTCCTATGCCCTAAATAAACTCTATTCTATACTAAAAACAAACAAACAAAAACCTCTGAATCTCTGTAGCTTAGACTGCCTTTAAACTCTATACTCCCAAAAGTTCTGTGAAAAGAGGTGGCAAGCATTTGATAACCAAAGCCTCTCTGCAGCGAATGTTCAAGGAGAAAGGGTAATGGTACTGAAATTCAAATGGGACTCCTCTCTCCTAAGGCCAACTGTCCCTACTGCTAAAACAATAAGGCCAGAACCAGAAGGGCTCCCTCACTCCTAACCACAGGACTCAAGCTGCATTCCTGCCTTTAGAATACTTCCTAATACTGGGCACACTGCTGAAAATAATTCAACTCGTACTGAGATAGCTGGGCCATCCTGAGAACCAGAGCCTGGCCACTTCTATACCCAGCTCAACCATCCACTTGACTAATAGTCGCTAAGGGCCAACCATGGAACATATACTGCATCAGGCATTATACCTACAGTGGAGGCAAAAGGATAGGACCCCCTCTGTGCCAATAATTGTTCAGTTATACACTTTGTAAACTCTCATACACGTGACAAGACAGCCCAGTACTCGAGGGAACAGAGTACAGGAGACTGTGATCAAGCCTTTCCCTCTTCATTTATCCCTATCTATGTACATGCTTGCTTCTACCAGTCATAGGGAGAGCAGGTAACAGAGCAGCTATCCCAGAGGCTGTAATTACATTATGGGGCCAAGCTGGACACTACTATTGGTCTTAGAGTATTCACGACCACTCTTCAAGATGGCTGTCTTTATGATATTCCTTTTACGTTAGGGATGAAAAAACAAAGACAAAAAGAAGCAAAGGTAGTTGCCTAAGCCCAATGGGAAAAGAATTCAACGCTGGCTGATGGCAAGGTCTATGTTCTTAACCACCATGTGATATTCTTGGTCCTATTTGGGGTTCTCTTCTTTTTTGACCAGTTATGGTCCTCTTTCTAGAGATAATACCCAGTAAATATTTATCTAATAGAAATTCTCTCTCTGGGCTAGGAAGATGACTCAGCTGGTAATGCCTGCCAGGCAGGCATGAGGGTCTGAGTACATATCACCAGCACTCACGGGGAAACCTGAGGTGCTGCACCACCTATCTGTAATCCCAGCAGGGAGAGACAGAGACAGATGGATCCCTTGTGTTGAATGGGGTCACCAGACTTGCCCAGGTCAACTGAGTGTTCTGAGCTGTCTTGTCATGTGTTATATCATATTAATATGTTGTTATGGATGAGTCTGAGGGTCCCTCTCGATAGCCCATGAATGTAACTGGGGAAGGGGCATACTTGACAAATCCTGATAAAACAATGTCTGCGGCATGACACCAACTCACACTGAGTACTTCACATGCAGGAGCCAAGGCTCCAAACTGGAGTTTACAGTTTCTGACTTCCCGGTCTCTGTGAAAAGACACACGATTTGGAGCCAGAGACTTATGCTCTGGTTTGGGCTCTGCTCGGTCCTGGCCTCTGTTATGTGAGCCTCGGAACTTTGTATAAAAACCGAGTGGGGTACATCTACCATGGTAACTGCTGGAGGACGGAAGCTACTTGCAGTCAGTCAGCGTGGTCTACATAAGACAGATGAATGTGGGCATTCTCCATGCAGGGCAGAGCTACTGGAGTCAGGAAGCTAGGAATGCCTAATGCATTTGGAGAGCTATAAATAACCCGAGTGATAAGGAGGTGTTTGGCAGTAAAGGACTGGTGAGCTGCTGCACTATACACAGGCCCCCAGGAAGTGACGGGCCAAGAGGGCAGGCACAGTGGTAAGAGGAAACTGTCAAGGTCAAGGGTGCAGATTTAGCTTGGAGTCTTTAAATCCAGAGGCCGCAGCTCCAGCCCCAGACTTCAGGAAGAATGATGAACCAGTGGATACACATTCATGACCATTTAGAGACATCAGGATTTGGGATTTTCTATCAAGTGCATCCCGCCTCAAACTCTGGGGGAGATCCTCCTTCTCCTGCAGGAGAGCAAGATAGAGGGACCAGGACTCTGGAAGGACCCTGGAGTCCCAGTGCAGTTTATAGGAGCCACGCTTTCTTCATCCTGTCTACAAGCAAAGAAGTTGTCCCAACTTTAGGCTTTCCTAAAGGAGTGGGGTGGACATTAAAAATATAAATAGAGGGACTGGAGGAGAGATGGCTCAGAGGTTAAGAGAGCTGACTGCTCCTGTAGAGGACCTGGGTTTGATTCTCAGCACCTACAGCTCATAATCCGCTGTAACTTCAGTTCC
>JANHMN010000006.1:98796110-98832628 GCA_030674055.1 Rhabdomys pumilio | reverse complement strand
CGTGGTCTACATAAGACAGATGAATGTGGGCATTCTCCATGCAGGGCAGAGCTACTGGAGTCAGGAAGCTAGGAATGCCTAATGCATTTGGAGAGCTATAAATAACCCGAGTGATAAGGAGGTGTTTGGCAGTAAAGGACTGGTGATCTGCTGCACTATACACAGGCCCCCAGGAAGTGACGGGCCAAGAGGGCAGGCACAGTGGTAAGAGGAAACTGTCAAGGTCAAGGGTGCAGATTTAGCTTGGAGTCTTTAAATCCAGAGGCCGCAGCTCCAGCCCCGGGCTTCAGGAAGAATGATGAACCAGTGGATACACATTCATTGACCATTTAGAGACATCAGGATTTGGGATTTTCTATCAAGTGCATCCCGCCTCAAACTCTGGGGGAGATCCTCCTTCTCCTGCAGGAGAGCAAGATAGAGAGACCAGGACTCTGGAAGGACCCTGGAGTCCCAGTGCAGTTTATAGGAGCCACGCTTTCTTCATCCTGTCTACAAGCAAAGAAGTTGTCCCAACTTTAGGCTTTCCTAAAGGAGTGGGGTGGACATTAAAAATATAAATAGAGGGACTGGAGGAGAGATGGCTCAGAGGTTAAGAGAGCTGACTGCTCCTGTAGAGGACCTGGGTTTGATTCTCAGCACCTACAGCTCATAATCCGCTGTAACTTCAGTTCCTAAAGATCCAATGCTCTGACTTCTGAGATCTCCTGTACACATATGGTGTGTACACACACACACACACACACACACACACACACACCACGCCCATAAACACATACATATAAAATAAAAAAAAATTTAAAAACCTAAATGGAGGTTGTCGTTCATTAAGGAGATAGACCCCTTGCTAAATTCAGCATCAGCCATGGAATCTTAGCAAAACTGAACTCACTGGCTTGTTTGGGACAGAGCCTAATCCTCATTTTGCCCAAGAGGATTACCGGGTTTTAGGAAGGAGCTCGCAGGCACTGTTTTTAAGCCCACGCCAAACGTGTCTGTTTCCAAGATTCATTTGCTTTTTAGGATAGGAAATAAGCATTCCATGCTAGCCCAACATCTGAAAATATCAAGCCTCAAGATTTCCCACCTTGCTATTCGCCAAGCTTCTCCTGGCATGCTTCTCCCACTGAAGTCCAGTGCTCTGGAAGGAGCATTTATAAGGTAGGTGAGGCGTCTAAATGCAGCCAGAATGCAGGAAACTAACCAACCTACACATTCTCAAGATGTGACTTTGTTTCTACTTGTCCCCACTATTCTTACTCTTCCTTTCCTTACTGTGATTAGTGTAACATGTGTTAAGATGACCTCTGTCTGACCTCTGTCTTCCCTGTGTGCTGAAATTTTGGGGTCCACTGGCACACACAGGTTGCACATCCTAATCTGAAAATCAAAATGCTCTCAAATCCAAAATTTTATGACCACAGTGATTCACTTACCTCTGCCTCCTGTGTGCTAGGGTTAATTGTGTGTCACCATGCCCAACCCCCAGTCATTTTTTTCAAAGGTTTATTTGTTTAATACAGGTAAGTATACTGTCGCTATCTTCAGACACACCAGAAGAGGTCACAGGATCCCATTACAGATGGCTGTGGGCCACCACATGGTTGCTGGGAATTGAACTCGGAACCTCTGGTAGAGCAGTCAGTGCTCTTAACCACTGAGCCATCTCTCTAGCCCCTGCCCCCTACCCAGTCATTTCTAATAAAGGACATTTGGCCCATATAACACACAGAAGGACAGATGAATCTGTGGCCTAGGTCTGGCCCAGCATTCTCAAAGTACCATTTGAAAATATTACAGCTGGTACCCGTGTGCATTACAGAGGCTTTTTACCCAGCAAGTTTAATCTTTGCAATGGTGTAGGGAGTGTCACAGGCAACTGACATTTAACATAGTTAGGATCACACAGAGATGGTAAAATACAGAGCCTAAGCTACAGCAAGCCCCCAAGGATGCCTTAACTACCTTTTCCCACTGGGCCACTGCCTGGGGGGCTTCCTTGGGTACCTATAGGGTAGAAAGGTCTCTAAACAACAGTGTCTTATGCTACATCAGTAGTTCTCAACCCTTTGGGGTCAAATGACCCTTTCACAGAGGTCACATATCAAATATCCTGCATTCAGATATTTATCTATGACTCATAACAGTAGCAAAATTACAGTTATGAAGTAGCAATGAGATGATTTTATGATTGGGGGTCACCACACCATGAGGGACTGTATTAAAGGGTCACAGCATTAGGAAGGTTGAGAACCACTGTCTTAGAAGAGCCTGCGGATTCCTCTGGCAGAACTGATGTGGGATGATTTCTGACTTTCCTCCTGTCCCTTACCACCAGCAGCTTAACCTCCACCTGAAGACACAAATGGTGCCAAAATGATGAGAGACTGAGGAAGCTTCCAGTGTTCTGAGAAAGCTCAGGGACAAACTCTGAGCTAGCTCTGCTCCTATCTGTGACCTCCAGTTACCATACTCTCCTGGATTTCTGGGACCTGCCTGGTCTTCCAAGCTGGAAGCAACACCTGCCTTGGACACCAGGTCCTGGTCTCTTCAGTATCAACTAAACAGACATTTCTGGGATATAAAAGTCCACAGAAGAGCAGGCAGGGAAGCCTGTGATCATTAGACTGGCTGGGCAGAAGAGGGCCTTCCACACACTAGACAGAGTGAGTTGCCTTAGACTAAAGTCACACAGGGCAGTGACAGTCAAGCCAGGCTGGGGCAGGAGATACCCTGGGAGTTGTCTGTCACTCCACAGCTCTCCTCCCACTGCAACCCTGACATGTCAAGCCTGGGAAAAGTACAGAATCCGGGGCAAAGGGGAGGTACCGGACTGTGACCCCACTTCATGAATCCAGCTGTGGATTGCTGGCCTCTGCCCTGGCCAGACCTGGCTCTGTAGGGGAGACAGCCTCCTCACACCACACATTCCAGCTGCTAGTGGGGAAGGGGTAACCATGGGAACCGACACAAAGGGCTGAATGTTGGAGGAAAAGACTGGAGGCGACTGTGAAGAGGCTGAGAGGGACTTCAGTCTTGCGGTCTCCTAATGGCAGCCAAGCCTACTGTAGTGAGCCGGAGGCTAAGTCAGGGCTTGCCCAGAGTTAAGCCCCAAGGCCTCAAGGGTGGCAGGGCAGACTGGTGCTAATCCTGTAGGGCCCTCTTCAACGCTTTTTCTCCCTTTTTGTGTGTAGTGTCCTAAAATGCACCACTGAGATAATACAGTCCATTTGGAACCCCAGAGAAGGTCCACAGTGACATTCCCACCAACACAGAGCCACAGACTACACTTTGCAAAAGGCCCCTCCTTCACTATGCAGCTCCTGCCTGCGGTCAGAGCTGCCCGCTGTGCATGCTGGTGGTGTCAAGCAGATACCCCTTAGGTAGTTGAAGTGGCCCTGAGATTCCATGTGTCTAGGGAACTCAACCTTATGAAGGAGAAATGGTAATTCCAATTACCCAGTTCGACAATCAGGATGAGGGCTGGGGTGGGGAAGGTAGGTAATAGTGTCCTCTCCTGGTCAACTTAACGAAAGCTGGCATCACCTGGGAAGAGGGCCCTCGACTGAGGAATTGCCTCCCTGAGGTTGGGAGGTGAGCGTGTCTGTGGGAGCACATTCTTGTTGAATGATTGATGTGGGAGGTGCCTGTTATAGGAGGCACCACCCTGGGCAGGTGATCCTGGGATGTGTGACCAGGCATGCCGAGCAAGCCAGCCGGTGTGCAGCCTTGCTCCACTGTTCCAGTCTTGTCTTCCCATTCTGCTGGAGGATGAAAGCTATTTTAGCCTGCACTGTTGATCCCTCCACAACAAAGTCAAGGCCTATAGTTCCAGCTCATACTCTGAGGGACTGACTGGCTTACTGGTATTTACTTGGAGCTCCTCTGCTCCTCTGTATGAGGACCCTGTCACACAGAGCATCTCTCACAAGTGAACTCCAGGGGGCGGAAGAGCAACAATACCTCTCCAACAATACCTCTGCCCAGAGATCATTCAAGAGCACACTCAGAGCCAGGAATGATGAGACAGAAGGATGGAGAATTCAAGGCCAGCCTGGACTATACACCAAGACTGTGTCAAAAAAAAAGCGTGTCTGCATGTGTCTGTGTGTGCATGCACATGTATATGTGTGCTGTGTGCATGTGTGCCTATGTATGCGAGTGTGTGCACACACATGTGCACATGCATGTGTGAGCTGTGTGCCTGCCTGTGCATGTGCACACGTGCGTGGCTCTGCGTGTGTATGCGTAGTGTATATGTGTAGTCAGACACTTTCTCCTCCACCAGAGTTCATTTGCATGCAGTACGTGAAGGCGACACAAAAGCCACCTATTACTGGTGTCACTCTCTTCCTAGGATAACTGATTCTTCAAAGTATTGCCTTAAAGGGAAAGGTAGCCAACATCTGTTATGAGCTCCATCAATTAATTAAGAGAAAGGGTAGATTTGTCTCCACGTACTCTATACGCCTACCTTACAAGAGTGTGAGGAAGATCAAATTGGCCAAGAGAACCGGCAGTTTCAAATGGGGCTGGAGCCTCAGTAAGTGAACGTTAGCAGGTAAGTAAATGTTAGCAACTAGGCTGGCCTGTGATTTTGACAGATATGTTGCCATTTTATCCTGTAACAGTTTCTCCCTGAGTATGATTAGCTCTGCTTCACACAGGCAGAAATGGAGGTGGAAGGATTCCCTGCATCACCAGGAGGCATCCTCACTCAGGTGCAAACCCATGTCTTTCCATTGTCAGAGTCTGTGACCTTCCTCCTACACTCAGCGGTCTTTGTGTAAAACTGTCTTGTTGCTATTTTTAGTAAGGTATAATAAAAGAAAACCAGAGTAAGATCCAGTGTTTGAAGCGATGAAAGACAACCAGGATCATACATCTTCACTTTAAGCTGGAAGCTTTGGAAACAAAATGCAATCTTTGAAAAACTAGACTCTCTAAAGACAATGCTCTCAGTTCTGAGGAACGGTCCAGACAGAATGGTGTTCATGATCACACTGGGTCAGAATATCTACAAGCTCTAGAGCACAGTGCCCATCCATTCACTGCTACATTCCTGGAAACTGGTGACTCCTTGGGTCATGTCTGAAAAATGTTTACTAAATAAATTAAACCAATACAACAGCAAAATGCTTCTTTGGAGTTGGCAAAGTATATAACATCTTTCCCAAATACTTGAAATGAAAGAAATAATGGAAACTTATTGGGTTAACTATTGTCCTTCCTTCAAAAAATTTTCACTGGAAATGCAAGTTAAATAATTCGCTGCACCCCCCCACCCCCAACCCTGGCTGTCCTGGAACTCACTGTGTAGACCAGGCTAGCCTCAAACTCAGAGATCCATCTGCCTCTGCCTCCCAAGTACTGTGATTAGAGGTGTGTGCCACCACTACCTGGCTAGTCATCCCTTTAAAAACAAACAAACAAACAAACAAACAAACAGTATCATATTTGATACAGAGACCTAGAAACTTCTACCTGCATCTCTAGAAAGATCATGGAAGATGTCTACATTTATAATATGGCATCCCACAAGATGCTTTTAAGCCTTAGTCCAGAAGGAAATCACCTTGATGTATTATCACAAAATCAGTCTTCAAAAGTGGAGTTTGCCTAACAGACACTTCCTCTCTTTTATGTAGCTTAAAAGACAAGTCCATGTAATTTTTTTTTTTTTTATTTTATTAAAACAATTTTTTTCAATCTGGGCATTGGTGGCACATAAATAGCTTTAGTCTCAGACTCAGGCTAGTTTGAGGCTAGCCTGGTCTCTTGAGCCAGTTCCAAGACAGCCATAGCTACATAGAGAAAACCCTGTCTCAGAAGAAAAAAAAAAAAATCATACAATGTGTTTTATCAACTCCCCCAACTTCTTCTAGATCTTCCCAACTTTAGTCATCCGCCCTCATACGATTTTCTCTTTCAAAAAAACAGTAAAACAAAAAATAACAAAACAAACCAAAAGGCCCCCCCTTTAAAAAAAACACACAAAAACCAAACAAACATGGAGTTTAGTTTGGTTTGGCAGGGGGAATGTCCTTGTGTGTGGTTGACCTACCCAGTGACACTTCAAAAGTAATTTTCTCTTTACTCCTGGGTATCAATTCCAGATAGCATCTTGGTTAGGGGTGGACCCCTGTGACCTTTGGATCTGGCAGGCAAGACTTTTTCGGTGAAATTCTGACCAGACACAAGCAGAGATCTCAACTAAAATGAAAAGACAAGGAATGCTGGGGGTAGCAGTTATATTGCCACAAAACCTTCCAGCCCTAAGAAAATGAAATGGCTTTAACAAGAACTGTGCACAGAAAGACAAACAAGGTACTGAGCTCAGACCAGGGTCAACACTTAGCCATTTGCTAGCTCAGTCCTCCCATGACCTAAGAAGGAGATGCACTGGCAGGTACTAGCCAATATCCCCAGACTGCCCATACCTTGCTAAGGTAATGTTACACACACCTAAAGGCAGAAGTGGAGGGAAGACTGTCTCTGTGTCACCCCAGAATGGGAGTTCCTTTTCTACTTTAGCTCATGTTGTGTCCAGTTCAACAGGGTTCAGTAACTGCAAGCATCTATGTGACACAGAGTACAGAACACAAAACTTCTGTCACCACAGAAAGTTTTTTCCTTTCCAGTCTCTTTCCTGGGCAACCACTGACTTTTGCTGTCATTGGTCAGTCCATAGATTAAGTGGTTAGACTCAATGACGTAGCTCAGGGGTAGAGCTGGATGTGAGACGACAGATTCTAATCCAATGGACAGTATGTAAATAAACAGCTATGTATTCCTTTTTAAATCTGACTTCTTTTAATTAAACCAAAGCTTCTAAGATTCATCGAGGTTTGAGTATCAGAAACTCATTTTTGTTGACTGAGTAGATATTCCATTATATGGCCGTGTTACACTGTTTATCCGTTTACTAGTTTGTGGATGAATGATTATTTCCAGTTTATGTCTATTTGGTTTGTTGTGACATTCGTGAATAAAGCTGCTATGGATACTATAAACCGTATAGTAGACAGTGTTTAAATAGACATTGTTTCCATCTGTCTTGGATAAATACCTGGGCATGTATATGTTGGGTGGCAAGTTGGTATATATTTAACTTCACAACAAACTTATGTTCTTAACCCCTGAACTCTACTCCTGTAGAATGGCAGTAACTTATTAACATGTTTTATTTCTCATATATGGTGAGTTCCCTGAAGGTTTCTAGGATGCCTCCCACATGGTGAATGTTTGCTAGATAAATAAATGGCCATTGTCCTTTTTCTCGGTTGGTGTTATGATGGCCTAAGAAAGTTAATTTGGGGCGTGCAAGGGAAATTGACAATAACCTGAAGGCTGTGAAGGGGGTGGTGCTGCTCACTCAAGAGACACCGTCTGGTCAGAGACACTGTCTGGCCGCTAGAAAGAGAGGCCCCCTGCGACCTTCCAGGAAGGAAAGTGGCAGCTCCTGGTCAAGTGATACTCAGGAAAGGGAGGAAGGTGCCACTGAGGCTGAGGTCACACCGTGGTTAGAATTACACACTTATGTCAAACAGGCAGGCAGAGGGAACAGCAATCCAGGAAATTCTACCTTCTGGAAGGAACCAACAAAGCCAAGACAACCGCTGGGGTCCTCCAACCCTCATTATACGCCCACTTGGTCTTGGTTAATGTACCATGAGCTCTAAGTGAACATGCAAGGCAGAAATACATTTTGAGAAGGAAACAGTGATGTTTGAAAACCTAAACTACATGAAAACAATAAATTTCTGATCTGATTTGAACATTATATAATATATACAGGTAACAAAATATCACACTGCACCCCAAAAGTACGTACAACTTTTACACATCACTTAAGCACTGGTGATTAAAAACCAGATGTAACCCATATTGAGAATAACAGTGAGTTAAAAATGAAGAGTGTAAGACCAGCACAGTGCTATTCATCCAGAGTCCTTCCTAGCCACTGGGGAAGCTGAGGAAGGAGGGGGCTTGAGTCCAGGATTTGAGGCCAGCATAGATTAGCAGTGATGGAAGAGGGACTAAGGGCCGTGAGGGAGGAAGGCTGGGGTGGGAGAAGAATACTTTCAGGCTTGTCCTCCTTAGAGGTTTACCACACAGGACGACACGCACGCTTTCCTACATTTAAGGGAAATCTTTTCTTTCCCATAAACAATTCCTTTACTTGAAATCACAGAATTGCCTCTGTATTCAACCTAGCACTTCCTGGAACAGAATGAAGCCATTGGTGTACATACAGAAAAGACTCGGCAAGTCAAAGTGTTATCTAAAGTCATTCTCAGCAAAATACATTTGTTTCACAAAACAGGGCTTCACCTGGCCTAGACTCAGGTACCTTTTGGTCACCTTGGCTAGACTCAGATATTTTTTGGTAATCTTACTGTCTTTTGTTCCCAGGGCACTGCAAATGGGAATTTGCTTAGAATCCTTCAACTCTGAGGTTGGGAGAGGTGACCCATCTTATTCAGGCTGCTACACTGAAGCCATCCTAGGCAGACGGATGTTTATCCTATTCTTAAAGTCTCCAGGGAAGTAAATTCTCTACAGCATCCCTTGGTAACCTTCTCCAGGGTTTTATCAAAGGTCTGGTAAGAAAGCTCTGATGTAGAAACCAATAAAAATATTAACTTTATGAGCCTAGCTACAAGTGCTGGAGAGGGATGTGTGTTTGGCATTCTGCCGTTAATGGTGAAGGAGTGTGTTTACAAAACAGGCTGGACAAACAGAAGCCATTTGCCAGGGGCAGATGTGGAAAGCTGATTTAAGAGAAATTGCCACAATAAACTCCATTTCAACCTGGGAACCATGTGAGTAAGTTATTGTTAGTTATAGCATTTTAAGTAAATTTATTTCCTTGCTAATTCCTACCTTTTGTAGGAATTAACAAATTCTTAAATTTCTAAAAACAAATTAGGAATGGGGCGGGAGAATATTTACAGCTCTTAAGTTCTCAATTGATTAAGCAGCTATGAAAAACCAGGTCTTAGGAAACAAATACACATTATTACCTTTACGTTTTCTCTCTTCTATATATTCTTTCCCACAACAATCACATAACGCTTTTAAAATCAGAAAATAGAAATGTTAAAACAGAGAAACACTTATGTGATCTGGAGAGAAACCAAAGCAATAGAGGACACGTACTTATTAAAAAGAATCACTGAATTAATTGAAGTCTAGGCCAGCTTCTGGCGAAATTACTTGGAGAAAAGGTCAGCCATCTATCGAAGATGTGTTTTCTATTGGGAACGTAATTCCAGTAGCCTTTAAAGAGTCTTTGGAAGCTCATGCACCAGGATAGCTCACAGCATGGATGTGGCACCCAGCAGAAAGCAAAGTGTCATGCATACAACTCCAGGGCAGCACAAGGATTGGGTGGGTGGGGGTTGGGGGATAATGCCAAAGGATTAGAGAGGGGAAATACACCCCACCCCTACGGCGAGGAAGTTTTAGGTCTTTCTGGCAACACAGAGCAAAGCAAATGTCAGCTGCAATTTCATTTTCATGCTACCTGACAGCGGAACAGACTCCTGGATATCTTTGCCTTGGAGCTGGAGCTGGTGGGGGAGGGGCACGCGCGCCCCTCAAAGTACTTTGGGGCCTCTCCTCTAGGGACGGCTCCAGTAACATTAAGAAAAGCAAGGCAGTCTAAACTCCGCAGGGGCCCTGATGGGAAGTAATTTATCAAAATTAAAGTATTTCACAGATCATTTCTTCTGAAGCGTTTTCACACTGTCAGTCACCAGCAATCCAGATTGGAGTGGCAGCCCGGCGGACGCCCCCACTTCCCCCCTATCCCCCCGTGAGAAAGACCAGGCCTAGAGTGTCAGCAGCCCGCAACAGGCAAAGTAGGCGAACCCGCAGACTATCTCCAGGCTGGACGCCCCGGGAGAGCATCTCCAGGCTGGGCTTCTGGAAGTCTCCCGCCCGCCCCTGCCCAAGCCCCCGCGCCCCGCACTCACCATCACCTCCCGGCCCCGCGGGATCCCAGGCTGCCGCCAAGTTCAAACCTCGCGGCCACGGCGCGCGGAGCATCGCCGGCGGCTGCGCGCGCTCAGCAACGGGCAGCGGGCGCGCCCAGCGCCTGGGCGCGCGGCTCGGGCTGCGGCACCCTCTCCGAATGCGGTGGCCGCTGCGGCCGCCGGGAGTCTCCGGCGCGCGGCTCTGTCCGTGCGGGTGTAGCACCGCCACGCCTCCCGGTCGGGGCCGCGCACGGGCCCGCGCTCGCCGCCGCTCTCAGCCACCAGGTAATCCCCCAGGAAGCGTCCGCGATTGGCCGGCACGCAGCGCTGGATTTGCATGTCAATGGCATGGCACAGAGGGCGCCCGGAGGCTGGAAGACCCGGAGCGCACTGGCCCTCTACCCGCCGTCCTCGTGGTGTTAAAGTGTAGGGGCCCATGCACACAGCCTCTCTCTCTGTCACGCCGCACCCCGCGGTGCCTTCTTTACTCACCAGGAGCGCGCGCCCGCTGTCTAGGGCCCATCTAGTTAGTAACTGACCAAATGAAGCATGATGAAGCAAGGTAAAAAGTTCAGAGTTTTTTAAAAGCTCACATTACAAGGAAAATAGCCATCTTTTTTTTCCCCCTCAGTGGGTCTTCTTTTCAGCGGGTCAACCAGACAGATTCAGGTTGTCGGTGATGGGGTCCAGCTGCTGCCCCACCCCCCGCCCAAGCCCCTTTTAGTTTCCTTGATCATCCAAAACCAAGGATCGGTTATTTCATCTATATGTTCAGGAGAGATTTGCTTTGGCTTTCCACATTTTGGGGCTTTTAAACATAATACACATTTCTACTGGTGCTGCACCCATGGCATGGTTGCTCAGTTAAGCTTCAGGAAAGCCTAATGTTATTTTCAGTTTCGTCTTTCTTTTTTCAATGGAAGCTAAGATCCCTCCCCCCACAAGCTACTTTTAATTGCTTTCACATGTCTCCTCCAGAGATTATAATAACAAGTACAGTTTAAATGGCTTTATTTTTGCTCAAGCAGAGTCCCTATTGCTCCATTTCTAGGTTCCATTTTTCTAGCAATACATCTGTATACCTAAATAGGTAGGAGGCAGCTGGTACCATTTGGCTGAACTGTTTGTTGTATCCTTAGGGGCTGCAGCAACAGACCACTACTGAAGCCACAGACAGGCTGCCCCCAACTCCAAAGGTATTATCTCTGCTAAAGCAGTATTTTCTTCTACATGTGGTATCACAAGCAGTTATTACCACACGGTCACAGGGTATCCACACTGTTGCTAGGCATCAGAGGCAGGCGGCCGATGTTGCGGTTTTGTGTTCTAATGAACTAGGGGGATCTAGTGTTAGACAGGGGCTCTAGGAACTTAAGCTTGAAGAAGGGACAGTCTACAGATAACCGAGCCTGTTGCTTGGGTGCCGCCATGTTGGGAGAAAGCTTAGACTATATCTTGTTTCCTAAGTCCTCATGGTTTGAGGAAACTCTCCTTTTTTTTTAGTTTGTTGGTTGGTTTGGTTTTGGTGTTGGTTTTTCAAGACAGGGTTTCTCCTGTAGCCCTGTCTGTCCAGGAACTCACTCAAACCAGGCTGGCCTCAGACTCAAAGTTCCGACTGCGGCTACCTCCCCAGTGCTGAGACTTTAGTCCTGACTCACCACGCCAGGCTCAGGAGAACTTTGTTAAGGGTGGAACACAAGAACCCTCGATGCCCGTGTGAAACATCACTTTAAATCCACCATTCAAAACGCACTTTGGGTCCAAATCTTACCACCCATTCAGTCTGTACTGTGCCATGTAATTCATCTCTATGACCAGAGGGTTCCTAGAATAATACTTCTGTCTGCAGTTCAGAGATGCTGGGTATTTTTAGAGATGGAAGGAAAGCAGCCTGTCTCATGGGACCCAAGGTGAGACATGAAATGATGACAACCTGGCAATAATACAGAATCATGTCAGTGTCTCTCTGCATACACTGAGGGCAAGTTCTCGGATGAGGTACCTCCAGTCTACAGTGCTCTGCACCTGCCCTCCGAGCGAAAGGAGCAGAGGGAGCCCACAGTCAGTGCCCACTGTGCACGTCACTTACTAGGGATGTTCTCTGTGAGGTCACACACTGGCTTCAGCATCGTTATTCAAACAGACTATAGAAAGTAGGTTTTACATTCAAATTCGAAGCCTGTTATTGAAAAGAACATTAATGAAAAAATTTTACAGCTTTAGAAAATTACAGTACTTTATGAGGAAACAGTAAGAAAAAGACAAGACAGCCTGTTCTAAGAAAGGCTAGTTGTGAAAACTGCTATTTGCGCAGCTTTTCTTTAATATATTAATAGAGATAAAATTCATGTGTGTTGAAGAGATGGTTCAGTGGTTAAGAGCACTGACTGCTCTTTCAGAGGTCCTGAGTTCAATTCCCAGCCACCACATGGTGACTCACAACCATCTGTAATGGGATCCGATGCCCTCTTCTGGTGTCTAAAGATAACAGTGTACTCATATACATAAAATAAATAAATCTTTAAACAAACAAACAAACAAACAAAACAAGCCATACTTTAAAAAGACCAGGAAAGCTGGTATAACTCCCCATCCAGGTCCCTAAAGGTGCTGAGGGGACAGGAGTTGTAAGTAGGCTAGCCACTTCCTGCAGTGACAGCTCAGATCATTTTCTGCCATCTCAAACATTCCCACCTACAAACCCTAACTTTCAGTGCGAGGTACATAAGATAGCCTTTAATAAAATATGTACAATCACATCACCTCACAGTAGGCTATCTGAGGGTCTAATATGATGTGGAAGGCAGGGTCCTGTAAGATGGCTTAATGGGTAAAGTTCTCCCTGTGCAGATCCGACAACCTGGGTTCAATCCTCAAGGGTGAAAGGAGAGAACCAACCCTGCCCTCTGCCCTCCACATGTAGGCGGTGGCACAGATACCCCAACCAAAAAACAAAGTCGGATTTTAAAAGGAAGGCTCTAGCGCCTAGTGCATGAAAAGTTTGTTTTCCCAGTACAGTTGTTGGGTTCTTATCAGAAAGGACAAGCTTGTGAGAATAAGTATCTTTATCAAACAAAAAAGAGTAATGGTAGACATCTCTAAGTTCCAAGTTTAGCACCAATCTATGAATTATTTCATGTTAATCTAACACATTTAATTAATTATATGTTTAAAGATTAGATACAGAAGCCATACATAAGATTTATTCGTTTATTTGTAATTTTAATAGTATACTTTTCTTTTAAATGTGTATGGGTGTTTTGCCTGCATGTCTGTCTGTGCGCCACTTGTGCCTCTGGTGCCCAAAGAACCCAGAAGAGGACTTTGGATCCCCTGCAACTAAGTTACAGACCATTGTTAGCTGTTAGATGGATGCTTGGAATTGAACCCAGGTCCTTTGGAAAAGCAGCTGGTGCTCTTAACCACTGAGCCATCTCCCCAGCCCCAATACTTTTTATAATATATATGTTGTGCCTTCAAAATATTAAGCTAAATTTTACATATAAACAGGCTGTCATTAGTTCTTAAGAACTCAGTGTGGCTTTTTTCCCATACAAAAATTATTATGTAAGAAATATGTTTAAGCATGCTTTTTACACACACACACACACACACACACACACACACACAAAACAACAAAAAAAACAAAAACAAAAACAAACAAACAAACAAAAAACCAGAACCTTTCTCTTACTACAACAGTAAGATAAATTCCTTGGTTCACCTGCATGCTGTTTTGAATACTTACATTTTAGAAAAAAAAATCCATATCTGTTGAATATTCTAGGAACTAAGAGTTAATATCAACAGCATAAAACCAAGAAAGAAGATTCAAAACTGTGAATTTACTGCTTCACAGAGAAATTTTTAGAAAGATCAATGATCATGCTGTTTTCTGAAACAGTGTTTGGGTTTTATGTGAGCATGATACAACTTCTGGTATAATAGTCACTCTAATACATATAATTTTTTTTTAAATTTTTTGAGAGACAGTAAAATGTGAAAACCAAACAACTTATTCCAGTGAATTAAATGTCGAAATAGAAGCTTAAAGCAAGGACACTCACCTACGGCCACTCCTCGTCTAAGAAATGCCTTATTTTATAGGTTGGGAATGTAAAGAAGGAAACAATCATATTTTATAACTTCCAAGAGACACTTTATTCTCTCCCTCTCCTCCTGGGCCTGCCAGCACGGCCCCCTTCCCTTAAATAATGCTCACATTGAAAGCCTCTGAGCCCACCCCTCCTTTAATTCTCCCTCCTTACTTAAGGCATCTTCAACCCTAGCCAGCTAAATCCTGTTTACAAAGGCACCTCCAGGTGTTCTGTTCTTTGGAGCCCAGGGAACAAGGGCCCACATAAAGGCCTTTATGTAACCCTGGCTGTTACCCAGAAAGCTATGCAGGCTCTTGTAGAGGTCAGAACCCCAAGAAAAGACAAGGAGAGGACTAGATAGGCAAGGTTCATTGATTACTGGGGCAGCAACAAACGCATTACTGCCATGGTCCCCTGCAGCAAGCATGGTTCGCTGGAGCAGAGCCGGGACCCTCTGTAAAACCCATACTGATTTAAACAGAAGCACAGGGAGGAAGGAACAAACCAGTGCTCATGGAGGAGGGATGATGCAAACTGGTAAGAGACAGTTTTTAGGTAAGGATGGTCCTTGTCCTCGTAGAAATGACAGGTCATTGTCAACATTATGAAGGTTGTTAATAAGTAACAGTCGCCCAGGGTCAGCATCCCCAGTAACTAAGGAGACAAGAATTGACAACATTCTTTCTGGGCTGCCTTGGTTCAAAGATTTGAAGTTTATCTTAGAAACTGAAAGCAACCTGAATACTCATGTAAAAATGTACATTAAGGAGTAGACGGAAATATAACACTGAAAGAGAAAGAGGCTGAGGGTTCAGTTGGGACAGTGCTTGCCTAGCTAGCGTGCATGAAGTTAGATGTTTAATCCCCAGCATCCGGTGTGGTACCACATCTATAATCACAGCCCCCAGGAGGTGGAGAAGTACGATCAGAAACTCAAGGTCTTTAATTATATTACAAGCTTGAGGCTAGCCTAGGATACATGAGATCCTATTTCAAACTTTTAAAGGTGGTATAAGCACGCAAGTGCATGTACTCACACACACACACACACACACAAAGAGAGAGAGAGAGAGAGAGAGAGAGAGAACACGCGAGTTCGTGAGCTGGACAGACAGACAGACAGGCATATCACAGCCTAACGAATTTGTTATCTGGTATCTTTGTGTGGAATCCAAACTTTGGGTTTATATCCATTCCCTAGCACCCTGGATGGCAATGTCTAGAAAGCAGATAAAATTCCAATACAACAGCAGTGGCTGATAACAGCTGTCAGCAACGTGGTCACCGCTCACATAATGTGAGCATGTGTGTCACCAACCACATTACACACTTCTAGACCCAAGACTTCAGTGCCTAAAATAATCAGACAGTCGAGTTCTAGACTGAGCTATACACTCGAGTGGCATTTCTACTTATATTTTAGTTGACAGGATATAATTTAGGAAGTTTCAAAATAGTGTAAGATGAGGAATCGTCACATTTGTCCTCATTCTTTCTCCCTGGCTACTTCAATTCAGGATCCAACCTACAAAGTACTTGTTACTTTGTAGCAAGCGTTGGAACCAGCCTGGGGGTATTAAATGGCTCCCTACTCAGTGGCAAACTCTGGTCTCTAAAGAAAGTTCTTCAAAGATGTGGGTGTTGGGATAGGTCCATAATCCCAGCCCGAGGCTTTCAAAATGATGCCAGGTTGGCCTCCACAGCTGAAAGTCTGTGGATGGAAGGGAAGGAAGATGGCCTCAGTCCTCCCCGAGATTAGCAAGGGAGCAGTTAAGAACACGGAGTATATTCCACAGCCTCAATAGTTTGCCAGCTGAGGGCACGGTGAACGCATCTCACCAAAGCCCAGCTTTTCCTTTGTAAAATAAGACTAATTACCCCTCCCACACTTATGATGAAGATTCTATTAGGTAATCATTGACTAGGTGTGTTTAGGGAAGGAGAGCTGGTGAGCTATCAGTAGTTCCCTTCCCTTTATTGAATTCCTGGTAGCCCCACCCTCCTCCCAGATCTTCCATTCACTGACAAGGCAGGGATAAACTATCACAATCCATAGAAGTCTTAAAAGAAGACTGTAGTTCAGTGGTTCAAAACCTATGGGTCACGACCCTTTGAAGATCAAACACCCTTTTTTGCAGGGTTTTGTGCATATTGAATACCCCACATTTCAGATCTTTATATTATAATTCATAATAGTCACAAAATTACAGTTATAAAGTAGTAATGCAAATAACTAATTTTATGGTTGGGGGTTCACCACAACATGAGGAACTGTATTAAAGAAGTCGCTACATTAAGAAAGTTGAGAACCACTGGTCTGGTCAGAGCCATTTTTTTCTCCCACATCAAACATTACAACTTTTTAGAACTAACATAGAAGGGTAAGGAGGGCTGGGCGGTGGTGGCGCACGCCTTTAATCCCAGCACTTGGGAGGCAGAGGCAGGCAGATTTCTGAGTTCAAGGCCAGTCTGGTCTACCTTGAGTTCCAGGACAGCCAGGGCTACACAGAGAAATCCTGTCTTGAAAAACCAAAAAAAAAAAAAGGAGAGCCTCAAGGGCCAAAGGGACACTAGCAGAGTTCCAGGTCCTGGCTGGAGGGTCTGGTGGACATGAGTGGAAATCAAAGAAATACATGCCTGGGGCACTTGGCCTGGAGAGAGGTTGCCCTGTCCACCAACCTGGCTGCCCAGCAACTTAGAACAGGTACAAAGGTTTCTTCAAAAGCTAAATGGGCAGAGGCCTGGTCAATATCAGGCGATGGCAGACACCACTATCCTGGTTGGGGGCATACTCAGATGCTGACACAGGGAGACTGCAACCCAGAGAGCAGAGATATACCGTCACACTCTCCCTCCAACACACACACACACACACAGAGAGAGAGAGAGACAGAGAGGCAGAGAGACAGAGAGACAGAGAGACAGAGAGAGACAGAGACAGAGACAGGAACATCTGGACTTTGTCCAGGCTCCTTTCAACACAGCTGCTAGGGGCTAGAGGAGACCCTAAGCTGGCTGCTAATAAGTTTCTGTCTCCTTAAAAGAGATTTCCCAAAGCAAACTGCTCAGGTTTTTTTAAGAGAAGAAACACTTATGTCTCTCCTGCTCTGTCAGTGGCTCATGATTTGTACCCAGCAAATCATCAAAGGGCTTTCCCAGTGTGTCTGGTATCTACGAGTTCAAAAACATAGCTGTGGGGCCTCTCCGTTCTGTGTGTTGGTAGTAGGTTGGAGACGTTTGTGTTAGGGAAGTCTTCAGAGGGCTGTTGAAAGGACCTAAGGGGTGAGCAAGAGGACGGAAGTAGGGGTTCAGGGACAAGTCTGAAAGCCCAGAGCGTCAGCCAGCATGGGCCAGTGGGGTTGAGTAAGTAACTTGGGAAAAGAAAAGTAGCACCTAACAGACTCAAGAGTGGACAGTGATGGCCTCGCAGGCAAGCATCCGTGGGATTTAGATCATTGTAGTGGAGGAGAAATCACTAAAACCTTTGTCCCTGTGTCATGGTGTGCCTGTTGCAGAGGTCCTGCTGCTGCATTTGGGGGACAAGCTGAACAGGAAATGCTAGGCTCACTGACTTTGGTCTTAGGCCTTACACAATCACATTCCAGCAGAGCCCCCTCAGAGTGTACACTCTGGAAACCGCACAGACAATTCGAGCCGTGGATGCAGGCCTTTCTGTGTGACCTTAGGCTGTCAGTTCCCTCCAGGAAGCAGCTCTACTCAAGTGTGAAACAGGAGCTTAACACTGAATCTGAACCATACAGCTTTTGGGGTCTCAGATCCAACACTTCATGGAGAGGCACTTAGAGAACAGCAATAAATAAAACAAATGCATGTTCAACCTTAGTTCGGATCACCACTTAGAATCGTTGAGTTCTGATGGAGGAGAGAATGGTGATTGTGTTGAAGAATTATTATATACAATTCACATTGAATTCACGTAAACGTTCATCCTCATGTAAAATTTCAGGAGAAAAAAAATAACCAGAGGCTAACTAACATCTAACTGCAATTCAGATAACCAAATCTTGCTGGCTAGAACAGATACTGTGGTTTATGCTGGAGAAAGTGGTTTTCAACCTTGAAGGTCTGAGCAGCACTAATGAGAAGAAGCACCTCCCATGAGAAGCAGCAGCCTTCAGGAGGAAGTGTGTGTGGTATGTGAAGGGTACTGACTTTGAAGACGCATGTGATCTAAGTGACAATGAGTGTGGCGGGCCTATGACCTTGCCAGGTAAGACACCATCAATGACAGGTCCTTAGTAGCAGGGGTTCAACTGGAGTGCATTCAAATCCTGATATATCCTTGTCAGCAAAGTGTGTGTTCTGGGCAGCGGGAGGCAGGTGTGTAGGGCTGGACAGGACCAAGCCGGACAGTGTTCAGAACCCAAGCCGTCTCTCTCTGCTAGTGAGGATTTTACCAGATGATGCCTAGAAGACTGGAAGACTGGAATATTTTCTGGGATATAACCAAATGTTCTGGTAGGGACTGTAAATTTCTTACTTCTTTCCCTAGAAAAATATTCAAGTTTTTTAAGGCATAGATAACAAGGCAGATTGGTTTGGGAAGGAAACGAAATAGATTTAGAGGTAGGGTAATGGTGACAACTGTCATTGGATTTCCTTCTGTATTTGTTTTTTTAGATTTATTTATAAATAAATAAGCCACCAGCTTATTTATTTGAGCACACTGTAGCTGTCTTCAGACACACCAGGGAATCAGACCTCATTACAGATGGTTGTGAGCCACCATGTGGTTGCTGGGAATTGAGCTCAGGACCTCTGGTAGAGCAGTCAATGCTCTTAACCACTGAGCTAGATCTCTAGCCCCTCCTGTCTTTTAATGGGCATGGTTGTCACTTGGTATCTCTGAGGACAGACATCTTCTGCCTCCCATCCCTCTGGCAGTCTGAAACTATCTGTGGCTATTGAAGCCTTTGTGTAAAATCCATTGTCTTTGCACATAACCTCCAAGCACTTTCTTTAGACATACTCAGCTCTGGATTCCTCATAATTAGCACCTAATCCTGTGTCCTCTGTGGAATGAGGAGAAACAGAGTGAATGCTGGGTACAGTTGCAACATCATGGGCCTGACTCCAGTTGGCTAATTTGGAGGCCTACTGTTCTGTGTCCCCTAGTGAGCTTGATGACTAGGTGGGGAGACAGTGCAAGAGATGGGAAGAGATAGAAAGAGCCCTGGGCTAGGAGGCCACCTGTTTTGGAAGCCACCAGCTTGCCTTGCAGGCAGTAGGGGCAAGGTTTAAAGCCAGGCTGAAGTGTCTGAATCTAATCTCATTTCATAGATAAGAAGGGAGTGGAGGCAGGTGATTCTCTGGTAAGCCAGGCATGATAGATAACAAAATGACCTGCAGATAGTTGTGATAATGACTAAAAGTCTCACGTCCCCCATTGCTTGCAGAACTGACTCACTGCTTCCCTGACTCATCAAAGACACCAACAATCAACTCAGAACTATACAAAATAGCAACAGCAAACCAGTTACTTTTTAAAAGAAACTCAGAGATTTGGCATTTTGTATCTTTCCATCCTGTCAGGACCCTGGAAGCCTTCACCCCCCACCCCCCACTGGGGTGTGTGAGATTGTGGGGGTGTAAGGAGTGTCTGTTGTTACTTTTCTTAGCATCAAGACACATATCCTACTATGCTTTCTTCCTTGCTCCTGTGTATGAAGTCTTGGCTACCTAGAAATACTTTAAGCTTAAAGGCCACCAGCATTACTGTTCTTTAAGATCAGTACTTTAAGGATACCCCCAGAGTGAAAAGAAGTAACTTCAAGAGAGAGATTGTTATTAAAAAGGAAAGTTTCTGGAGGGTAAAGGAATTGGGGGCTTTAGAGATGCAAGTGACTTTGATGGCTGACCACAACTGCGGTGTGTGTACTTGATTTTAAAAGGAGTGACATCGATTTTTTTTAAACCACCTCCCTTCATTTGCAAAGTCTAATATTTATGTTTGAATACAAAAAAAAAAAATGTCCACTAGCAAGCTGGCAGCCACTGTGGAGCTTGAAGGGCTTTCAAAAGCAAAACAGAAGAGTTGAATGTGGCTGCGGTTTCACAGTCTCTGTTTTCTTGACTGACCTTAAGGAGCCAAGGCACTACCCCTTTATTCTTTCAACACCTGCAGACAATGAGCCTCTAAAAGCGATTCTAGCTGGGCCTGACTCTTCCCAGGAGTCATCTTCCAGGGCCCCTTCCGTCTGCCTCATGTCACAGGGCTTTATTTTATACTATTGTGTGCAGATTCCAGCCTGAGGAAAGTCTGTCTTTACGGTCTACTTTTATTTGTTTTTAAGCAAGACTTTCTCCTTGTAGGTGTCCAGGAAGCTGCTCTCCTCCAAGCCGGGTGTCAGTGTTATTCCACACACCTGAGCGCTCTTGCCCAGGAACCGGAAGATAAAACAAACCGGGAGAGTTTTGTAGCCAGCACACTTGGGAGGCATCCAAAGGCTGCTTGTGTTGGCTACAGTCAAGAAAGTCAGCTTGAGCAGATACAACTGGCTCTTGATTGGTATTGCCTCATGGGAGAAATCAGGACTTCATCAGGAATTAAGAGACTTGCCCAGAAAGAGCTGAGTGACAGTCTGTATTCCCAATCTGATCAACCCAAGAAATCTGTCTGCCTGTAAGGTGCTTATATTTCTAAGGATGACTCTCATGTTTTGAGCAGGGTCTCTGAATGCTCTTTACCTTTTCTGTTTAAACTTCTCCCCACACTCCCCAACATTTCTTGGGGGAGAGGTCACCACAGCATGCATACAAAGATCAGAGGAAATGTGAGGGGCTTAGTTCTCTTTCTACCATGTGGCTCCTGGAAATGTAGATAAGGCCATTAATACCTTTATATGATCAGCCACGTTGTTGATTCCAACCCCTCTCAACACTAAGGAACCTCGGGGTCCTCTAACTTTGTCCTCAGTCTGTACCCACCTGCCTGCTCTGCTGCAGTCCACCCTCATGGGCTTCAAGCTGCACAAGGAGACTCTTCAGGGACAGGGTCACGTGTGCCTACTTATCTAGAATAGAACCCCAACAAATGTTTCATTGGAGTTTTAAAACTACCAACTTTGTCATACAAATAATACTTTAAAATCTATTTGTAATAAAAATCCCATATCGCTAATTATCAGTTGAGAACTTTCTCCTTTCCAGATAGCAACTACCAGATTATGATTTTTTTAGGCCAGCATAAGATTCCCATTCTGCCTAAAAGGGATATGTCTTGGTCTTTGCTAAGCCTGCCTTGTGCCTCCTCCCACTCCCGCCCATCCTCACTGTGTCTATCTCTGGTCTGAATTCATCCTTGTGTCTGAAGACTCTGCTTTCGTCGATAGTCATGCCTGTGTCTGAGGGAGTGCAGGTCTCTTTCCCAAGTGTAGGAATGAAAAAACATGACAGGCCTTGAAGCTTCCCAGAAGGAACTGTGTGAGCCGTTGATTTACATCCCTGATTTCCTTATTAACTGACTGCCAGACAAGAAACTGGAGCCAACCCAAGTGGGGCCCTTGGCAGCTGATATGAACTGTAGTCCAGAGACCAGTGTGGAACAGTTGCTGAAAGCAGGGGACTGGGGCTGTCGGAGGAGGTTTGGGGTAGGTTGGGGGTGGGTCTGGAAGGAAGTGAATTGTTCTGGAATCCTCAGAGGTACTCTAGGTAAACAGGGTGGCTCTGCTTCCATACAGTCAGCAGACACTTCCATACAGTGCTGTGCTGAAGAGAGACTAGGAGGCTGCTGAAATCCTCATCCTCCCTTAATATTTGAAAATATGTAGGAGACCAAAAAAAAGTAAGCTAGAGAAATATAGTAAGTAATCAATGTTACTGGAAGCAGGTTATCTCTTTCTATATATACACACTCACCCATCCCCCCCACATATACACTCACCCATCCCACACATACACATACACACTCACCCATTCCCCACACACACATACACTCAACCCCTACTCACATATCCACACACACACATATACACACTTACCCATCCACTACACACACACACACACACACACACACACACACACACACACACTTAAACACCTCTACTTTCTGACATATATAAGAACTTGAAAATACCAAACAGATTTTAAAAGTCTGTCTTTTAAACTGACTTTATAACAACGATAAGTCAAGGTGACTGGAGTTATAAAGTGAATAGAGAACGTTGGTCTGTTTTACACATGTGTCCTAACACTACTGAACTGTACAGTGGCAAGTTGTATGTCCTATGCTTTAAATTTATTTTCATTTTAAAAAGCAAAGAGCAAGAAATAAAGAAAAAGAAAATGGCCAATTCCTTTATGAGAACCTGCTCCTGGGCTGTTATGACCCATCACACTTCCTACCCACCTACCCACCTGTCAGCCTTCTAGCCTGGAGCTTAGTAGTTACCCTTAAATATCCTTCTTTTTCTGTGGACAAAGCAGGGGAAATAGAAAACCATGAGTTTACAGAAGCAGAAGTGGGGCTGAGGGGCATCATGTAAGGAATCCTTCAACGTTATCCACACAGAGTGAAGGATAGAGAACCAGGTTTCTGAAACAGAGATTCTAGTCTATATTAAGTCCCTACTGTGTGCTTCCAACTTAAAAGTCTGCTAGTGGGAGGGAGGACAGTCACTCCAGTGAGCAGTAGTAGAGCTAAAGCCTCCAACTCCAAGTCTCCCTAAGCCTTTGCCCCACATCCATCGCACCCCATGCCAGTCAGTGGAGGCCGAGTAGTTTCCATAGGCCACTCCAATACAAGGAACATATTTGTTTGAACACTGATTGGTTTTCAATCTGGCCCAATTTGGAGTGCTTTTCCTTTGGGTGTTAACTGAAGGGACAAGCAGCAAACATTCTAACCAATGCTTTCTTTAGCTCTGTGAATACTGAGATGAAGGCTCTGTTCATTAGCTAACCAGAGAAGATTCTTTTCATACAAAGGATATTTTTCTCCATAGACTAAAATGTACTCCTTTAGAAAGAATAATGAGGGGGCTGAAGGGATGGATGGCTCAGTTGTTATGATCACTGGCTGCTTTTCCCAGAGGTTCTGAGTTCAATTCCCAGCAACTACATGGTAGCACACAACCATCTGTAATGGGATCTAAAAAAAAGATGGAAGGAGGGCTAGAGATGGCTCAGCAGTTATGAGCACTGGCTGCTCTTCCAGAGGAACTGAGTTCACTTCCCAGCAACCATGTGGCTGAGTACAACCATCTGCAACTCCAGTTCCAAGGGCTCCTATGTCCTCTTTTGGCCTCCATGGGCACCATACATTTATGCAGTGCACTGACATACACGTAGGCAAACACTCACATACTTAATTTTAGAAATTAAAAAAATTACTATTAAGAAATTAATTTTTTATTTTTTAAAAATATTTTATTTATTTATTTTATGTATATGAGTACACAGTCACTATCTTCAGATATACCAGAAGAGGGCATTAGATCTCATTATAAATGGTTGTGAGCCACCATGTGGTTGCTGGAAATTGAACTCAGGACCTCTGAAAAGTAACTGGTTCTCTTAATCGCTGAGCCATCTCTCTAGCCCAAGAAATTAATATTAAATTATTATTATTGGTGGTGGTTTCTCTGTGTATCCCTGGCTGTCTTAGACTTCGCTCTGTAGACCAGGCTGGCCTTAAAGTCAGAGTAGCTTTTTATAGGAGGGGGTATAAATTTGTGTACAATGTAGAATGTGCCACATGATTGGTGTCCTTACCCAAATCAGCTGGGGGAGCAGGGGAGTCACCCAACTTACAGTAATAGAATGATGCAGAGTGAGAGGAACTTAAACTTTAAAAACACACAGTTGGGGGCTAGAGAGATGGATCACAGGTTGAGAGTGTTTGCAACTCTTCTGGGTAACCCATGTTCATTTCCCAGCACCTACGTTGGTCAGCTTACAAACCTGTAACTCCATCTCCAGAGAGAACTGACGCCCTCTTCTGGCCTCCAAGGGCACCTGCACCCACATCACACACACACAGAATATACATTTAAAACAAATCAAAATAAATCTTAAAAACACACACAGGTTCCCATACCAACAATAAGGATATGTTTTTTTGTTTTTTTTAATGTATTACCTTAGGTCCTGCCTTTCTTTTGGTCTGTTGTTGATATTCTGAATCAGTGTCTCTCTGTATAACCTAAACTAGCCTCAAACTCATAATCCCCCTGTTGTAACCTCCCAAGTGCTAAGGTCACAGGCATGCAATTTAGATTTATTATTATTTTTGTTGCCTTTAATTTCTCTCTGTAGCTCTGGGTGTATCAGAACTTGCTCTGTAGACCAGGCTGGCTTTGAACTCAGAGATCCGTCTGCCTCTGCTTCCCAAAGGCATATAGGGACCAAAGGCATGCACCATCACATCCAGCCACCAGTATGCAAATTTATATTAATTTTAAATAGTAGTCAAGCCTGACTAGCTCTGGCTATGTCTCTTTGGATATCTGTTTATCTTCCAGGTATGTTTCATTGAGTACTCTGCCAGAGTGCTGTCCTATGCAATCTGTCCAGCAGACTGGAAGAAGGCCTCCTTGCCTGGACCTGAATGATACCCAAAGCCATTATACTGAGATAAGAGACTCAATAGGAGAGTGAGGGAAGGCAACTACGTGGCCCTCAGAAGAGAAGATACCATGGATGAAGGAGGATGGGAAGGAGCTGGTGGCTAAGGGCAACAGACAGTGTCTCGGCACAAAGGCCTGGCAGGCCCTGATTGTGAAGATCCTACCAGGTCCTAGTTAGGACTTAAGCGTTTATCCTAAAGACAACTGGAAGCCATTGGAAGTCTTCAAGCAGAAGGACAGAATTCCTCTCTAGAGGCCACTGATAGAGATGGGTCAATTGGGACTTGATTCCAGAGTGTAGCCTGGAAATGAAAGTGCCCTTGGGCTTGGAATGTAAACGCCACCAGGCCAACAATCACTCATCTGGTGTTGACTTTCCTATGGCTTCCACACTTATGACTAGGTCTCTAGCAATAGGTACCTGGCACCCAGACATCTCTCAAAAATATTTGCTGAACAAACAAGAAGAATCAAATGGCTGAGCTCGGCTGAGGCCAGGAGATTAGAGGATTGCTGTAGAGGAGGAGGAAAGGTAGATAGGTATAAAGGCCAGGACCTGCCCATCTGTGGAAAACTTTTTTAGGTTTCTTGATCGATTTAAACAGCCGTGCCCCATTCTTGTTCTTTTTTTGTTTGTTTTTTGTTTTTTGAGATAGGGTTTCTCTGTACAGCCCTGGCTGTCCTGGAACTCATTCTGTAGTCCAGGCTGGCCTCGAACTCAGAAATCTGCCTGCCTCTGCCTCCCAAGTGCTGTGATGAAAGGTGTGTGCCACCACTGCCCGGGCCCCATTCTTGTTCTTAAGGTGTCTGTATGATTTCAATGTGAAGCATCAAAAATCTTAAAATGCTCCTTAAAGTCCATGGATCAATTTTTCTTTTATTTTATTTTCTTTCTTTTTTCTTTCTCTCTTCCTTTTTTCTTGTAGTGTGTTTTTTCCTTCCTCATAGCCTTTTGCAGTCATTATCACCATGTTCCAGTTTTAGGATATTCTCATCACCCTGAAGACTCCCTCACCCCCATTCCTGCTCCACCTCTAGCCCAGCCTATCCAGGATCCTCCTTTTAGCTCTGTGGATTTGTCTTTCTTAGGCACTTTGAGTAAACAGAGCCATACAATAAAGACTTTTAAGTGGCTGGCTCTCAGTAAGGACTTTTGAGATTCATCGGTGTCATAGCAAGTATCCCCATTGTTCCTTTTTATTGTTGAATGGTGCCCCATTGTATAGATGTATAGCACTGGATTTATTTACTTACCAACTGATATATGGCCTGACTGTGCCCATCTTTTGTCTGTTGTGAGTAACGCTGCCTTTTACACTGTGTCACTGTCTGAGTGGTCAGGCAGAGAGAGCCTGCTGAAGTTGACTGAGAACAGTAGAAAGGGTCAAGGAAGATGGCCGGATTTGAGCTTTAACAACAGAAAGTGGGATGATACCAAGTTCATAGAGACGGGTGCGACGGGGGAAGAGCAGCTGTGGCAGGAAAGATGACATCATTTGACACAAATCACCTGTGACATGTGCGGGTGGGCACAGGTGCTAGCATGGCCCTGGAACTTTCTGTTAGCTTCCTCAAGACACCTGACAAACTTAGGCCATTATTTTGAGCAGCCAGTTCCACGATATTGTTCCCTCCCTGGGCCCAATTATAGCAATCTCCTGTGGCACAAGCAGGCTCCTCTATGAATCCAACGACAGAAGAAGTTCATATAGTTTCCCACTAAATTCTCATTTGGGTTTGCCTGACAATTATAACACCTGCCACATCCACAGCACCTCCGTTTCATAAATCGTGGTAAGTATAAATAACAAGTGTGCCTTGACCACAGCGGCACTAGAGCCTGAGAACTTTCTCTAGCTATAAAAAAACACTAGATACCACGGGACTCTTGAATGCTACACATACAATATAAAAAAAAAAAAACTGTGCATTTTTGAAGGCCTTTGGAAGAATCCCTTTAAACTACTGAATGCTTCCTAAATATTTTCTCAGAAAATTCTCTTCTTTCCCTATAATCCATAAAGTCATGCCGTGACCTGGTTCTGTTTGGTTTTTTGATAAAAATGTCTGACTGGAACTTCATCATGCATTTCAAGTTTTCTGTAATACTCAGGGTCAGGCAGGTCAGAGCTGATACTGTGGAATTTCAGGACAGCACTTATCAGAGAAAAAAGGGATGACATGGGGTCAGGATGTCACACCTGATGGCAAAGAGAAAGACTACACCTCAAGAAACAGGGAGACATTTTGAATTTTGTGTTACAAAGGAAGGATATAAGCTATGTCCAAGCATCTCAACCAAAACCTGTTCTTTTTCACAGATGGACAAAGCTGACAGTTCTTAGAAAAATACCAGCAGGGCAATGTATCCATTCTATCAGACTCAGGAAGACTGATAACTCTCAGCAGAAATTAAGATAATAAACCCAGCCAGCTTCAATAACCATAAACATCAGTAAACACAGTTGAACTGTTGAACAAAGCAGGAAATCCAAAGAACAGCCCAGGCAAGGCTGAGAAGCTCACTGCTCCTGGGATAGCAATGTACATTTGGGCCTTCTAGCACCTTTTCCAAGTGGCTGGTTTTCCTGACAAGACCATACATAGGTCCAGGGTGCTCCAGGAATGCCACAGCTTCCTGGTATACCTGCCCAGATGCCACACCTGTAACTGGTATGGAAGGTGGGTCAAGAAATTAAACACAAGCTATCAAAGGTAGGGAGATAGGAAATTCAACCGAACTTTCCTGGATGCCTGCCTGGTCATACTGGCTGAGTGGAACATGAATAAGCACCTTCCATGCAGAACTGCTGCCAAGTTGAAGTGATTCCTCCATTTGAGGCCCAGGGCAGAAGACAGTTATTGCTCAAGAACACATGCAGTCCAGTCCTGTGTTGTTATATGGGCAATAAATTTATCCTGCCTAATTTTGAATGGCATTGGCAACTATAGTAATCAAATAACCGTAAAAGCCTAGAATTTGTTTGGGGTGGGGACACTGGTCAAGGGTCTTCAGTTTGGGCTCATTTGAATTGCCTAGCAAGTGGCTTTTAATACATGATTCAGTCAGGACCCGAGGGCTGGGGAAGTGGAGAACCTGTATTGTAGTATGTATATAGCTAGAGTTGGTTTTTACTACA
Source organism: Rhabdomys pumilio (assembly GCA_030674055.1). NCBI lineage: Eukaryota > Metazoa > Chordata > Mammalia > Rodentia > Muridae > Rhabdomys > Rhabdomys pumilio. The sequence goes on along the minus strand of JANHMN010000006.1, from coordinate 98,804,825 downwards.
CATGACATTGGTGATCCATTCATAATACACAACAATATGAACATACTTTGTTTCTGATGATACTGGGGATGGAGCCCAAGGTCTTGCACATACTACGTAAATGTTCTATCACTGAGCTACGTTCTCAATTCTACAGCTGAAAATTAGGTTGGATTACTAACTAATGTTATACGTATTTGTTCATGTATTTATTTTTAAAACCACAAACAAAAGCAAAAACATAAATTGCACTGGTTTCAAATGAACTGAATTATAGTTCCCAGGAATAGATTCCAGGCATCACCATTATACTAATCATTTAATAATAGCACAGACATCATTCATTATCTTTGAAAGTCCTGTTAGCCTCCTCATATGGAGGCAAGACAATCAGACTGTTTCGAGCTGGAGAGGTTGATCAAAGGCTATGAGTAATGGTTGCCATTACAGAGAACCTGGGTTTACTTCTCAGCACCCACATGGCAGCCCAAAACCACCTGGAACTCTGGTTCCAGGGCATCCAGTGTCGTCTTCTGGCCTTTGCAGACACCAGCAAGACTACTGAGATAAAAATAAAACCAATAGTGTCTTAAAATAAAAATAAGATTATTTGATCAAAGAATCACAACTATCAGTTAACTATACATTTTGGCTACATAAACTAAAGAATCACCAATTAAAAGTAATTATAAAGAGGTGATACAGAGGTTTCCACAGTGTTTGGTTCACTGAGCTCTTTAGGTTTTTATGCTTTGGTTTGTTTTTTCTTTTTTTTTTTTCTTTTTGAGACAGGGTTTCTCTGTGTAGCTCTAGCTGTCCTGGAACTCACTCTGCCAGAATAGGCTGGCCTAGAACTCAGAGATCCAACTGCCTCTGCCTCCTGAATGCTGAGATTAAAGGTGTGCCCCACGACAGTCTGGTGAGCTCTTTAGATGGGAAACTGGCTTTTCCAACTAACCTGACATTATGAGTATAAAATGTTTTCTTTATTTAAATGCCTAGTTTTCTGAGCTGGTGAGCTAGTAAAAGTACTACCAGGAGTGTGAGCCTCAAAGCCAGAGATGGATCCCCAGAACACATGGAGGAAGGAGAGAGCTGACTCTAAAAAGTTATCCTCTGCTCCCTCAAGCATGAGCCCCCACACACCTCAGAAACACACACAATAAGAATAATACATTTTTTAAGTTCATAAATTTTTGAATAAGCTAGTCTATGAGAAAAGGGGTATTCTCCAAAGTTACACTAATGCTGGTAACTACAAGAATCCCATGTAGCTCACCCACAGTGTAAATCTGCTTTACAATCTACTACTGCCAGGAAATGGAATCCAAGCATGCTTGGTGTACATAGGCCAGATAAGAAACTGTTTGGACAGCCAGGCAAGGTGTCTCAAATCAGCGCTGGAGGTAGACTACAGAGGAACAGGAGGTACAGGGTAGAAACAAGCCAGGGGGTGATGGTTCTCTGAAATGCCCTCATCCTGTCCAGAGAGGCTCTCTAAGGACAGTCGCCCTGTGGAATGTGTGTGTTCCCAACATCTCAGGCCAACTTCTTTTGGGGAGGGATTCTTTTTAATTTAGCATATGTTTTCTACTTTTTTTTTTCTTTCTGTGTTTAGTGTAGGAAACATGTCAACAAGGAACAAATTAACTATAAAGGAGTGTCCCCACAATCTTACCCCGATAACAAGTTTTTACTTTTTATGCTCTCCTATTTATAACTTTGCTTATTTGTAAATACAGTACAGTGTACAATTTAACGTGTTTCCCTTTTGTTGCTGTTTTGAGACAGGATCTCTCTACGTAGTTCTGGCTGTCCCAGAGCTTACTCTGTAGACCAGGCTAGCTGAGATTATATCTATACAGATATAGAGATCCTCCCACTTCTGCCTCTTGTAGTGCTGGAGTAAAGCTGTACACCACCTTGCCCAGTGTTTGGTTTTTTAATAAACCCTTTAATAGGTTGTCATGTTTCTAGCAAGATTCATGTGAGTTTATGAGTACCTGTGGTGTGTGCAGTCATGTGCACACACGTGTATGTGATATGTACTCCAGTGCAGAGGCCAGAGGGGCTCTGTCCACCTCGTTCTTTTGAGGCAAGGCCTCTCACTAAACCTGAAGATAGGCTACTGAAAACTGAGCCTCAGTGATCTTCCTGTTTCTGGGAGTGAGGGGCATTCAAAAGAGAAGGGGACAGTGGAATGAGGTGGGAGGAGGACTTGCATGAGGGTGCTGGGAGGAGAGGAAGGGCTGATATTGGGTTGTAAAGTGAATAAGTAAATACATTTTTTTAAAAAAAAAGAGGAGGAGGATGGCACAGAGACAGGAGGATCTCAGCAAGTTCTAGGCTAGCCTAGTCTGCATAGAAAGTTCTAAGCCAGCTGGTGCAACATAGTGAGACCTGCTCAAACAAAACAAAACAAAACAAAACAAAACAAACCCCAGAGGAAGTAAGGAAAGTGGAGACAGAAGGAGAGGGAAGGAGACTAAACAGGGAAAAGGAATAAAACAAACAAATAAAACCCACACTGCACTTCGGCCAGTGCCTAGGGAGGGACTACAGTCCCTGGGGAGGGAAACTGCACCCTAGCAAGGCTCAGCAGGATACTTCACAGCCAACTCCTCAGGGATTTTCTTGTGAAAATTAAGCCGTATAAAAAGTGTCACAAAGGTCAGGTCTGGGATTCTTTAGTTCTGAGGGTACAGGGCCTGAGGTCTTCCTGCACAGTCACACAAAGAATAGAGACTCCAAAGATCTTATCAGCTGAGTAGGGCCTGTCACACCCCTCTGCCTCCTTCTGTCCCCGGGTTGGTCCTGAGCTGATCAAAGATAAAACTTTCCTTAGAACAAACTTATCCAGTTGGACATTTTTTATTTTGAAACTTGGGAAGACACTGTAATGCACAGGTGACTACCAATATTTTCTAGATTACCAGAGACTTATAGGTTGACTTAAGTTAACAACTCATAGTCAACGGAGGATGAAGACAGACATTTTGCAATGCAAGGTCTCCAGAAGACAGCAGTTGATGTTCTAGCCAGGAACCTAGAAACATAGCTTTAAGCATTAACTTCTTGGACCATCACACAATCGAAGACCTGAGAACTTTTCACCTTTAAGTTCTGTTATTCTGGTTACCAAATTTAAGCTTTCAGAGCCAGACATGGTGGCTCACACCTGTACTCCCAGAACCCTGGAGGCAGAGGCAGAAGAAGCATTGCAGTGTGAGTCATTTTTCCAACCTTTAACTTTAAATAAGGAATTATTAAAGGCAAGAAACAAACAAACAAACAAAATGGTAAAGGATTATTCTTGAAACCAAGACATTATGGTTCTTTAGGTAGAAAAATATTCAGGTTGGACATTCCTACTCCAAAACTCTGAAATGCTTCAAAATCTAAAACTTTATGACCACCAACACGAAACAAGTAGAACAAGCAGAACAAGTCTAACTTCTTCTTTTCTGGTTGCAGTCAAAGTACATGCTCACAAAAAAATACTAAATTAAATGATTTTCATGCCGCAGACAGAAAGTGCATATGAAACATAAAAGAATTAGTGTGTAGACTTAGGCCCTTAAAGTATCTCCTTTATGTGAATCCAAACGTCCCAAAATATGAAACAATTTGAAGCCTGAAACATGCAGGTCCTAAGCACTTTGGACAAGAGATACTCGATTTGGACACGGGCTCGCAAGCTGTAATAGAACTGGTGGCAAGCATGTTGGTGTTAAAGCACATGTGTGTGCTGTGGTACCGTGGAGTTAAAGCACATGTGCGTGCTGTGGTACCGAGGAGTTAAAGCGCATGTGCGTGCTGTGGTGCCAAGGAGTTAAAGCACATGTGCGTGCTGTGGTACCGTGGAGTTAAAGCGCATGTGCGTGCTGTGGTACCGAGGAGTTAAAGCGCATGTGCGTGCTGTGGTACCGAGGAGTTAAAGCGCATGTGCGTGCTGTGGTACCGAGGAGTTAAAGCGCATGTGCGTGCTGTGGTGCCGAGGAGTTAAAGCGCATGTGTGTGCTGTGGTGCCAAATTCTAAAGATGGCACCAAGACTCCTGAGCAATGCTTTTGCAACCCAACACCAATTTAGTTACTACCAAGAAGGGAAATTAGAGACTGAGGATAGAGCCCAGTAGAAGAGTGCTTATTGGCAAAGTGCAAGGGTGGGGGTGGGGAAGTGGATAGGAGACTTGTTCAGAAGCTCTCTCAGCACAGTGACAGAAACTAGAGAGACCCTCTCTCAGCAAAACAGATGACTCCAGGACATTTTCCTCTGATCTCCAATAAGTAAATAAAAATTAAACAAAAACAACAAATGGAAGTAGAGATTGTCTAGGTGGATTCGGGCCTGACTAGGAACACCTTGTGAAAAGCAAACCTCTCCTTTTCTAGCTGGTGGCCGAAGTCAACAGGATACAGAGCAGGAAGGGGCTGGGCGTATCTTACAGGCTCAAGGGCAATGGTGACAGCTGGGGAAAAGATGGAGACTTTATCAGATAGCTATAGGATATGCAATTCAACCAACAACTTGAATGGTTTGGGAAGTGGGTATTACTCTAGGCTTTCCAGATAAGAACCCGTTCAATCTACACTCTGATTTCACCTTCAGACCTGAGTGGAAACACAGCTGAATCCTGATTGCTAACCTAGAGTTGTGAGTGCTTACCCGTATGCTGCCTTCAGATGCTCTGTCTGTGGCAGAATCCTCAGTGATAAAATATGAGCACAGCTGCCAACAGTGGGGAAGGGTATGGGAAAACGGAACCCGGATTGTAAGATGATGTAACCTCTTCAGGCAATAGATATAAGTCTCTTATAATGTCAAACCCATATCAGCCCTATGGCTCCCCATTTCAAGAGAAATGAAAATATGTGTCAATAAAAGACTTGTTCACTAATGCTCACAGCAGTTTTATTCATAATTGCCCAAGACTGGACATAGGTCACACAATCATCAACAGAAATTAAAAACAATGAACTATGAATACTGTGATGGTTTGTATATGTTTGGCTCAGGGAGTGGCACTATTAGAAGGTGTGGCCCTGTTCCAGTAGGTGTGGCTTTTGGAGTAGACGTGGCACTGTGGGTGTGAGCTTTAAAACCCTCACCCTAGCTGCCTTGAAGCCAGTATTCTCCTAGCAGCCTTCAGATCAACATATAGAACTCTCAGCTCCTGAACCATGTCTGTCTGGATGCTGCCAAGCTGCCACCTTGATGATAATGGACTGAACCTCTGAACCTGTAAGCCAACCCCCATTAAATGTTGTCCTTATAAGTTGCCTTGGTCATAGTGTCTGTTCACAGCAGTAAAACCCTAAGACAAACATAAATATAACTGAAGTCCAAAAATAATGATGAGTGGAAAATACAGAAGACAGTATGGTGCTCTTTTGGTTAACAATGCTCTAGAGAGGCTGGCCACTGGGTGTGACTGGGATGCATCCACCAAGACAGGTTCAGTCCCCAAAACTGCACACATGGTGGCACACACCTATCCTCCCAGGACTCGGAGGAGGAAGAGGATCGGGGAGAAGGAGTTTCTGTTCTAGACTAAGGAAAAGCATTTCTAGAGAGAAATGAGTAGGAACAACAGGCCCCTCAGGGCCCCATCGAGTGATGAAAAAGGTCTTCATCTTGTCAGCGATCCAGTTACATAGATGGGTATATTCATTGTTAGTGTATTCAGAGGCCTCTAATTCAGCTCCTAGCACTCATGCCAAGAGGCTCATACTGCCAGTAACTCAGTTCTGGTGGATTCAATACCCTCTGGTCTCCACAGGTGCCTAGACACACATGGCAGACACACACACACAAACACATTCATTGTCAGGAGTAAGGTACACACATTTCAGTTTGTAAGTTATCTGTCAATAAAAATATTTTTAAATAAATTGGGGAAGGGAATTTAACTCCATATGTTTATAGCCTCTCACATGGAAACACTTTATGGCTAACCCAGAATTTAAGCATTTCTCACATCATAAGCGGCTTCCCAATTCTCAGGAGTCATTGGTTTTCTACTCTGGTATTTATGTAAGGACCCTAAACACAGCCAAGAACTGCTAGTTAAACTCTATTATTTAACACAGTAGTTTCTGGGTTTTTTTGTTCGTTTGTTTGTTTGCTTACTTGCTTGCTTTGGTTTTCCAAGACAGAGTTTCTCTATGTAGTCATGGCTGTCCTGGAACTCACTTTGTAGACCATTCTGGCCTTGGACTCACAGAGATCCACCTGCCTCTGCCTCCCCAGTCAGGGATTAAAGTCATGCACCACCACCATCTGGCTTTAGTGGTAGTTTCTGAACCAAAATAACCATCACAATGACACGTGAGGTTTAAAATGTGGACTCCAGTCTTCCCAAAGGAGCCTAAATAGTTACATGGCAGGAGGAAAGAATCCCTAGTCCTGACCTGTGGCCAGGTGTCTTAGGCCGCCTATTAGACACTGTCCTCAGAAAGTTCCACACATACACAGGGAGTGGTGCATGGAACCCTCTCCAATGAGTTCACATATATATGCAGTCATCAGAGTGAGTCATGGCTATCTACACCTGAAAAAGAAGGCACACTGGGAAAACTCTCTGTTAGATGCCAGCCCAGGAGGAAGGAAATGTGAATGAGACTCTTCCATAGATGAGTCATTTTTTGTTGTTGTTTAATCGGAAAGATTATCCTAAAAACCTTTATTAGCTGAGTCAGTAATGGGACTGGCTCTATGTATCACAAATAGTTACAAATTATTAGTTGTTGCAAATTCTCTAATTGTTTCCAAAAGGGGGTTCATTATAAAATGACTCAATGTGAAGTTGAATCCTTGAGTCTTGTTTCTGTGTGTAAGTGTGATGTGTCTGATGTGTCAGGGTTACCACATGCCTGGTTTTGAAATCGAGAGATGTTTGATAATTTGGCTTTGTGTTGAACTGAGACTATTCACTTGGTTTTTTATCCTAAGGTGTCCATGTCTAGCTATTACTTGGATCATCACACACACACACACACACACACACACACACACACACACACACACACAAAACACACATACAACCACACCACACACACCACACACACCACACACACACACACACACACACACACACACACACACACACCATGCTGAGGAAAAAGAACAATACTTGTAACAACTGCTCAGCTCTCTAGCCTTCTTTGGAACAGAGGTCTTTTATACATGCTTTGTCTTGTTTGTTTTTATCTTTTGTTTTAAAATTGCTTTTTAAAATGTGTGTGTGTGTCTGGTGTGTGTATCTGCCATGTGTGTCTAGGCACCTGTGGAGACCAGAGGGTATTGAATCCACCAGAACTGAGTTACTGGCAGTGTGAGCCTCCTGGCATGAGTGCTAGGAGCTGAATTAGAGGCCTCTGAATACACTGTCAACCGCTGAACCATCTCTCCAGCATCCGCCCTTGCTTTCTTGAGTATTCTCATACTTAGTAGGAAAAAGTAAATACTTTTTGCCTTACTCTTTTCTGATCTGGTTTCTATGGAGATAGAAATGAGTACTATACCTTACTGTCTACCTAAGAAGGATGAGCCTGCTACTCACTCCCTGGTGGCTCATCTCCAACCATGAGTCCTCTCTTTGATCTCATCATTAAATCTTCTCCTCAGGGCACCTCTTGAAATGTTGCCCAAGTGTCTGTGATGCCTGGGTTCCTTCCAGCTGGGGCAGTGAATATAAGTTACTGAGCTCTGTAGTTTGGTGCTCCATTTCCTGTCCTTAGTTTGATGGGTGCTAAACTCTTACAACAGTTTTTATATGATTGTGGAGATTTATTGTAAGCTGTACATAAAAGCCATTGGTAACCATAAAAGCAAATACTGGCATCATCTTTATCACTGTGGAAAGATCCAGAAGAAAAGAGAATTACCTTCTTTAGTGCATTCAATATGTCTACACCAAACCAACGGCCACCTGCAATCCAGAGAAGAGTTTGAAGCCAGATAGGACTGACTCCCACACAACCAGAGAGATGACACAGGTAACATTGGTCTTAATAACACATCAATGGAGAAGGGCCCTGAAGCCAGCCCAGGCTGCAGGGGATCAGAGGCCGTGCTAGCCACTAGCCTGACTTCCTTAAATTCCCAGGTACTTCCATATCTCTGTATCCGAAAGCCCAAGAGTCAAACGGCTTTCTTCTCTAATTAGTAAACAGGCCAATGGATGTCACTGTCGCTCTGCTGGGACAGAACAAAGACTCCGCAGGGACCTTTAGCAGCTGCACACTCAAGCCATTCACTTTAAGAGAACAGATTCCACTCTGGATGCAAGCGAGCAAAGAGGAGACAGTAACTGAGCACTCATACTTAGAACAAGTGAAAACAAATATGTGTGAACACAATGAATAGTTGTACCTAAGCATACATGTCACCAGATGAAAGGAACCAAGCCAGGCACTTTGGCTTCAAAGACTTCTGAATAGTATGGTTGCACCTCACACAAAATGCTCAAAATTCATTTTTAAATTGTATATGTACTATGTTTTGCTGGCTACTGAGCCCTCCCTAAAATAGCCCAACATAAATATATACATTTAGCTAAGTGTGGTAGTCCTCACCTTTAATCCAGCACTGGGAAGACGGGCAGGTGGCTCTGAGAGTTGGAATCTGGACTAATCTATGTATAGAGTTCAGGCCAGTCTGAGTTACACAGTGAGACACTATCTGAAAGAAAGAAAGAAAGAAAGAAAGAAAGAAAGAAAGAAAGAAAGAAAGA
>JANHMN010000006.1:98743405-98796010 GCA_030674055.1 Rhabdomys pumilio | reverse complement strand
AAGCAAGCAAGCAAATTTCTGTTTCTCCAGTAGGACCATCAAAGGAATAAATGTACCGTCTAGGCATGTATCATGTACCAAGAATTGTGCTTCTCACAAGTCCTGAACTAAGAGCTATAATGTCTTTTATTTTTTTCTTTTCATATGCTATTTAGTTAGTTAGGTTGGTTGGTTGGTTGGATGGTTGGTTTTTGTCAACTTGGATCATCTGGGAAGAAGGAACCTAACTGAGAAAATGCTCCCCTCTGATTACCTTGTAGGCAAGTCTCTGGTGTATTTTCTTGATTGATGGTTGATGTGTGAGGCCCAGCCCACTGTGGGCAGCTGCCACCCTTGAGCAAGCTGTGCAGAGCAACCAGTAAACAGTGTTCCCGCATGGCATCTGCTTCAGTTCCCACCACCAGATTCCTGCCTGGAGTTCCCTTCATGATGGTCTGTGTAAGCCAAATAAACCCTTTCCTCCCCAAGTTGCTTTTGCTTAACGTCTTCATCGTAGCAGTAGAAAACAATCTAGGACATGCGGACACGTTGGCCCAGCTAGAACAAGTGTCTTTTCCATTACACAGCAGTGACATAGTGCCAAGGCCCCATCTTATGGCCTGTCAATCCATCATTCTTCAGGCTTAGCTAGTCTTGTGTGATACTTTCTAAAAATATAAGTAAATCCTGCAATATGACATCTTGATTTTTTTTTCTAGGAGCTTCGAAGTGAAGATTTGGAGAAGGAAAGGTTAAAGAGCAACCCTAGAGGGAAGTGACAGAGGGAGCTTAGTCACACCCATAAGTGTCTACCTTGAGCCCAGTTTTTTCTTTCCCTTATTTCTTCCCATGGTCATTCCTGGTTCTAGTCAAATTAGTATCTTTGGACAGCAGAGCTGCATGCCGGCTTGTTGGCCTAAGATTGAATGTTGAGGCTAAAATTTGTATAAATCAGTGAATCACTTGACAAGTGTTTATTACAACTTTGCCCTAGGCTCTGCGTCCAGAGAGACAAGGAGAGCATTTAAGTACAGAAGCAGAACATGCACAGAGGAGCCTCAAGCCTTCACTTGTTCCTACAGAACCTGAGAAGAAGCCGAAGCTGCAGCTCACATGGGTGACATTTGCATATAATGCTTGGAGAGTTATTTGTTCTCCCTGATACAGAGCACAGGAAAAAAAGATATGCAAATATATTGGCACCGTTTTCATTAAAATCATGTCTCCCTTCTTGAACAACTGAGCACCTGTTAGACATAAAAGCCAACTGTCTCCATGTCTACTTCTCTTTTTGAATGGAGCCATCTTCTCACCAGCTTTCACCATACTCAACCAAAGCAAATAGCATGACAGGCTGGAAGTTGGTGAACGAGCCCCAAGTTCCCTGCCCACTGCAGTCACTGTGCATTGATGATTCTTCTCTGAGTCTCAATTTTCTTATCCATAAAGTGGACATAGGTTAATATGCTACAATAGACAATGTTTCCTCTCACTTCTCACTGGGCCTGATACCAGCCAGGATGGCACTCACCTTTACAGTTTCTCGTTCTCACCTATAGCACAAGTCCCAATGTCCTGCCTTTTTTAACACTCACTCTCTGCACACTTAGCTGAGCAGTTGGTTTTAATAGAATCACCCATACTCTCATTTGAATCCCTCCCGTGGTGTTCGGCCATTTAGAATAGCAGTTCTCAATCTGTGAGTCCCGATCCCTTTGGCAAACCTGTCTCCAAAAATATTTAGGTTACAATTCATAACAGTAGCAAAACTACAGTTATGAAGTAGTAACAAAATAAACTCTGTGGTTGAGAGATTGTATTGAAGGGTTGCAGCGTCAGGAGGGTTGAGAGACACTGTCTGGGATGGGGCACATGATGAAGTCTGTGCCCTTCCCCCCGACTTTCCCCATTCCCTGGAAACCCTTCATGTCCTCAGAAAGTGCTCCGAGCAACTCCCTGCCCCTGACCATGAGGAATACAAGTCCCAGTCCCTCTGCATGTCTGTTTCACCATATTTACCTCTCTGATCGATAATTTGTTTCTTTGTAAGTTTCCTTCTCTGTTAGACTCTTCTCTTTCAATAAAAACCATGACTTACTTACTCTTGTATCTCTACCTCCCAGCACTATCCAAGGTATATAAAAAGGTTCAAGGAACAAAACCAGGGATGAAGACAGTAGGAGCTCTGTCTCTGGCTCATGCTTTTTCTGTTGATGACATCCCATCACAAACATTCATGTGTCTCTAAGAGTGTTTTGCAGCCAGGGGCAATTTTGTTTCTAAGTGACATTCTGCATGTATCTGGAGACACTTGGCTTGTCAAAGTTGGGATGATATCAATTACAGAAATCAGGGACACTCCTAGGTAGTTTACAATGCCTGGGGCAGCCCCTGTTCCTAGGCAACAAAGACCTACCTAGCCTACAATATTAATGATGCCCACATGGAAAATCTCACACCAGCCCAGTTTAGTGTTCCATATCCTTAATTCTAACACTCAGGAGGCAGAGAGTGGATGTCTGTCAATTCAAGGCCACAGTGGTTTCTATACTGAACTTAAGGACAGCCAGGGCTACATAGTGAGATCCAGTCTCAAGTTCTAAAACAGAGTCTGGCACATGGAAAACCCACAATACAGTGTCCCTAAGCCTGGCAGCTCAGTTGGACAGCAGTAGAAATGACAGCCAGACTAAAGAGAAACCAGACAGTATGTCAATGTTTTAGTTTGTTGAACTACTTTGCATAGTATTAGCTCTTCCCAGCATCAGAACCAAGGGGGTTCAATCTTACTTTATAAGTAATACTTGAAATAAAAACCCTATTCAGAATTAGTACAGTATGACACATGGCTCTTTCTTCCAACTTCCTCCTACCTTGTTCATATGTGAGGTAGGTGAGTGTGTGTGTGTGTGTGTGTGTGTGTGTGTGTGTGTGTGTATACCCCATTCCTCAATATTTTGTTCCATGCTCATATCCCAGTACCACCCTCCAGAATGCCCGGACTACATGTGTCAAAAAATTAGTTTATTAGTTGATATTGTCAGATATGTAAAAATATGCAAAGAAAAATCAAATTGTGTTTCACATTCTGTGTAAACTCACATCCTGGTACCCCTCTTCAAGAGGCCTCTTGGGAGCATAGGAAATCACAAAGATGAAAACTGGCAAGCTGCTGGGCAAATTTTATTGGTCACATGACACAGCACAGGTAAGGAAAGCCTGTGGCACGGGACACTGGTTGACCTACTTCTCAAGGACCTCACCGTCACAGTAACTCTGTGTCACCTGTAACGTGTTTGTATTCAGCTAGTGTTTTCAAGTATGCATGTTTCCAGGAAGCATGATGAAGGAGGCTGGCCTGGTGTCAGAATCAGGATGGAAATCCGAAAGCCACCACAGTGACCCTTCCCTCTAATCGAGCCTCATGACCCTCTGAACCTTGCAGTAGATTTATGATCAACGTCTCCTGGTTATCTTCAGCTTTCCCCTGATTACCTTCTTATCCATCCAGCTGTCTCTAGCTCCATGGAGTTATCTGTCTTGTCTGTGAACCCTGTTTTCTGTTTACCAAGCTCAAATTATTAAAGCCTCAAACCCAAACACCAGCACAGCAGGAATTTGTCTTTGCTTACCACATACAGAAGTGGCTGTGTGCCTTTTCATCCTAAAACAGTCAATTCATCCTAGGATCTCCAAACCAGCATGTGGCATTCTGAGTCCTGTCTGGTAATCCAGAGGCCTGGTATAGGTAGGAATGACCATGGCAGACGTTACAAAACATTTTCAATCCTCCAACAACGGCACTGGCCACCTCTACAACCATAACCAGGGAGAAGTTCAGGGACAGCAAAGTGGGAAAGTATGAAGCTCCCTTTTCCAATCAATGCCTGACCGGCTAGGTAGATACCTAGTGTCCCAGAGCTGAAGCCTATGGTGGAAAATGCTCTGGGGCAGCCTGGCTATTAAAGTGACCTTCAGGGGTTCGGGTGAATCTGCAGTGTAGAAGTCTCTGTGCTAATGCCCTATGGCTTGGACAATAAATATATTTATAGACTGAGCAGAAAATGCAACATTCCCTTTTAGGTTTCTCCACTTCTGTCTGCTAACCTACTCAAGGGATTTCTATTGACGGGCATGTGTACAGGAAGCTCAGCCCTCTGCCAAGTCCAGGAGTTCTAGACTGACTGCTTTATTATGAGATGGTTTTATTACCTAAATGTTTGGACCCCACTCACCAAAAGTATTGAAGCTGTAACTCCCACTCTACTTATATTTGGGAAAAAGAGGCCCTAATAAATAACCAAGGGGCTAGGAAGATAGCTTTAGCATACAAAGACCCGAGTTTGATCCTCAGAACCCATGTTAAAAAAAACAAACAAACAAAAAAAAAACAAGCCAAAAACTTGGTGGTTGAGAACATTTATGACCCCAGAGTTGGGGTGGAGAGCAGAGACAGGTGGATTTGTGAGACTCCGTGGCCTACTTCTCAAGGTCCAGACAAATGGAAGCTGCCTCCAAAACAACAGAAAAAATTTGAACGGCACCTGAGAAGTGGCACCTGAGAAGTGGCTCCTGAAGTTGGCCCTCATGTGCATGCACCTCATGTGAACTTGCATGTATTTGTGCATGTGTACATGAATGTATCTGTGCATGTGTACATGTACACACAGAGAAGGAGGTTAAATGAGATTGTAAGGACAGGGCGGTGGTCGGAATGATGAGAGCACTTACAAGAAGAGACACTTAGCCTGTCTACAGCTCACAGCAAGAGCACACTGCCCAGCAAGCAGGAAAGAACTGGGTTGGATCCCCAGCAACACAAAAGAAATGCAGGAATAAATAAACTACAGAGCTAAGTCCCCATCCCCTCCAAGTGCATCTGCCTGGGCAAACGTGAATACATGGTGAGAACCAGCCATCTGTGAGTAAGAAGACAGGCCTCACCAGAAACCAGGTCCTACAGGGTCTCTGCCAACACCAGAACAAAACACACGTGGATTTCTCTTGTTTGAACCCCAAGGTCTGTGCTCAAGCAGACGAATACAAATGGCTGTAGCAAGGTGCGCTAAAGACTGTACAGCTTGTCAAGGCGATAATCACAGTCACAGTGACCACCCAACTGACCACCTAACAATGGCTGCTGTGTGTATCATAGGTTGCCCTGGGACACCCACCCCTATGTATGCGTGTTTGTACAGGTCCTACATAGCACTTTTCGTTGCTGACTTTCTAAATGTTTCTATCTGTGTTTTGTTGTTGTTGTTGTTTGTTTTGTTTTAGGATATTAGCTCAAGATTATGTAGCACATTTCTCCCAATAAGTTCAAAGGATTTTGCTCAATTTCTCTCACTGACATTGGCTGAGACCTAGGGGTCTGGAAAAAATGACTGCCCCCACTGAAAATGGCTCTGCTCTCTCTTGGCATTTGAGAGAGAGCCGCTCTTTGATTTAGGAAATCTTTTTAAAGCTGACTTTGTTCTTTTTTAATCTCAACTGCTCCTGGCATCATTATCTCCGTCTGATAGAAGTTTCAATTTCCTTTTATCCCTCTGAGATGGGTTCCAATCCCTCAAAGCACTGCCTTGTAATTGGCCAAGAAAAGGTCACCCTTTCTAAGAAGAAATCATATCACACGTTTTACAAAGTCAGCGTGGGCCTTGGAGATCAGAAGGGGCAGTTGCTGAGGGTAGATTCATTTTCCCTGGCGAAGTGTTTAAGTAGCTGGTGGCATGTGATTATATTTCCAGCATAATTACTATATAATTACATATACCCACTCTCATCCAACACATTCCCTACTATAATTAGCTGGCCTTTATTTCAAAATCATTTGCCTTTAAGATTTTATTCTTTTTTTTTTTTAATTCAGATTCTGTGATGAATAACCGACACTGTTAGTTTAACAGTGGTTTCCTTACATGTAATAATCTTCTGTAATGGTCTCCTATACAGGTGATTCAATCACACATATGCTTTTTAGAAAATAATACAAGGTGGGGGTTGGGGCTGGAGATCTAGCTCACTTAATAGAATGTGTGCCTCACACATACAAGGCTCTTGGTTCAATTCATAGAGTTAGATAAAATTATAAAACTGGGTGGGTATAGTGGGGCACCCCTATAATCCAGTGTGTGGGAGACAAAGGTAAGAGGATTGGAAGTTCAAAGCCATCCTTGGCTATATAGCAAGTCTGAAGCTAACCCAGACCAAAGGAGACTTTACCTTAAAAAAAAAAAAAAAAAAAAAGATACAAGCCTGTCAGTGTATTTTCCCTGACTTTCTACATCTCCTGACATAAGCTGGCTTCTCCAAAGAAGTTAAGGGCATAATCAGATCTCACATGCACACAGTGAGAATCCTGCAGAAGAAAGCTTTTGAGGGTACCCTGCCCCACCAGCTCACTTTCAGCCCCACAGTTACAGAGCTAATATGGGTCTGCAGTGAGCACCACATCCTGTGCTGTGGAGGAAGAACCCGGCCTTTTCAAGGAGAGAGGCAGAAATGCAATTCCATGAAGGCAACAAAGTTAGGGGCTTCAAAGAGCCACCCGCATAAAGCACACACCACAGTGCCACTTGCGCAAAGAATATGTCACAGTGTCGCTGGCACAAAGAACACAGCACAGTGTTTTGTCTTTGTCTTTTGAGACACAATCTGGCTCATCATCAGTGTCTTCACTCTGTACTTAGGAAAACATAAACAATATTTTTATACAGTTCCAATATTACAGACGAGATGAACAGCTAAATACAAGTACCAAGGTGTGCCGGGGACTAGGATGCCACAGTATGCCAAATGAAAAGTCCATGACCCGTTCTCTTCTTCCTGTGTTATAGCTGGGAGAAAACAAAACTAAACACTCCAAAATCTGATTTTAAAAACAAACTTCTCAAAAAAAAAAAAAAAAGTCCTTTGGTTTTTCTTGTTTTAAAGAGCTGGTTGAAACCAGGTTAGCACACTTGAAAGAAGGAAACCAGGCAGAACAAGGGGAGTAGCCATCTTCTTCTGTCTCTGATGCCACAGTCTCAGAGCAACAGGAGCAACTCAGACCATAGTCAAGGAAGAGAGACCTTAATGGTGGGGACCCTAGTTCATGTGTGAGCAGAAGGACAGTTCTTAACAGCCTGGGACTCTGTGCCATGTAGGAGTAACGGATGAAAGACTCCAACTTGGAAAAGACAACGTTTGGCAGGGAAGCGACGGCCGTCCTCAAAGGTTGGAAGATGATAAAGTGAAAAACCCTGGAGTTTGGTTCAAAGGATGAAAGGAGCAGCATTTAGGACAGCAGGTGATGGGGTTAATAAGTGCTGCCGCAATCCAGCATTGTCCGAGCACGAAGCCGGCAAATAGGACTGCTGCTGGACGCTGGCTGGGAAGCAAACCCAGGTTTCCTGGAAGAGCAGCAAGTGCTCTTAGTTTCTGAGCCATGTCTCAAGCACCACTGATATGTGTGTGTGTGTGTGTGTGTGTGTGTGTGTGTGTGTGTGTGTGTATTGTATATGTATATATATATATCACCACTGATTTACATGTATATATATGATGTGTATATGTATATATGTGTATGTATATATATATGTGTATATATACATACACACACACACACACACACACACACACACACACACACAAACGTTTCTAAGAACAGATTTATTTAGTTCCTAGTTTGAGGAACTATAAGATCAGTCATATGCTTGGCTTCTGGAGGACACATGCTGGGCCACATCCCATCGTGGCTGATAGCATCCTGACAGTATCATGGTATGCCTAAGAGGGACAGATTACAAGGAAACAGAAGAAGCAAGGGCCAGTCTTTCATGTCTGTAACTAGTCAAGCTCCACAGGGTCCCAAGAAAACTTAGTTGTTTTCAAGGTCACATGACTGATGACCTATCCATCTCCCATGAGCCTCCAGCTCTCAAAGGTCCAAACCACCACCAATCCAACCCACTGAGGACCAAGTCTTCAATAAACTCATAAAGGATATACCATATCCAACCATACCAGGGAGTGTGCTATTAGCCTGCAGGGTCTGTTGTTAACTCTGGGCAGATTGTGTCAGGAATGAGTTGAACTGAAGGATGCCCAGTTGGTGTCTAGAGAACAGAGAGGGATTTCTTGGTATGGAACAGATCCATACTTGGTATCACAAGTGGTAAGAATACCAAAAACATGTTGCATATTTCAGAAAAAATAATTTGACACAATAGAACTTGGAATAATGAAATAATGCAAATCTTTGTGAACCCACAAAGACCCAGTAGCGTGGGACTGTGTGTACGTGCGCCTTTGTGTAGTCAGTCTCCTCTAGCTACAGCTAAGGGCAAGGTAACTCATGTAGCTCACTTAAATGAATTTGTGTCCTAAATCAGTGTAGCTTAAACAGACAGAAACAAAACAAAAAACCTGAAGATCTTTTATGGCTGTTTTTACCAAGGCTTGGCTGTTTTAGTAGGCTCTTTGGAGATTTCTGTGTGGGTTTTACTGGGCGTGGATAAATACAGTCTTTCTGTGGGCATCCTATTGCCCAGTAAGAATGCAAACAACACATGGGCCAGGAACCACCATTCATGGCCTCTCAGAACAACTGGCTGATGCTTTCTGAGGTTCAAGGATGGGGATGATGATGAACAACGGATCCAATTCCAGGCTCAGGCCTTGAGAGAGAGCAACGGAAAGCAGCAGTAGCAATGGTCTGGACACCTCCCTTCACACACTAGCTGCTGGTATTTGTGAAGTGTGCCGTACAGAGAAGCAATGGAGTTTTATTGACTTTTACTCTACAGTTGACCTCCATACGTTGCTACAGAAACCACTGCATTTAAATCAGTTTGAGGAAGAGACTTGTATGCGCCATAAAGAGACAGGGCACTCGCTATTAAATACACAGGCTCTCTAGGGTCAGTGAAGTGGGTTCATCTCAGGCTTTCTAGACTTTCTACCATCCCAAGCAAGTAGGTCTCTTAGCTTCTCCAGGCCTCAGTGTTGCTGTTTGCTATACAGGGCTAGGAATACTTGCTGCTTTAGAGTTTATTACTAAATAAACACTAAGCTTCTATTATTTACACAGAAACCAAAAACCCAGTCCCACTGAAGTTGGCTTTTCCTTGAGTCATATCTAAGACACACAAGGAAACAAGAGTAGGTAGCATTGAGGGCAGAATCTGGGTCACATCAGATATATTGCTCTGATGATCAGTAAAGACCAGCACCTAGACTGGGTACCAGTGGATGTACACATACATCCTACGCAACTTTTAAAGGAAATAAAGTCAGACAAAACTGGTGTGGCAGCACAGCGGGAGGTCTTAGGTTCTACAAAAGCTTCCATTACAGAATAATGAGATTGTCCTTGGGAAAGGATTACTAGGACAAAGCGAAGAGACCACACCAGACTCTCCAAAAGAAAAGAGCCTGAAATTTCTCTACCTCAAGACAGATAATGACTTGGGGGGCCCTGGGGATTAAATGGGACCCCAACTCTATATATCCATTGTGTCTGTAAAATTTGAATTTTATACTGAATATCTCTCTCTTTTTTTTTTTTCATAAACCAGTGTTTTAAAAAGACAAAAAGGGACCTGGGGAAATGAGTCAGATGGTAAAGTGCTTGTAAGATCCCAGGCATTCAGGTAAAAACCTGACTGCATTGGCACATACTTATAGTCTCAGTTCTGGGGAGACAAACAGAAGAGGATTCCCTAGGACTTGCTGGACAGCCAGCTAGTTAAATCAGTGATCCGAAGGTTAAATAAAAGAACTCGGAGCTATTGGGGAAGACACCTTATGTGGGTTTCTGCCCACATGCACATGCGCACACACAGTCCCCCCCCCCCCCCCCCCCCCCCCCCCAAAGGAAAAAGCATATTAACCCATTAGATTTTAAATTCCGGTAGTGCTGATCTCCTTAACTGGAGTAGGCAATTAATAATGATGACAGGTAGGCTGGCTACGCATCTCTGATCTCCTCCCTAAGAGACGATAACACACATCGCTTTTAACATTACTTTCATCGTATCGTAAATCTTCCCACAAACCTATTTAACTGAGCATTTGTGGTTAAGACTTGGACCCGCACAGCCTTACATCCTGTTCAAATCCAGCTCTACATCTTAGGAACTGTCTGATCCAGCGTAATTTACTATCTCGCTCAGTGCCTCAGTTGATTTATCTGTCAAATGGGAATAATAGGAGTACTTCAAAGGGGCATTGTGAGGATGACTTAGGTGCCACATGTAAAATGCTTAGAACAGAGGCTCCCATATGATGAACACTGGGTAAACACTTGACTATGGTTATTTTCCTTCTCACTGGAAGAGAACATTCTAGATACAAATGATATGTTTATCACAACCTCCCTGGCCTCCTGGAAGCTCTAATTCATTCTGGAATTCCACCACATGGAGTACTGAATGCTGCTGGTTATTCCTTCCAGGTGCTGGCCTGTGGCACCACATGCTGCAACCCATCTTGCCTGGCGCTGTCAGACTCACTGCTTTTGAACTTTCCTTTTATCTCTTTATGGCTTGATTGAAACAGCTTCAATGGTTTCATTCTGCCATAACTCTACATCTCTAACATTTCTGTCTGTTTGCACTCTGGACACATTTCCTGTACATGAGTACTTCAAACATGGGCTCTGCTCTAGCCACATGGTCTGCCCACTGTGCTCCCAGCTCCGTGAGAGCATCCTCAACTCTGAGATGCTGACTCCAGCAACTGGCCAGCCCACTCCTAATTCCATCCTCTCAGGAAGGCAGACCACCCAGACCCACCTTGTAGCAAACCATCTGTCTCTACCTTGATTCCTGGCAGTGTCTCATATGCTAGGGTGTGTGTGTGTGTGTGTGTGTGTGTGTGTGTGTGTGTGTGTGTGTGTGTGAGAGAGAGAGAGAGAGAGAGAGAGAGAGAGAGAGAGAGAGAGAATATGTGTGTGTGTATGAGAATATATGTGAGTGTGTGTATGAGAATGTGTGTGGGTTTGGTATGAGTGTGTGTGTGAGTGTGTGTATGAAAGTGTGTGTGTTCGCCGGGCGGTGGTGGCACACGCCTTTAATCCCAGCACTTGGGAGGCAGAGGCAGGTGGATTTCTGAGTTCGAGGCCAGCCTGGTCTACAGAGTGAGTTCCAGGACAGCCAGGGTTACACAGAAAAACCCTGTCTCAAAAACAAACAAACAAAACAACAAAAAAAGAAAGTGTGTGGATGAAGGTATATGTGTGTGAGTGTGTGAGTGTGTATGCATATGTGATAGTATGTGTAAGTGTGTGTGTATGTGTGAGAGTGTGCATGAGTGTGTATGCATGTATGTGTGTATGTGTGAGAGTTGTGTGAGTGTATATAAGAGTGTATGTATGTATGAAAGTGTATGTGTGTGGGTGTGAGTATGTGTGTGTGTGAGTGTGACTATTAGTAAGTCTTTGGGAATTCAGAGATTAAAAGGCAAAGTTCCAGCTGGCTGTGGCACAGTCGGGAAGTGCTTGCCTACTTGTGTAAGACTCTGGGTTTGACCCACAGTCCTAGTGTTAATAATGACAGGAAGAGGCTGGGGGCATAGCTCAGAGGGACAGTTCTTCCTTAGAGAATTTAAGGTTTTATCCCTAGCACCACAAAGAAAAGAAATGGCAGAAAGCTGATTAACCACCAGACTTGGTGGTCCGTGTACAACCTTGGCATCTGAGAGCAAACGTAGGAGGATCACTGAGTTTTAGCTTAAGGCCAGGCTGGTCTGCATAACAAGTTCTAGGCCAGTGAACATTTCATGGCATGACCTTATCTAAAACATAAAAAGTCAAGTCAAAAAAGAACCACCTAAGAGGGAGAGTCAGAACACTTGCTCGGCCATGGCTGGCCATGTGTTCTGTTAGAGGAAGACAAAGTACACTGGTGCCTCAGAGATGAAAACAATTACAAAGAAATGGACCAACACTGAAAGCATAGAGGGCTCGACTCATCTTCCCTTTCCCAGCCAATTCCACCCTTCCTCTGGCTGATCAAAAATGCAGAACTGGATCTGAAATATGTTGAGATCCTGTCCTACTTAGGCTCTCAAAATGACCAGCTCTGACCGGTTTTCCCTCCCCAGCACTGGCCTCTCCCTGGAGTATATTTCCACCTTCCTTTCTACCTAATTCACCTCTCTCTGCCTATTTGTTTAAAATGTGAACCAACTGGTCAGGCACAGTAATCTAATTCTGCATTTGGTTGGAGGCCAATGCATTGAGAGCATTTCAATAAATAATGGTGCCTGGTGTGTCTTTCCTAGGTTCTGGCTGCTTGCTGCCTGAGACGAAGCTGGGATCTTGGGGGGCAAGCCCGAGAGACTAGGGATGAAGCTACAGAGTGAGTAGAGGCAGATTCCCAGACACTATACACCTGCTGTTGGCCTGCTTGGGTAAGGCCTGCAACATGTACGGGCTTCTCCCATGAGCTGGTGAAGGTGTGCCTTCTTCCTGACAGATTTTCACCTGACTCAATCTGGGTAAAAGTGCATGAAGGCTTCCTGCCTATGGGCACACGGTGTTCACTTGCCGTCATTAAGGACAGTCTTCTTCCTGTGACTGGGCAGTCCTGGGAGGAGCAAGACAGGTGTCTTTTGGTTGTATGGGCTGCCCCAAGGGAGGAAGAGCTGGGAGAAGTTCTTTAAGACAAAAAATCTCGCGGACAACGAACACTCATCAGAACAGAAGACTGACCATTCTATCTACCTACCATGCTACTCCCAGTGAGGACCTGAAGACAAATGCCACAGAGGAGCTCATGGGAAACACTCAGTAGACATTTATTCAGTCAGTGACTTAGACTCATGCTTTTAGCTTTCATTGCAATCTTTTCCTATGAAGGAGACTCCATATTATCTAAAATACTTTATGCCATCGTCAAAGAAAACATTACAGGCTCAATAAGAAAAATATTCCAACATACTCCTCCATCGCTGATGTGAACCTCAGATTCTGTTTCCCTCTTCTACAGCACCCGTTCACATATACATGAAACCCTCTGGGGTTTTATTTTTATTTTTTCATTCCTCCAGGCCTCTGACTGGTAATTCAGGCAACCCTGGGCAGTTGTGAACTAGCCTATGGCTTGCCCCTTTTGTTAGACAGGAAGAGGTAGGTCACAAGTCCAGGGCTTGGGCTCCAGTTCCTGCTGACCACTGGCTCTGGGGCAACTTGGATATCATGCTGTTATCACCCACTCTCTATCTGTATAATGGCCACAGTGCCAACCAGCTCACTTGTGGGGCAAAGGCTAGTGAGCTCACAGCTAGAGAGAGTGATGCACCCAAGAATAGCATAATACTATGAGGAGAAACTCTGATTTTTCTTTTCTGGTCCTTCCATCAGCCTCACAGTTTCTGGCTTTTCTGCCACTGTGGTTTTGTCACATTGCTTTTAGAGGCCTGAATAGTGAGCATGACTCGTCTCCTCAAACACACACTCGATTTAGAGTGGAGCTGGCACAATAGTAACTCTGGCTGCAGCTGGTGCCCAGTCAAACACAGCTGGCAAGTGAATGGGAATTATCTGGGAGAAGGACATCGGAGGTAGGGTTTCTGGAAGCATCGCTCAGAGTGGATTCAGCTCAGCTACAAGTTTGGAAATAATTCCACTGCTAAACAAGAAACAGGACCTCGAGCCTAAAAATGCAGTCTTTTCAGATTACAGCCACAGATAGCAGCCATGAGAAAAATCACAAATGCACGAGTACGCACACACACTCACACACACACTTACACACACACATACACTCACTCACACACACACTCACACACCCGATGAATTACTCCCCTCCAACACCCATTGGAGTACGTAAATCAAATTCCTTGAGTGTCAACTGTGGGACTCCCAGTAGAAGAAAATTTCCCTTTATGGGTCAACCACTAAAGAAGTCAGCAGTGTAAGACAAGAGAGCAGCTAAACCCAAAGCAAACACAACTGTTCCTAGCAAATGGGAATCAGTGACATCAATTCCTAAAGCACATGACCAGTGATTTTCAAACACAAGAAAGGACAAGCAGACATTGTTTCTTTAAAAAAAAAATAGAAATTTCCAGAAATAAGATTCCCTTAGAGAAAAGACCATCACACCTAACATTAGCCCAAAGGTGACTCAAAGGTACACTCAGTTTTATATGGTGTGCCAAGCCAGCCAGCACTTTCTGTCCATATCTACCTGCCAGAGGAAGCAAGGGCCCTTTCCCAGTGCCCTCAAAAGGATACTGGCTAAACAGAAAACTGATCCCACAAAGCCCTCACTTACAACTTCTGTTGTCTTCTTGAGTTTTGGGTCCCAAATCTGGGAAGCACGAGAGCCAGGCAGCCCTTGCTCCTCACCATGTCTGGAACACTGCAGTGGCAAGCTCAGTGTGAAAGAACATCCCAGGGAAAAGGAAGAGGAGCTTACTCACCTTGCACGAAACGCTGGCACCGGCTATAAAAACAACACAACTCCCCCGGGGAGGCGCACCTCCCAGTTACCTTGCCTCATCTCCAATTTGCAGCAACAGAGCTGGCTGGCAGGCAGGGATGGGAGGAAATAGCCAGCAGTCAGACAACAGGCTAGAGACCCCCATGCACCCCTCAGAGCGTCATTTCAAGTGGGCTTGGACACCAGGGCCTGTTTCCTGTAGAGAAATGAGTTTCTCCAGGGCTTGTAAGGTACTATTAGGGGTTGTAAGGCTATTAGGGGTTGCTTAGACTGCTCCTCTGTAAGTGCAGCCAGCCAGTGTGATGGAGATGGGGGGGGGGGCGGGGGATCAGGGTGGATCACAGGAGGGAGTGGTTAAGTTGTTTCTGGGACTCACCCCCACGATCACAACTGCTCAAGGATCCTGCTTCCCAAAAGCATGTGGATACTGGGATTCTCTCTTCCTCTCACATCTTTTAAACATTTAAAAACTTTACTATTATTATTGTTGTTGCTGTTGTAATTGTTGTTGTGGTGGTGATGGTGGTGGTGTGCTTGATATGATACATGTGCCATAGTCATTCATGGGGAGGTCAGAGGACAACTTTCAAGACTAAATTCTCTCCTTCAGATTTGCATAGAAAGTGCTTTTTACCCCCACGGCCACTTTGCTGGGCCTCATTTAACATCTTTTGCAAATATAAACATATAATATTAAGCAATTTACTTCCGAATATTTTTATATGTTTAGAGTTGTTTACAAACTTAACATGGCATAGAAGCAGAGACCCAAGGCGGTTTGTGTTGCCTCTGCTAACAGGCTGGTCCCAAGCTAACCTCTTCCAGCAAGACATCCTCATATGTGGCCAGCTGCTCCACCTTACCCCAATTCCACCAAGGGTTGGGTGGTGGTGCCTACTTCCCCTGAGCCATCCAGATGCCATTCATTACAGAGATTCATAGTCATTAAATGCTGCCAGACCTGACCTCATGACCTGGGAGGGAAAGACACTCTAAGGAGAGGCTCTGAGCCCAGACTCTCACACCCTCCCTTTCAGGGCATTCTCCCAGGCTTTGGTTCCTAATGCCTAGACTTAATGCCAGGGTGTTACCCCAGTGCAGTCCACTGAGCCATGCTGACTAACAATATTCCCAAAACTCCTGAAGTTTGGTTTTCCTCTGAAAAGCATGTACAATTTTTTGATGATCTGTAAGATGTTTTTCCACTTTAAAAACATTGGCCTCAAACTTAGTAAGTGGCTAAGGATGACCCTGAACTTCTGACCCTCCTGTTCCCACCTGCAAAGTGCTGAGATTACAGGCATGTGTCATCATGCTCAGTTTGTGTGCTGCTGGGGGTTAGACTCAGGGGTTCATGATGTTCAGCAAACCTTCTACCAACTGCTACATCCCCAGTAGAATTTTCTAACTTGGTGGTTTGTTTCTCTATTAGCAAGTCTGTCATTGCCAAGTGGAACTAGAGACTGTGAGGTCCCTTCCAGTTTCTAGGAATCCCACGCATAATCTTTCTCAAAAAAATTGTTGAGGAGGCTGAGGACATGGCTCAGTGGCAGGGTACTTGCCTCACATATATGAAGCTCTGGGTTCAACAGTCAGAACTTCAAAACACTGCAGCTTCAGGGAAACTAATGCTCTCTTCCGGTAATCTATAGGTACTGCACACACATAGCACAAACACACTATGCACGAATAAAATTAAAATACACCTTTATTCAGTCAATAAAGGGCCTAAAATTCTGAGGGGGAGAGGAACACAATATTGTAGGGTTTAAGAGATAGCTCAGTGGTTAAGAACTTCTTGTGTTCTTGCAGAGAACCTGGGTTTGGTTCTCCACACCCACATGGAGGCTCACAATTGTCTATAACTTCAGCTGCAGGGGGCCTGATGCTCTTCCGGCCTCCACAGGCACTAGGCATGCATCTGGAACTCAAACATATAAGCAGGCAAACATTTACACACACACACACACACACACACACACACACACATGCATACTTGCACACTGCATACAAACACACACACAAACTTAAAAGAAATGTTATAGAACTATCTTTAATATAGGAATGAATTCAATGATTACTACTCTTAGGTAAGTACAGGCAAATGCCAGGTGCCTTAGGAAGAGAGATTTAAAGTGAGGTTTTTTTTTTTTTAAAGCAATTTTAGGGCTGAAGTCCCTAGCTATATTTTATGTAGTGTCGGCCATGAAGAATGTCCATTAAGCAGTTATTTGTCCATTAAAGTAGTATTTTTTTCCTCTCAGGTTACTATTTGTTAGGGTATTTGTTAGGGTGTCCATTGAAGGTTTTTAAATAGCTGTTTTTCAGTAATGTTCCTTCAAATATTCATCACAGGCAGTTTCAAACAAATATAATTTTAGAATGTTAGAATCCCCACAGAAGAAAACAAGTGCCCAGTGAAACAGAAGGGATCAACCAACATTGTACGCACTTAAGAGCTCTGTTCAGAAAAAAGTGCTCAGATACTACACAGAGAAACTCTGTCTCAAAAAAAAAAAAAAAAAAGATACAACAAAAGTGAGACCATAGTCCCAAGTCTTAGCTGTGAAAGTCTATTATCAAGAGAGTTAGTTGGGATCCCAGAAGCATAAGTTTCTCAAGACACACCAGGACAAATGTCTACAGGTTACACACAAGGATAAGGGCAGGCATCGCTCATGCCAGAAGCCCAGGGCTGGTCTGAGAGCACAGAGCAAACACCAGAGTTCTAGAGTTCTGCTGTGTCTTCTGCTCCTATGGTGGAGAGGCCAAGGAGTGTCTCTGAGCAGCTAAGTTTATTCAAGGACCTAATGAGACCACAGAGGGAAAAGGTCTTTGGAGGTTCCCAGGGCTGACTCTAAAGAGGACCCAGGGGCAGTGCCTTAAAAGCACAGGCTTCTTTTTTTCTGGAGTACTTCTAGACCTCCGTCATGTGAGACAGAAAGAGCATAGGAGAGTCAGGGTCCTGTTTAACTTCCACATTTCGAAAATTCTGTAGTCAGTGATAGGTCTGTGTCTGGGCCATGCTCTAGAAGTCAATGATTTCAACAAGAGATTAGCTATCACTCTTTTCTCAGTGAACAGCTTCTGCCCAGTTCTTCTAATGAAAACAAAAGCAACAGGATCCCTAGGAGAGGTTCCATCTTCTCTCTAAGGAGAAGGTGGGTCTCAGTTCCTCTACCATGGCAGATCCACAGTGATTCTTGTGTGATTACAGAACGGCCACCCCAATGAAAAGACAAAGGCAGGACAACCAAGATGGTGCAGGGTGGGCCCTCTTCTGACTCTGACTAGCTTGACTACTCCAAACCTGTGGAGACACAATCTTCCAGGGTATTTTAAAGCCAGGAGTCTCAAGATTAGAATATCAACTCAATAAGAACAGCTGGGATTTTTGCTTGTGTGTTTTCAGCATTAGAATAATTATTGGAATAAATAGTGGACTCAAGAAATTTTTTGCAGGCTAAACACACGTATGCTAGAGTTAGCAGTTGCCCACGGACATCATCAGGAAAGATACAAAATCAACACTAAAAGGAAACAGCTCAACAACCTCCAGCCTAGCCTTTACTTAAGTGCATGCACCCCGTCTTGTCCTTCCATAATCCTTTGACTCAACATCATTTAAATTCTCCCCGTTCTTACTATGTTTTTATGTTGCTTTTTTCTTAATTAGAAAATAAAGTCACCCTTTGAAGGAGCTACCACTCACACACATGGAGTCTGGTTGGAGATTGTCCCTGACTGTTAGGAATTCCAGGGTGCTTTCTCTTTTTGCAACACTGCAGATGGAGACTGTAGAATTTGATAAATTATAAACTTAATGAGGCTTCTTAACCCCTCTAGCCAGTCATTAGCTGCCAGGAGATGATCGCTGTTACTTAATTATAAGATGAAGCTAACCATTGAGAAATGCTCAAAGTGATCTGATTGGCCCGAACACTGAGGACTAAGTCCACAGGCATGCCTCTATGTACCAATTAAAGCTGCATCACCTACAGTAAAATGCTGCATGTCCCTGGCTAGGATCTATGTTGTCATTTTCAGATTAGGACAACAAAAACAAAGCCAATCTAGAGCACTTCCCAAGCCCCAGTGACAGCCTTTCTAGCTCCAACGATGACGAGTTCCCTCTGACTGGCTTCCTTCCCCAGGAAATGTTCTTCCTTCTCACTTGGGCCCCACCTGGAGAGAGACAGGCTTAGTCATCCAATGAATCGCTGGGTTTCATGGTTGACCTTAGGCACATACCAAAGAACTTTCCAGAGAGCAAGTGCATATAAAATCTTCATTTCGATTTTGTGGGGCAGTTCATTAGCAGGTGGGAAGTAGGTAACAGACGCCGAATAACCTACAGGGCTAGCATTCGGCCAGTGCAGGTTCTGTTGGCATTCAAGGTGTTTTTGTTTTGTACTGTCTTTAAACACAATACTGAGTTTGCAGATTCAGATTTTCAACGGCAATTCAACATGGTATAATTTTATGCAATTCTGAGCCAATGCTGACTTGATCAAGTGTCAGCATTTTTTTCCTTTCTGGATCCCCCTTTTCATAAAAAAATAAACTGGCTGATACCAGAGCCTGGAGTTCACAGGCCATCTAGGTTCTAATCCCAACACTGTCATTTAAACTTGGTATGTGAGGGTCAATGAGAGAAAGGGCTTATGGGTAGATATGCTTGTGTACAAGTCCAAAAACCTGACTGGAGAATGTACCCAACACATACGCTCTGACATCTGTGCACATGCTCAGACATATATCACACACACAAAATAAATAAATAAATTTTAAAGATAAGCTTAGCACATGATGTCTGGATACAAGAGAAAAGTTAATATTTTTGCTAAATATAAAGACCCCACCCCTAACTGCGGTACAAGGTGTGTCACAAAATTTTAGTTCCAAATGGATCACCTGGAATTTAGAGGCAGTGGTGACCTTATCAGGAAGAGACTGTACAATCCCCACCCCACCTCCACAGGAAAGGCAGAGCCTGAACAGGTGAATTGCAAGATCTCTAGATGATGAGTTAAAATACAGCAGGTAGAGCTGCAGGGAACCAACCCAAGGAAGTGGTGTGAAAGAATGTGGGGTGTGGCATGGATAAGCTTCAAGGTGACTGCAAGGACTCTAAGCTACATAGCTAACAGACAGAACCGACAGCTTAAAAGCCAGTGACTAAGTCTAGCAAGGCCACTGTCTGCGCCATTGCCAAGCACAGGCCTTCAGATTGCCCACACTTGCCTCCTTGTTCTCCACACCCGCACACTTGCCTCCTAGTTGGCAGATCTTGTTCTCCACACCCCGCCCTTCTCAGTCACTGCCAACTTGCCAAGGTCAAGGATTTGTGTTCACCTCAGCCCTCCCTGGCAGACCATCATGAATGACTAGGCCTTTCTTCTTGAAAGGGTCTTTGCTTGACTTCCAAGGTGCTGCAACCCTCCTGAACATCCTTCTCCCAACTCTGGTTTGTTTAAGTTGGCTGAGCCCACCGGTGGTCTCCAGAGTGTAGAGCCTGGGGCTTGATCTTGTTTTCTTTCTTCCCAGCTTCTCCTCTATCCTCAGATGAGTATCTCTAGTCTAAGGACCTTAAATACTACTTACATGTGTGTGACTCTCAATTTCATCTCAGCTATATCTCCTTGTTCTATACTCTCAAAGGCAACCACCTACACAATCATTGGATTGGTATATTAAACAGATTATATCTAAATAGGAACGCTCCATTCTGTACTGCTCTCTTTCTCCCCCCCTCCCCCCCACCTCTAAGCTGGCCTGTTCCAGTTTTCCCTCTGTTTCCTGGTTCCATTATCATCCAGAATGTTCAGCTAAAGCTCAGGGTCCCCATTCTTCTCTCCCTTAATCCCGGTACCCAGTTCACCTGCTCATCTCTCCATCTTATCAGCCTAAATCTCATCCCTCTAGCCATTTCCACTGTTCCACTGTGCTGTCCCAAGACAAGCAAACATCACCTGCCTGAGGCAGTGAGACGGCTTCCTAGCTGCTTTCCCTTCCTGCCTCCACTCCTGGCCTCCTACAGACCATCCCTTTCCCAAAGACAGACCCTGCTGTTGTTTCACTGAGACTGATTTGATAATATCACTGTCATTCTTCAAGGGCCACATGTTATGTTTAGAAGTCCCTACATGGCAGGGCCCCATGTTTCCCGATCCCAAAGTTTTGGCTCTTCTGGCTTTAGCACTCTAGGACTACTGCCAAATGGCAGCCCCTCTCTTGACCTTTGAGGTCACACATGCCCCACATCTCCATGTGACTGGCTTCTTTCATTATTAGAGCTTCAACCCAGTCATTCTCTTCCCCTACCCTATCATTAAGGCATCTTGTCCAATCTCTCTTTTTCTTAAGTCTATCTGAAGTTGTCTTCTTCATTTGTTTATCTGCTTACAAGTCTGCACCTCCACGAGATTGGAAGGCTGAGAAAACAAACACCTTCCTTATCTTATTTACCGCTCCATTCCCCATGGCTACCAGGCATTGGCTACTCTACCAAGATCTGTTAAAGGATTAATTACCTGTAAGTGTAACTGCAACTTGCAAATTACACATAATGGCCCATTGGAACCCAACAGCTAATCCAGCTAATTCACCAATAGCTGTGAAAGTACTGCAGTCAGGGAGGAATGGAGACAGCCGACTCTACAGAGTTGGCAACATTCTTCTGAAAACCTTGTCCCCTTTCCTGACAGAGTACAGACTAGAAATAGAGAATGCCGTGCTGGATGGAGTCTCTGCCAGAGTGCAGCTATTAGAATGTCTACAGAGCTGAAGGCCCAGTGTCCTCGGACATTAGAGCTAAGTCAGCTGTAAGCCTCTGAAGAAATGACTCTTGGGCTGTGACCCACACACAGTTCTAAAGGGTTTGCTTAAGGACCCTCCTTAGCTACTCAAGGGCCCTAGGATCACCACCCTGTCCTTCCCCAAGAAGCCACCACCCTCCTAAGGCTCCTGGATCCATTTCCAAGAACTACCTGGAATTGGTAGAAAGTCTGAAGGAAGTTTTCAGCAAACTCCCTGAAATTCCCCTAAAGAGTTTATTTAACTCTAACATTTGCAAACACTAAGGGGTGGCTATATATGGCCCATACACAGAGGCTATGGAATTTATCTTGGATTTTATGGAGACAAAATCTCAGATCAGCATCTTGGTAACTCCTCAACTTTTGAGATTTTTTTTTTTTTTTTGGAAAGACATTTATAACAGCTGAGTTAAAATTCCATAGTTTTAGCCAGGCAGTGGTGGTACATGACCTTAATCCAAGCACTTGGGGAAGCAAAGGCAGGCAGATCTTTGTGAGTTCAAAGCCAGCCTGGTCTAAAGAGTGAGTTCCAGGACAGCCAGGGCTACAAAGAGAAATCCTGTCTCAAAAAAACAAAAACAAAAATTCTACAGTTATGCCAATATTTCCTGGGGCCAAATACCCAAGAGTAACCGGGCAATGCTGCGGGTGACCGCCCATCAGTCACTGTGTGTCATGGAATGACAAAGTGTGATGTTCTAAAATGATAGAGATATATGCAGTGGAGAAAAAAGAACAGGGGCTTAGGAAAAATAAAGTTTCCAATCCTGTGTCCACTACTTATTAGATGATCTTGGTCAAGGTCTACCTCTCAATGCCTCAGTTTCTCCCCCAGAGGGAAATCATCATCTGTATAGCTGACCACAGGTGAGACAAATGGAAGAACTGGCAGTGACTGGCTATGTGGTGACTCTATTAGATAATTTCCACCTATGCTAAATTAGAATTGTGTCTTTACTCTAGTACTTTCTTAACTAAAAGCTCTGTCATCCGAAGTTTTCTTTCTGTTGTTGTTGTTGTTTTGTTGTTTTTGTTTTTGAGACAAGGTTTCTCTGTGTAGCCCTAGCTGCCCTGGAACTCGTTATGTAGACCAGGCTGGCCTCAAACGCAGAGATCTGTCTGCTTCTGCCTCCCAAATGCTAGGATTGAAGGTGTGCTCCATCACTGCCCGGCATGAACTTTTTCTTATTCTTAATTTGGGAAAGGCTAGTAAGCAGTGTCTGCCTAGACAGCAGGTACACCTCCTTCAGAATGAACCCTTTGAGGCTTACACCAGAGAATGAACATCAAGTAAACTTTTCTTTAATGTCATTAAAAATAAGAGGCAAAATTTAAAGTAATTTTTACCTAGAGACAGACAGTGCTCCTACCATTAGCATGTAATGAGGTCAGTTTTCCTTCCTCTGGCTTCCTAGCACTGTCTAGTGGATGAAACAGTCCTGTGTATATGCCCAAGAACACAATTCTTTGGTGCTTAGATTTGAAAATGTACATGGTGACATTCATACCTTTATTTCATAAAGAGCAGTGTTAAGAAATACCCTAGAACACATTCTGATACACAAACCCCTATCTTTTCCATGGGATTCCCAAGGTTAAGAAGTTTCTCTGCATGTGAAGCAAACTGAATCACAAGTACACACAAGGGAGTCTTCAGCAAAAATTGACTTCTAGCCAGGCATGGTGGTACACACCTGTAATCCTGACCCTTGAGAGGCTAAGCAGAGGATTACCATGAGTTCAGGGCCATGACTGTAATTTTGCTACTGTTATGAATTGTAATAAAAATATCTGATACAAAACCTTTATTAGAGTCTCAACCCACAGCTGAAAACCACTGCTTTAGAGGATCATGCCCCAAGTCAGCTGGAACTACACAACAAGCCCCTATCTCGAAACAACAATGATTTACTTGGTACAGCAGGCTGTGCTAGGTTTTAAAGGCTTCAAAACAGACATAGACATGGCTGGATCTGGCTCAACTGGTGCAGGGCTTGCCTGACATAGTTAAGCCCTCAGTTAAGATACTAGCACAACATAAAATCAGGTGGGGTGGCATCCCAGTACTTGGTAGGTAGAAAGGCAGGAGGATCAGAAGTTCAAGTCCAACCTAGGATACCAGAGACCCTTTCTAAAAATAAATATGGACATAATCTTAGTTCACCAGTTAGAGTAGGAAGGGGAAGAGGGACAAGGTTAAGAACAGGGCCTCGATGTCATGAGAATGTCCCCAGCCAGGAGAACAGGTGTGTACTACATTTCAGTTACATAAACACATGAGGAGGAACACCCCCCAAGAACCGCAGGTGGCTTTGACAGAAGGCCCTCACAGTTGGGGAGGGACTAGAAGGGCAAACTTTTCACCCTGGCCATAAGTATCAGCTACATCTTGATGAAATGCAGATCAATAAAGCCTTTGAGCAAAGTAAGAGAGGAAATAGAGAAGGGGGTGGGGAGACAGGAAGGGAGGGGAGGAGAGAGAAAGGGAGGGGAAGAGGAAAAGAGGAAGGAAGGGGAGGAGGGAGTGAGAAAGGGAGGGGAGGAAGGAGAGGAAGAGGAAGAGGAAGTGTAAGAGGAAGAAGAGGAGGAAGAGAGACAGATTGAGTGTCAGTGTTAAATGAATTTATCTTGTATCCCAACCCCACATTCTCCTACAAACACAAGAAGGTTCCCTTCTGTTTCATTTTGACATAGCTGTATAAAATGAAGTAGCTAGCTATTTGGCTTTAGGTTAAAAAAAAATTTTTTTTTCCCCCAAATGAAACATTGAATTACCAGAAGTTTCTCACCAGGTAGTTTTGCACCATGTTTAATGTTTCCTATGAGGACTGACCTGATAAAACCAAACGACAGTGGAACTGGAACTGCAGTGCTGCCATGACTGTGATCTCGATACTGTGTTAGCTTCTTGGGGATACAAAACTATGGGTGACTAGCTCACTCGATGCAGGAGCTGTATAGAGTAGCAGTCTGACGTACAACAGTTCTGGTCTCCTGATACAATCTGAAGCTGCCTGAGTTTGATTCCCATGACCCACATGATGGAAAGAGAGAACTGAGTCCAGTAAGGTGTCTCCTGACCCATACATGTGCACTGCAATGCATATGCTCCCAACTGCCACCCCCCACACACAAACAAATACATGTATTACAATTTCCTTTTCACAAATATGCTTAGTCTCATCTGGCTTTAATTTGAGCAATCTTTCCAGTGTCCTATAATATTAAATCCAAAGGGATCCAGCTCTGAAATGCGTGGCATAGACAATTTATAGAAGTTCAGAGAGTGACAAATTACTCGTGACCTTCATAAATCCTGTTTCATTGTGTGAAGCCTGATTTTAAAAAGCACCTCAAAAACCAGAGTTCAGGAAAATGTGACGGAGGAGAGTCACGTGGCACGGGTTGTGACACTGAGTGGTAACTGGCCCTGCTGGCAATTCTCATGCCCCTCACCCACCCTTAGAAACGTGAACAACAAAACAGGCCCGAGGGCCTTCTGAAATCACTAAGGCCGAGCAAGTGTTGCACATGCTTCATCTCCCAGGAAACACAGAAACCTTTCAAGAATGAAGAGACGGGCAGAGCGGGCTCCCGGGAGCTGTAATATACTGTCTTTTGCAGACAACAGTGCTTCAGTGTCAAAGCCACAAGACCAAGGGCAGGCACCTATTCCAAAAGAAAACCTCCATCAGCAAGCACACGGCACTGATCACAGCAAGTGGCCCCAGGAGAGGCCACAAGTGTGTGTGTGTGGGGTGGGGGGGTGTGGGATGGGGGAGGGGGCGGCTGAAACCCCTGACGGAAGGCAGGGCGTGCCTGCGGCCATGTCTCATCCTGGCATCCTAATGAGAGATAGAAGGGGGATGTGAAAGTTTTATGGTCATTTTATTCGTGTGTTTTAAATCCTTGGTGACTCTTTTACAGTCGATCTTAGCCAGAAAATGGAGGACTTGAGGGGTAAACTCTTACAATGTGAATTTCTCTCTACTACAATGATTATTTAAAACAAAAATGCTACGTAGAAAATTTGAAATTAGCTAAGTGTAGGGTGGGCGCAAGTTTTTCTAGGAAGTGTACCTAATTTTTCTTCATATACTGCTTTAGCAAAAAGATGTACATGCTTCGGTCAGAGCTCACTGGATGCCTCCTTTCAGGTCACAAGAGTGTCCTTGTAACTGCAGATTTGTGGCTTATACTGCTGAAAACATTTCTGTGTAGGGATCTGAAGCTACCCTGGAAAGGAGGAAGGGTTTGTTTCAACACAGCCATCATGAAAGGGAAAAGGCCCTTATTAGATTTACCATTTAATGGGGAAGAGGGATGCTTTGGACATTCTCCACTGAATAATGACTTATAAAATATCACCTTCTTAGAGGCAATAAGTACACAAAGTTGGGTAAAAACAAACCATAAAATATTCTAACTCCTCAAAGAGCCAGGTCTCGGTAAGGCAGTCATTCTGACAGTCCGGTCCATTCAGGATTCTAAGCTAAAATCAGAGTGCCTTCCTGGGGTTTTCTGGGGTTGGCTGAGAAGCCAGGAAGCAATTTTATAAAATGTGCCAGGCCCTGGCAGACAAGCTGCCTCTGTAAGGTAATGTGTCCAGTAAGACCCTGTACTCTTTGAACTTGGAGGTTGCTTGCGATCCAAGTACCATCAGACACTCTTAAAGGTGGTAGGTACACTGAATGACCCGTTGACAGGGGCAATCTTCAGGGGGGTTCTTGCTTTGCTGTTCAAGGACTTGATATAACTAACCTGAGATCTTTGGGGTGGGGGGAGCAAGAAGAAATAAACCTCCCCTTCCCCCAAAAACAGCTATCTCAAACATAAGCATCATAAATCAAGCCAAAAGCACAAACTAGGGACTATACGGGCCCTCTGTCCTAAAATAAACAAATGCGTCACTGAGAGCAAACAGAGGGAGTTAAAGTAACGTCTTATGCCTAATGCATTCTTGAAGTTTCTTTCACAGGACAAGCGCCAAGGAAAGATGGACTTTCAGAAGCCCAGCAGACTGGGGGTGGCAGGAAACTGACGGGGGTTATTCTGCTTCAGGAGATAAGATCGCCCCTCACCTACCCCAGCAGCTTCAGCAGCTAATGGCCCTTTCTCTGGGCTCTCAAACCATAAACTTCAAGTAGGTTCTTTGAGCAGAATGTCTGAAATTGAGCAGGAAAAAAAAAAACAAAAAACAAAAACGTTTTGGTGGTTTTAGCCATCACTACAGGTAACTGAGGCGAAGAGCAAAAGGAACAATAAGGGCAATCACGCCAGCACGAGTATTATTTCTTTACAAATATTATTACCTTCTGTTTTACCTTCACATACAATGGGTGGATCCACTTTACCCAATCAATGGAAAAACATGCCTTCCATCTCTCTGTCTCTCTCTTTCTATTTGTCTCTCTCTGTCTCTTTCTGTCTCTGTCTCTCTCTGTGTGTGTCTCTGTTTCTCTCTCTCTTTCTCTGTCTCTCTTTCCCTGTGTCTTTGTCTCCGTCTGTCTCTCTGTCTCTCTCTCCCATTCTCCCTCAAAATCAAATTATAAAATTCAAAAATAACAAATTTTTACTTTCAAAAAGGTTTCTGGAAAGCGAGAACCTTTTTTATCTGCCTATGAGAAATGGAATTAACGGAAAACCAAACAGAAACTCTGGTAAGAATTCTATGGTGAATGGTTAAATATTTACAACATAAGAAGCAGTCCATCTGAAAACAAACGGACAAGTGCCTGGCTCCGTTCCCCGTCCCAGGAATCAAGAATGTTCCCTTGCTGAGAGCTGCCATTTTGTTGACATTCAAGTAAAAGATTTGGCTCCAGGGAGATGTGGCAGTGAGCACACGAAGCCCAGTCTGGAGAACCATTGTCATAACAGATGAGCTCATTCTGCACAGCTACGCCCGAAGACCACAAATGAACAAAGAGACCCTAGAACAGGAAGTGCTTTCTCAGCTCAGTTCTGGGTCCCATCGGCCCAGTGGGTGCCTTCACCAACGAAGCCCACCCCTCAATCATCACGTCGCCCAACAAGATGACCAGGTCACCACACAATTCCACAAGTCACTGGGGTATCGAACACGTTTCATGAGCATTCATAGTTAGTGATCAAACACCTTTTACTGGGTTTGCTGTTATTTTGGTTTGGTTTGTTGGTTGTTTTAGGTGCTGGGGATAGATCCAGGGCCTTTACATGCTCACACTCAATCACACTCAATCTGCGCTCCAAGGCCCACTGCATCTACCCTGTCTTCTCCATCCTGCCCTCATTCAACTTTCCTGTCCCTTTCCCAAAAGGGTCACATCATTTGTTTCCCTACCATGCATTCTTCAACATTGTGAAGTATGATGTTTCTATTAAATTTTTATGCCAAACTCCTGTTTTTATACTTCTTTGAAAGTAAACAATCATGGGGTTATTTGGTAACTTGGAAGATTTTAGGAATAATCAAATGTTTGCGACTTTAATTATGATGTGAGGAGGTTTGATCAATGGCTTTACTGAACCTCTTTGTGGAAGTACATGGGGGTGACAGAAACCTGTGGTCCGGGTCCAAGCCACCAGGCACAGACTACATATGCAGCATCATGCTCAGGGCTAGAAAATTCAACAAAGTAAATGATTTTTCAAACATGATACAGACAGCAGGTCATGGAGGTGCAGGTCTGGAATCCAGGTCAGGAGGCTGAGGTAGGAGGATTGCAAATTCAAGGCTAGGGAATTCTGGGTAAGTTAGTGAGACCCTGCTTCAAACTACAAAAGTCAGGAAGATGAGGGGTGCATAGCTCAGAGGTAAAGAGCGCGCTCACCACTCACGAGGCTGGAGGTCTGGTCCCTTTTATGGCCAAAACAAATAATACAAAACAATGCAGGTCAGAAAGTTAAATTAAGAAGTGTTCTCAGTGTTTGTTGAAACAAAGGACAATTCTTTAAAAATGACTCTTGTTTAAGAAAGGGTGTCACTAAACAAAGGCTAAAAGGATGATCACCAAATGTGATGCTTGGCCTGGGGCTCAATTCTGTTTGTACTAGAAGGAGGAGGAGGGGAAGAGGGAGGGGAGGGGGGAGGAGGAGGAAGAGGAAGAGGAAGAGGAAGAGGGGAGGAGGAAGTTGTTACAAGCAATATTATTAATGACAAAAGTTAATTCAGACAACAGACGAAACGTAAGCATATTTTAATGTTAATGTTACTAGTGGTGGGGCTGGAGAAATGGCTCAGTCATCACAGCACTTGCTTCTGTTTCAGAGGATCCAAGTTTGATTCTCAGATCCAATTGTCTGTAGCTAAAGTTCTAGGGGATCCAAGGACCTCTCCTGGCCTTTGTGGGCCCCAAGCATGCACTCGGTGCACCTATATACATGCAGGCAAAACACCCATACATAGAAAATTTAAAAAAAAAAAAAACAATGAATCTTAAATTACTAGTTGTTAATTATGCTGACACTATGGAAGAAGTCATCTGTATTGATAGAAAATACCCACGGGAGGGATTAGCTGTAAAAGGGCCACTGCCGATATCAAATATTAGGTTAAGAACTCCTGGGCTTAAATAACCTCAGCTCCTACTCAATGTTTTTATACACTTATCTAAAACTGAGCAGAGTACTCTTTGATCATGTCACCTCATCGAAAGTCCAAGTCCCACAGAATACAAATGTGAGCCACTTCCATGCTATATAGAGTGATTCTGCTCAACTAGTGTGGTCACTGTCCCAAGGACAGACACCCCCTTTTCCCTGGACCTGCCATCAACATGATGCTTAGGTCAGTAGGATATGCACCATGGCAACTCCTGCTGGCTTCTCCTCTGGACTCTAGTGAAGGGCTCACACTCAATCACGTCTAGAAGTCTTTGTTGTGAAGCCGCTGCTAAGCAGCAGAATGATTTACTTTCAGCTTCAATCAGGACCTGTAAACACCATGACAAATGGAGAGAATCCTGAAGCTACGTTCTGCCAGAGGGTCCTCCAGCACACCACACGGCAGGCACAGGTCATCTGCTTCACATCAGAACTGATCATTCCCAGACCTCCTGTCAGGCATCTTTCCTGTTGATCCCCAGGAGGAAGACAAGTCAGAATAGAATTGATAGCCAAGGTCCCAAGAAGTCTTTGGTGGAAGGCCGTATTTACAACAGGAATGGAGTAAAGGGGACTTGAGCCCAGCACTAAGACCAACCCAGCAACAAAGTAATAGCATCTAGAAAAAGATGGTGGTGGTGGAGGTGGTGGTGGTGGTGATGTGGTGATGGCACACACCTTTAATCCCAGAACTCAGGAGGCAGAGGGAGGCAGATCTCTACGAGTTCAAGGCCAATCTGGTCTTCATAACCAGTTCAAGGCCAGCTAGACCTACCTAGTAAGACTCTGTTTTTTTTTTTAATAAATAAAAAGCAAGAAGGGTGGTGATGAAGATAGTTTTATAGTAAAATTTGTGGCACATGTGTCTCAGTACAATTAGAAATGAAAGGCAACAAACCTCAGAAAACAAATGAAATGACTCCCCATCCCTTCACTGCAGACTGTTTGCACACGGACTCAGGTAAGGAAGGCCCTTTCTCCCCTTCAAGATAAAGTCAGGCTTGAAGGATGACTTCCATCATACTATCTGATTTCTTTTATGTTAACCCACTCTCGTGTGTTCTACACGTCACAAGCAATATTGTTGTATAACCTGACAAAAGTTACCTCAGACCACAGATGAGATGTGACTGTCATTTCCGTGTTACAGTTCCTAGGGCAGGGGCCGTACAAAGTCCAAGCAGAGGATGCTTGGTGCTGATGAGAGAGTAAAACCTTTCTATCCAGTGTAGCCACAGGGCTCCTTTCGGTCCCTGTGAACATGGGAAATCTTTCTGTGGGCTATGCACCTGGGTTCAGATGGTGACAATATGAGAGAGCCCGGAGTGTCCTCGGCAATGAGGATGTTCAGTGTTTATTACAGCCGAGAGCAGAGGGTTCCTAATTTCAATTTTCTGAGTTCTAGTCACTCAGGTGAGGAGAGAGAGGCTGGGCAGATGGATGCATGTCTGAAATCGGCACAGAAGAGCCTCTCAAATGGTGCACAGGAATGAGAGGAAATTGAGGAAACTGTATGGGAACTGCCACTCCTAATTTCCCCCTTCTCTCTTTGGTCTTCTCTCTTCTGGGGGTTTTCTTTGTTTCTCTTGCTTGCTTTGTTTTATATGTGCTCTGGAAGACCAGTAGCTTTGCATTTACTCTCTTCCAAGGTGCTAGGGTGATTGTCATTACAAGGGCTAGTCTCTACATTGATTGGTTTTGGGGGTACTTGTAACAGGTAACTACAACTTATCTGGAATGCCCCTATTTGTCAATTTGGATGTTAGGCCCTCTCTCCCAAAGGCTTGTAGCTGGCTACAGAGCTCTAAGGGGTGGATGTATGCTTTAATAGGGGAGAGTGGGACCTGGTCCTCTCTTCATCTTTTTTGGTAGACTAGGTCTAAGGTGAACAGTTTGCTAAACCATATGTTCACAGGCTCACAGCAGCGAGGCCAACCAACCATAGATTATAACCTCAAAAGCTGCAATCCAAAATACAGTGTTTGCTCATAGAAGCTGATCATCTCCCACATTCGATATAGAGATGAAACTCTTACATTATACATGATCACTCAACATAGAAGCTCAAATACTAGTAATCACTATAAAATATGAAAGTCCAGCCAGAAGGAAGCACTTTTAAGCCTGATAAACTCTCCTTAGGAGCAAGCAACTAAGCATCTCAGGGAATTAACTCCCAGGATTCATTAGCAGTTTCCAGAATGTTAAGGTCACTGGAGCCAAGCAGCCTCCTGTGTTCTGATGTCATGGCCAGGTTCTAAGGACTCCTCAGCTGCAGGCAGAGTAACAACTCAGAATTCACCCAGAGAGCCTAGGATAGAGGTGTCTATGCTGATGACAGAGGCTAGAGGGGTGTTGTTTGGATCATAAAGAACCATCTAAGTCTCTCCTAAGGGAAAATGAACTGTTCCAAGTGTATTCCAAGAGGGAAAATGCATTAACTCTACACCAGACTACACACTGGGAGGAGAGAGATGTAATCATCAGGTTCTCTCAGTCAGTCTGCAGAAGAACCAGCAGAAGGTGTGGTCTGCATGAGGCCAAGATAGAGAGAGGAGCTGTGTTCCGTGTAGAGATCATGGCAGGCAGGTACCAGAAGTAACAGAAAAGAATGTCCCCGAGTGCTCAGGTGGTGGGAACCTAAGGGCACCATGAACTGAAGCTTTATCACTAGAAAGCAGCTAAAGGAAAGAAGGGAGGGAGGGATGGGAGGGAGGGGGGAATAGAGGGGGGAAGAGAGAGAGGGAGAAGGAGAGGGAGAAGTGGGGGAGAGAGAGGGACAGAGGGACAGTGGGTATACCTGTACATAGTCAACTGGAATGAGGAAACAGAGGCAAGAAGTAATTATGATAACACTCACCATTAAGACTTGCAGGTGGAGGTTGGACGGATGGCTCGGTGATTAAGAGCACTTACTGCTCTTGAATAGGACATAGGTTCAATTCCCAGAACCTGAATGGTGGCTGGCATCAGTCTCTAACCCCGGTTCCAGAGGATCTAATGCTCTCTTCTGGCCTTCTTGGGCATTGTACATGTGGTATATACAAACATGCAGGCAAAACACCCACACACATAACAATCAAAATAAATACAGCTTAACAATAATAATAATAATAATAATAATAATAATAATAATAATAATAATAAAAACCTGGAGGTGGAGATGAAGGTCAGCTACACAATTTGAGTATGTTTAATGTCACTGAGTTACAAACTTTAAAATGGTCAATTTATGTTATGCGTATTTTCCTACTTTCTTCTTTTTAAACAGAGAAAAGATCATCTCCATTCCTTCAAGCCAGTCTCTTCTTCAACTCTCACCCACACGGAGAACAAACAGATTGTGTTCTTAGGCCTCTTACTAGTTTACACTTGGACAAAGGCTGTGAACTTAGGTGGAACGAACTTGGTGGAGTTTGCTTCACCAGCTGCCGGAATCCCAGCTTCACCAGCTGCCTGAGTCCCTGCCCCACAGTCGCTCCCTGTTTATTAGTGAGGCCTCCACAGGGAGACTCCCCAACCCAACTTTGACTCTGGACCTCTGGGACAGCACAGAGGGGATGCTAAAATTGCCTTTGGAGAGGAGAAACCCTAGAGCCCATCTGCAGGGAAGCCAGTAGAACAATAAAGTGAAGCCCCAGGTAAAGCAAAATAAGGGAGGTCCCCTCATTAGGAAGAACCAAGAATCATGAGGACTGTGACACATGTGACCAAGAACACATAAAAGGAGGGGGGGGAACAACTGGGACAAGAGTTGCAAAGAGGAGTTTAATCCCCAGCCTCATATGAATATGTAAAATGTCACTGCTCCATTCCTGCTTTGTTTTACTGTTTGCTTTGTGGATTTAGGAGGAGCATATTCAGTTGTTTGGATTTTGTTGTTGGTTTTGGTTCTTGTATCTTTACCTTCAAGTGAGAAAAAAAAAATATGTGTCAAAAATTACTAAAAACCACATTCAGAGTCTATCACCACCTTTTCTGAAATCCAAAAAAAAAAAAAAAAAAAATCACCCAAACCGAACACCTGTAGCATTGCTAAGC
The DNA here is from genome assembly GCA_030674055.1 of Rhabdomys pumilio. NCBI lineage: Eukaryota > Metazoa > Chordata > Mammalia > Rodentia > Muridae > Rhabdomys > Rhabdomys pumilio. The sequence goes on along the minus strand of JANHMN010000006.1, from coordinate 98,763,159 downwards.
AAATAAAACTTCTCCACACAATACTGAACTCATAATGTGTCAGCAAGGGCAGAAGATCACATTTCTTTGCACACATTTCTGCTTTTCCTTGGCTGTGCCAGCACCACACGTTTATCTGTGGTTCTGGTTTTACAGTTAGGAACCGCTGGCCTGGCCTGCTGGCTTTGGCTAGACAGATGATGGTTGGGCACTTGAGATGGTATCTCCATTGCCCTTTCTAAAGGAAAACAATCAGCTTGCTCTCTCCTTTCTCGATGGATGGATTCTTTCAAAGCCAGTCACCTTTTGTTCACCAGAAGCTAAATGAAAATATGGCAATCTGGTTGCCAGGTGGCAGGGGCTACCTGGAACAAGTCTGCAGAGCTCCTTCAAGGTAACTCTTGCTCTTCTGTGAAGTCCAGGCAGGATCTAGAATGGCTCGATAATTGTAGAATTTCCTTTATACTTAAGCGCTGGGGTGTTCTTAGATGGGTACAAAGACTGGCATCTATTCAATTCCTTTTGAAAGTAAACACTCAAGGTTATTTGTCTTGTTACTTATATTTAAAAAAAAGAAGAAGACTGGAATCTTAAAGACTCAGTCAAAGACAGATTTTGGGGATATCCTATAGGGACTGAGAAGGGGACTAAGAACCTGGAAGAATGATCCTGTGGTTTCCAAGATAAAACAGCTGTGCACTCCCATTAGGCACAGGGAGCCAACAAAGCTGCACTGGGAACAAAAAGAAAGGCGCCTGTTAACCCCAGCTGCACTGCACTCAGGGAGGGACCCTAAATACAACCTGTGTGTCTTCAAAAGTGGGAGGCATACTTGAAACTATGCTGAGCATTGCTTTTCTATTTAAGAACGACTGTGTGATAGTAACCACTGCTACTGAGTCAGCAGTTCAAATGGATGGCCACGTTTGTCAGACGGGAAGCATCGAACCTTTAAGTAACACCTAAAACTCAGGTTGTGAGTTAGTTCTCGTTCTTAGACTGTGATGGAATACACATGATATTTACTTCTTTTTTCTTTTTTTAAGGCAGGGTCTCACACAACCTTGGATGGAGTCAAATTTGCTAGGTTCAAGGATGATCATTAAACTGATCTTCCTACTTCTTAGTCCTGAGACGACAAACCAGAAAATGTTCTGGGAGTTGAACTCTCTGCCTTTCATGTAGGCTAGGCAGGCACTCAACCAGTTGAGCCATAGCCCCATCGTGTGTGTGTGTGTGTGTGTGTGTGTGTACTGTAGGGTTGAAGAGATGGCTCAGCAACTTGTCGCTCTTGCAGAAGACTGGGTTCAGTTCCCAGCATCTGCACAGTGGCTTACAACCACCCATACCGTCAGTTCCTGGGAATCAGACGCCCTCTCTGACCTCCGGGGGTACCAGGAACACATGTAGTGCACATACTTGCATAAGGCAAAATGCACATCAAATTTTTTAAAATCTATAAGTATTTAAAATTGATATTTGAGAAATGCCTCTGCATTCCCTCTGTTTCTGGACCGGTTACTGTTCTTCCTGTCTATAGGAATGTGACAACTCTGGGTGTGTTATGAAAATGGAATCGTACAGAGGTTCGCGTGTTTTTGCTTATGTGGTTGGGTCATTTGAGTGAAATACTACTGAAGACAGCAAAATCCTTAAAGTTTACTCACATTATAGTACCTGTCAGAATTTATTTGGGGATTCTTAGTGAAGCTATCTTTAATATAGACAGGCACCAGGATGAGGAGAAAGAGAGGAGCTCAAAATAATCCGAAGCACCCAAGAAGTACAAGCTGCACGGAGGGAACCGACCTCGCGTGGGCAGGGACACCTCAAGGCAGGCTGGCCAGAGTTTCCTTTGGGCTGAATGACAGCCCTGAGTACACTGACTGCACATGTTTTATCCATTCATCTACTGATGGACACTGGAGTTGCCTTTATCTTTTGTCTATTGCAATTAACTCGCCTGTGAACACTCATGTACAAATATTTCCTCGAATATCTATGTTCAGTTTGTTTGGGTCTATGCCTACAAATGCATACGGTAACGCTATGATCACGGTAATTTTTAAAAATGATTTGAGGGAAGGCTGTCCTTTTTCATGGTGTCATACAAGTTTATATTTCTACCAACAAAATGTTCAAGGGATCTAGTTTCAGCCCTCCTTGCCAAAACCTATTTATTTTCATCTTGAAAAATTAAAACATGTTTATTGTTTGTCCTGGATGTCACCCTGTGGCTTTGGTGAGTCACAGTCTCTGAGGAGTGGGTGTCATCTCCTGCTCTCATTTTCTGCTTGTACATCTTCTCTGGAGAATCTCCCATTCCTGTTCTTTGACTGTTTTTAGACAACATTTTTCTTTTGAGACAAGGTAGTACTGTGTAACTCAAGCTGACCTGGAACTCAGTGTATGAACCAGGCTGGCCTCAAACTTAAGGAGATCTACTAGCCTCTGCCTCCCCAGTGCTTGGGATTAAAGGTATGCACTACCACACCTGGCTACTTTGGCCATTTTTTAATGAGTTGTTTTTGTTCCTGTTGAGTTCTAGGACTTCTTCATGGACTATGTATGATTTTGACCCCCTTATTAAATATATGGTTTATAAATATGTCCTTTTGGGCCTTGAAGCTCTTCATTTGGGGCCTGGAAATTTGAATTTCTTACAAGTTCACATGTGATGCTACAGGTCCATGACACAGAATCAATCTCTCTCTCTCTCTCTCTCTCTCTCTCCCTCCTTCCCTCCCTCCCTCTCTCCCTCCTCCCTCTGTGCTGTTGAGCCTAGGGCCTGTGCCTGCTAGGCACTCCACCACTGAGGGCTAACTCATATCATCTCACATCAGTATTCTTGTTTTATCAAGGAGGAAACATTCTCAAAAAGGTGGCCGAACTTGCTTAAAGATACTGCACTCAGGGATAAAGCAGGGGTTTCACTTCAAGCCTTCTGACCTAAGACAAGGCCACCCTACACAGTCTCTGTCCAATGTAAAATAAGGTTCCCAGAGACTATACCAATCAGTCACGTGCACAGAGAGGAAGGGTAGTCTTCAAATTTTGCTTCCCGTCTTTTTAATCAAAACTAAAATGCTGGAGCCCTCTCCTGGGATATTATGCTCTGGCTTCATTAAAATGAACCCACAGTAGACCATGCCTTGCATGCAGAAGGCCCTGGGTTTAAAACCAGGCACTGAAGGAAAGAAAATACAAGGTGTTGATGAATGGGCAAATGCTCTAAGCAACAAGGAGAATGATGGTGTAGGGAGTCTGACAAGCAGGGGAGGATGGGTCAATGTAAAAGCTAAATGTTTATCTTTAATAGATTAAGCAGGTGTTGGGCCTTTCTCCCAAGGTTGACTATGTTTGGACAATCCCGATAAGAGCTCTATGTGGTCAGGCCCACAGCTGGCCCATCTGGGGCTTCTCTTTGTGTACACAAGAAGAGGCACATCCCAGGTTGTGTAGCCAGCACTTCAGGTGCCTGCCCAGGCCTGGAATGGGGGTGCGGTCCACACCTGGGCACTGACAGTAGTGAAGAGCTTGCCCATCTAGATAGTCAAGTATTCTAACATGAGCAACTCATGGCCATTGTGGCTACACTTTAACAACCGAGATAAACGTTGTTATTGGTCAGATGGAGCCTGAAGTGAACATGGCCTCCTGCTCAAAGGAGGGCTCTGCTCACTCACCCCATGATCAGGATTCTTTTAAAACTGGGAATTTATCAACTAGAGTATGAACTTCATGCCACTGATGACCAAGTTGTGTTTTATTCTGGATATAAAACTTGGTACATGGAACTCTTAAATATAAAGAAGAAAAGAAACCTACCCCTTCACAGAAACTAGGTCCAAATAAATTCTCACAGAACCTGGAACTTTGCCTTGGACTTTACAGCTGCAAACTCAAAAACACGGTGATTTGTAGGCAGTCATAAATAGAAGGAGCAGAGGTCCCAGAATGAAGGTGTGGGCAGTATTTGTCTATTTGTCTCCAGATAGTGACATCCCCTGCGGCCTCCACAACAAACAGAATTAAGATGCAAAAGGAATTCAAGTCTGGGAATCTTTTCAAATTTAAATGAATATCTGTCAAACTAATTAAGAGAAGATGTCATGCTCTTGCTCTGTGCTCATTAGAGAACAACTTACTGGCCATAAATCCCCCAGGGAGTAGGAGTGAACAGTCTCCACGCTTGCTTAAGATTCCTGGCTTTGTTTATTTCCAGTTCGGCCTGTTCACCTCCCCAACCCACAGAAAACCCACAAAATAGGCATTGAAGCAAAATTTTAATTTCATAAAATGAGCAATGATACGAGATGGTAAGGGATGCTTTTAGACCGGAGAAAGCAGCAGTGGTCATTTATGTTTGAGAGACATCCCCTCCCTAGATGCTTTACACCAAGGAGGGCATTGCAGAGCTCAACTGTTTCATGCACATAGTCATACATGTAGATTGGACGGACACACACACACACACACACACACACACACACACGAGTGAGAGGACAGAAAGTTTTCCCTCTCACTTTTGCAAACTCTGGACCTGAAGCTGATGAAGCTGATTTGGGAGATCTCTAATTGTGCCAGGGTTGGGCTAGAGTTTAACATCCCAAACCATGTGTTTGTGCTTCCACAGCATTGACTGAACTCTGTCAGACAGCAGAACAACACTATACTGTTCCTTACTGTAGCACAACTACAATTAATACTCCCTGTAACTCTGCAGGCACATGTTCTCACAATCATAGAAAAAAACAACAGGGCTGGAGAAAGGGCTCAGGGGCTTAGCAAAGGACATGAGTTCAGTTCCCAGCACCCCTCGATTGATCTCCAAGGGCACTTACATATATGTGGTGAACAGAAACTCACACAAATACATACACATAAATAGGAAATAAGAATAAAGGTTCTTGGGCTGGAGAGATGGCTCAGCAGTTGAGAGCACTGACTGCTGTTCCAGAGGTCCTGAGTTCAATTCCCAGTAACCACAAGGTGACTCACAACCATCTGTAATGGGATCTGATGTTCTCTTCTGGTGTGTCTGAAGACAGCTATAGTGTACTCATATAAATAAATAAATCTTAAAATAAAAAATTTAAAAAGGTTCTTAAAAGTTGGAAATTGCAAACAATAATAAAAATGGGTTCAGGGCAGTTAACTTCAACATTGAGGTAAGGAGCAAACTCAAATATTTGTATATTTGCATTGTGCTTCCCACACATTTTGAAGGCTCTGAAATACTGACATGATTATGGATCTAAAGTTTTATTATTAAAAGCAACTTTAACTGTAGTTATTAGAATTTCCAACAAGGATCACATTTCACAAGACATGGGTTTTTATTCACCTATTTGAACGTCAGATGGGGGAGCTGGTTCAGTGACTAAGAGCACTTGCTCCTCTTCCAGAGGACCCAGCTTCAATTTCCAGCAACCACAACACAACTTACAACTGTCTGTAACTCTATATCTAAGGGGTCCAGCACCTTCTGCCAGTATCTGCTGGCATTTGCCAGCAACCCTCACATCTCTCCCTACACACACACACACACACACACACACACACAGTACACAAACACACACACACACACACACACACACACACACGGTACACAAACACATGGACACACACCTTAGTACTAATCAATAAATCTTTTGATAAAGCTGACTCCTTTTAAAGCCTCTTCCCGTGCTGTAGCACATGTGGCCCTGAAAGGCTTGTCTCCCTTTCCAGAAACACCATCACCACTCCTTTCTCATGGCTGTCACTTAGCTCAAATACATGGTGTCTGCACACTAAGGCAATTTTGTTTGGCTGTTTATTGTGTCTTCTTCATGCTGTGTACATCTTAAATAGAATTATAATCACTTGCACTTACTCAAGGTAGAGAGACACCGCTCTCTACCTGTGGAGTACAGTGAACATAGGTTGCAGCACCTGCCAAATTCAAATCTAATTTATTTACTAATCCCTGAGCCTCCTTTCCAGCCCAGTTGCTTTTCTATAAGATGAAAGCGAGAACATGTGTCTATTAATTATAGGTGTCCCACAGTTAGATGTAGCATAGTATTTAGAATATTTGTTACTTTCCCAACTTTTCTTAGAATTTCTGCAATGAGAACTAACTTCTCCCACTACTGTGTAATCAAATGTCCCTCCAAAAACCTCTTCTGGGCCAGATGTCATTTTATTGTTTCCTGTGTACATTTCAGTTCTCCATCTCTTCGTTCAGGCTTTGATTGAGGTTCACTCGCTGCTGCTGAGTAGGCCAGACCACATCACTGAAGTGAATCCTCCTCCAAACAGCCTTTCCCACATGCTTTCAAACTGATGCTTTTATCATCACGGACACCTTCCTTTTGGAGTCCACATTTGAGTAGTAGAAGAGAGTGCTTAAGTCCAGATCAGCTTTATGTGTGTGAGTTCACTACTGTATTAAACTACACCTCCTTTGACCATGGAGGGATTCAATTGGAAAACACACACACACACACACACACACACACACACACACATTAAAGTGAGTCAGACGTGGCAGAGACAAACCAAATCCTAGAGATCAACTCCTCCACATTTTTGGATTCTAAAGATGAGAAAACTGGTTATTTATTAGAAATCCAATCTAAAAACAATAGACTATACTATATAATTTCTAGAATTTATTTATTTATTTTATATTTCATATGTCTGCACTTGTACATATGCATGTGTCCCATGTGCATGCAAGAGCCTGTGAAGGTCAAAAGAGGGCATGGAGTCTCCTGGATATGGACTTACAGGTGTTAGTGAGCTGACAGGTGGGTGCTGGGAACTGAACCCAGGTCCTCTGCAAGATCAGTAAGTGGGTTTTTTTGGTTTTTTTAGATTCATTTATTTATGTATATGAATACACTGTTGCTCTCTTAGACACATCAGAAGAGGGTATTGGATCACAGATGATTGTGAGTTGTGAGTCACCATGTGGTTTCTGGAAAAGCAGTCAGTGCTCTTAACCACTGAGCCATCTCTCCAGCCCCAGTAAGTGTTCTTAACTGTTAAGAACTTTGTTTATTTATTTATTTATTTATTTATTTATTTATTTATTTATTTATAGACCTGGTCTCTCTGGCTGTCTTAAAACTCACTGTGTTTATCAGGCCAACTTCAAACTCAATTCTACCTGCATCTGCCTCTGCTGGGTAGGACTTGAATCCAGCCCTTCTGCATTGGGAATCCAACCTACTAACCACGCATGTACAAATGCACGTGGAAGCCAGCGGTCATATGTAAAGTGTCTGCCTCGGTCACTTGCCACCATGGTTTTTGAGACAGTAGCTCTCAACCTAGAATTTACTAATTCAGCTAGACTGGCTGGCCTCAGGGATCCCATCTGACCTCTGGAACATCAGGATTAGATGTACCGGGCTATAATGGATGCTGGGAATTTGAGTGTGCTAGCACCACAGCTCTGTGGTAAGCACTTTATTAAGCCATACTTAGCCCCAGACTCCCTAATTCTGACATCTCATTTGCATAGTGAGTTTGGCTTAAGTATCTAAACCCACAATAACATTTACCATAGTGAACAACTATCTGCTTTCCTCTAAGAGGGATTTAATTTAAAACTATTACATTACATATTAAGATTATTAATTACCAGGCAGTGGTGGTACATGCCTTTAATCCCAGTACTCAGGAGGCAGAGGCAAGGAGGATCACTGTGAGTTCCAGGGAAGGAAGTTTCAGATAGCCTGGAATACATAGTGAAACCCCCATCTTTAAAAAATAGAAAAGAAAAGAAAGGAAAAGCAAAGCAAAGAAAAACAGATTATTAACTGTATGCCTTCTGAAAAAAAAAAAAAAAGCAATCTTACAGCCAGTCTGACATCAGCAATGAATTCTCATTGTCCATACAGTTTAAAACCAGTTTTAGAAGGTAAAATTACAAAAAATAAAAACATATATCTTAATAACTCACTGGCTTTTTCTAGAATCGTTTCCATGCCTTCCTTCAGAATTGAGCATATAAAGACTTGCCCACGCTGCCTCAGGTAAGAGGGGCCTCCACGTTTTTTGGAAAATGGGCCCATTTCCGAGCTCGATGACATGGAACCTAAGTTCTCTAACTCCGTTTTGCTTTCATCAGTTCAAACAGTGGCCTCCCATAAACCGTTTTACAAGCCCACACCCCTTGGCTTTACTTCCTCGGAAAGTAAACAAGACTCTGAATCTAAGTTGCCCTATTCTCTCCCTCCTTTCTTTTTCTAATAGCTGTGGCTTCACTGATGTGGCCCAGGCTGGCCTGGAACTTAGATCTTTCTACCTTGGCTCCTCAGTTAAAGAACATGTCCTGTTTAACCTGTTCACTTCTAACCAACGGATTTTCTGTAAGCCACCATATCTTCAAGTTGTAATACAAGCTATGAACTTTAACCCCTCCTCAAAGATTATTTGCTATAATTAAATTCCATCTTGCCTACTGTGCACTGACATGGCCTACTAATGGAGAACGAGGCCAGGGTAGCTCTTAGAAGGGAAGCAAAACTTTTCTACAGGAAGCTAGACCATAAAAATTTACCTTTGGCTGCGACACCATTCATTATAACATGCACATTCTTAGTTTCTCAATAAAGACAAATGCATGGCAAAGGGTTCACTGTGTGCTCTGTGAGACAACGTCTAGAGGAAAAACACTAGCTAACATTTCTTTCCTGTTTTGAGGGAAGCTGATATTGACAGGGCTGAATAATTTTCTTCCACCTAGTCTTAAATTCCCTTTCTGTATCATGGATAGAACACAGGGGTTGGAATGGTAAATATTCAATAAATGACTTGGAAATTCAGACACGGTAGAGAGGGAAGAAACGAGGTAGGCAGGCTGTGACAGTTGCCCTGGCTGGCTTCAGGCTTGGCAGGCATTTGAAAAACCAACTTCCCTTTCCATGGAGGACAGTTGAAATGTGCAGGCATTTGCTGATGGGGCCTCACCTCTTCTGCATTCCCTGATGGGGGCTCACTCTGCTGCATTCCCTGATGGGGGCTCACTCTGCTGCATTCCCTGATGGGGGCTCACTCTGCTTCCTCAGTACCAAGGAGCCACTGTGTGCACAGGGCACTAATGAGAAAGTAAGGAGAACCTGAACCAATCTAGTAGGTGTTCTTTCCCCTACAGTCTCCCCAGCACCTGGCTTGATCTGTCGGGCAAGAAAACTTCCCTATACAGCCTGGGGAACATAATTTCAATTATTTCAATTATCAGAAAGCAATGGGAGCGACTTTTCTCATCAAGAGATGTGTGAATGTGTATATGTGTGTGAGTGTGTATATGGTGTGTATGGTGTGTGTGAGAGGGTATCTGGTGTAGAGTGTGTGGGGAGTATGTGCATGTGGTGTGGTGTGTTTGAGTATGTGTATGGTGTATATATTTATGTGTGTGTGTGTTGTATAGTATGTATATGTATGTGTGGTGTGCATGGGGTATATGTGTGTATGTGTGTGTATGAGAGAGAGAGAGAGAAAGAGAGAGAGAGAGAGAGAGAGAGAGAGAGAGAGAGAGAGAGTATATGTGTGTGTCTGTGTGAATAAAGCATTCTACCATAGAGCAACACCCCAGATCCTAACAGCCCTTACCTTGGGATGTTTTCAGCAGCCAGATGTCTGCCCACTAGCGACTAGAAGCTTGATCCCCTCTCCCCACAGCTGTGACAACCATAAAGTTTTACAGACCATGTTAAGTGTCCCCTCAGCAAAATCCCCTCTAATTGAAAAATACTGAGGTAAGCTCTTCCCTGCCGCCTAATATCCAAACAATTATAGTTCACTAATTTTGAATTTTCTCCCTTCTTTCTCAAAGGCAGAGTAGATTTACAGTAGCATAAAAATACAGACTCTCCCAGTTTCTACTCTCTGGTGCTTCAGAAAGACTTAGTGACAGCCAAAATGGATAATACTGCGGTCTGTAGGTGCAGATCAGTAGGAGATCATTTGCAAGCATGCATGAGGTCCTGAGTTCAATTCTCAGCGCTCCAAACAAGCAAATGCTTTAATGCTTGCACATATTTCTCTCTCTTCCTCTGTTTCTATGTCTATCTCTGTCTGTCTTCCCCTCTGTCTCTTTGTGCGTCTATCTCTGTCTCTGTTTTTCTCTCTCTCCATCCCTCCCTCCTGCTCTGTGTCTGTAATGAGGATGTATGAGTTCAGGTGTGCACTGCCATAGTACATATGTAGAGGTCAGAGGACAACTTTAATTGTCAGTCCTTGCCTTCCTAGTTTGATGCAGGCGCTCTTGGTCTCTGCATATGCCAGATTAGCTGGCCCTTCTTTTGTTATGTTAAGCCATAAAAGCATTTCTAGTTTGTGAAAACATAAACAAGATCTTTTCTAGAAGTGTCTCTGTCATACCTATAAGCAATGAAAACTGGCAGGACCCTGAGGGACATTCCAGAGCAATGACCGAAGTGTACAAGGCAGTTTCTTGATAAGAATATTGAAGTGCATTTTCTTGGTGCTATTAACTATGGGCAGCTGGGCCCAAGTTCACAGTAGTCTGAGTTGACTACTGTTAATTGTTAATGTAATGTAGCTTCTGTGGCCTCTAATACTTAGGAAAACACCTTGGTCACGTGAAAACGAACCACCATGTTTTTCTGCCTTTCTTCTAGTAGTTTCTGTAGGTTGGAGATCTGCTTTTCCATGCCAACTGTAATCAGTACAGTCTCTCCCAGCCTATCGGGAGGGAGCATGTGATTCGGGGAAACCTGCTCCCTGACTCACGTGGCACGCAACTCCTTCTCCTGGGCCACCACAAAGAAGGCTCTACAGTCGCTATCTAGTAGATGTCTATAGCCCAAAGGACTAAATGAATTAACAATGCAGACCATACCTTTCTTAATGTCTGAAAACTGCCCTTCATAACAAGAACAGCAACACTAGTCATTTGTAGCAAGAACAGGGACACTGTCTACACTGACAGTGTTCTGATCACGACCATCATAATAAGCACATGCTGTCAGGAAGGATGTTGCCAGTTAAGTACAATATCAAACCCAAGATGCTTGCAGAGGGCATGGGAAGGAGTCTGGAACACCCTGGGTTTAGCATCTGTGTTGAGGTAGGTTCTCCTTATGTAGCCCAGGCTGATCTTGAATTCACACTCTTCCTGTCTCAGCCTTCTGTGTAGCTGGGATTAGAGGTAGGCACCACCATGTCTGACAAAATCATAACTTTGAGAGTTTGAGATGAATGCTCAACAGGAGGATTTTTTTTTCTTTTGTGGGATTCTGGGGGTTGAGTCTGAGGTGTAGGGCATACTTGGTAAGTGTTCTACTTAACCAGGCTACATCCCCAGTCTCGGGCTGGGAAGAATAACCAAAGGCAATGAAGCCACTGGGCATTCTGTGCGTCCCACTTCGATGGCCTGGTTTTACAGCACGGGTCTTGCTCTACTTGCATGAAATCCTAACCCAAAAGACAGCTATGATTTCCCTCCATAACAACCGGTTATTCTCTGAAGAGACAGAGCACAAGACCAGTGTGTTTTTCCTCTGGTATCGAAGCCTTTGCTTTTAATCTTTAACCACAGCACTTACATAAGGAACTTTTATTGTTATTATTCAACAGTGAGAACCTGACCACACACTGTGTCAAAGTTCTTGGTTTTATCAGTCCTTGCAGGATTAGGGCAACTTTGCACTGGGCAGATGACCTAAAACCCTGGGAGTCACATCTGTCCCCTCACTCAAGCAGCTGCCTGTCACCCAATGCCCATAGGCTACCCTGCAGGGAGCAAATGTACCACTGTCCACTGCCCCAAGTGTAAGTCATGCCCCCATCATTTCTCACCTAGATCAATCTCTCTGGTTTAACTTCAGACTCACCCAGTTCAAATCTACCTTCCAAAGTGAAGCCAGGCATTGGGGATGCTATCAGTGGTAGGACAATTATCTAAGATGTACATAGCCCTGGGTTTATACCTCATTGCTGCAAAAACAAAGAACAATGAAAAAGGCACAAGATACAGGTGAGAGAGGTCTTTACAAACACAGCTCTGCAGTTGTTTTCAGTTGGATTGTTTTTGATCTGGTTACATCCACCTCCACACTTCCGGATCCTGCTTAGTCCCAGGAGAACCCTCATGCAGATTCCTGAAAGGACAGCTGCACCCAGACAGGCCTACCCTAGCTCATTTGGCACCTGTGCCAATTAGGAAACGGCATCTTCGGACCGGAAAGCAAAGCCCAGGCTGGACTGTAGCAAGTACTCCCACTCTCTGGGCAGCCCTATCCTGATCTTTTTTTTGTTTTGTTTTTAAAGCACATCTCCAATGAACCTTTTGCCCTCATTTCTGGCTTGAGGCTCTTTTCACACATCTCTCTGCTTTTGAACAACCTGTTAACTTTGTCTAGAAATCCTTCACTTAACTCCTATCCACATTTCCAGAAACCAAGAGAGCCATGCTTCTATAAGAAGCTTTTACTGGAGCTGGGGAGATGGCTCAGTGGTTAAGCACACGAGCCATCCTTTCCAGTGGAATCAGGTTCAGTTTCCAAGTGTACATGCTGTCTCACAACCATCTATAACCCCAGGACCAGGGCATCTGATACCCGTTTCTTATCTCTGTGGACCCCAGACATGCATGTGATACACACACACACACACACACACACACACACACACACACTCGAAGGCAAGACACTCATATATTTAAAATAAATCTTCAAAAAAAAATTTTTTTTTCCAGACAGGGTTTCTCTGTATAGCCCTGACTGTCCTGGAACTCACTCTGTAGACCAGGCTGGCGTCGAACTCAGAAATCTGCCTGCCTCTGCCTCCCAAGTGTCAGAATCAAGGCGTGTGCCACCACTGGCCGGCCAAAAAGTTTTAAAGATTATTATTATTACTGTGTTGATGGTATGGTGGATTGAATCCAGGACCCCATGTGTACTGAAGACATTCCATATCACTTTCAGAATTCTAGATGTGTTTTACTTTATGCTTATGTTCATGTGTACATGGTGCCTTTGAATATCAGAGATCAACCTGGTTTAGTTTTTTAATTTTCTTTCTGTTTGTGTGTATGGGTATGCTGAATGTATGACAGTACCATGTGTGTGCCTGGTGGCCTGGTACCTGTGAAGGCCAGGAAAAGGCCTCAGATGCTTCGTGACTAGAGTTACAGACGGCTGCTGGCAATGAGTCCAGGAACAAGTAACCACAGAGCTACCCTTCAGTTCCCAACGTTTTAGTATTTGTTTATTTGTTCTGAGACAGGGTCTCTCCCTGGCCTGGAGCTCTCCCACTAGGCTAGGCTGGCTGACCAACAAACCCCAGGGACCTACCTGTGTGCCTCCCCAGAGGAGAGTTCACAAGTGTGCACTGCTACACATTAGGTGAGTTGTGAATATCAAACTCAGGTTCTTATGCTGGCAAACAGCTTACTGACTGAGCTGTGTCTTCAGGTTTAAGACCATTCTCATTTTTATTCTATTATTTTCTTTTCTTTTTGGTGGCTGTTAGAATTGTAGATTTTTCTAATCTATTCCCCACATTAGATACTAAGTTCTCTGAAAGAAGGCCCTTGCCTTCAGGTCTCTGTGCCTACCAGGCCTAGCATGGTACCTAGTTAACTGTAGAAAGAAATTGCTGAATGCCAGATGAACACAGCTTCTTGCCTTCTTAGGCTCATCACTCATACGTAAGACGGAGGCCTTTCAGTCACCCCCACCCCAGCAATTTGGAGATTAGGCCATGAGGTCTGCTTCCTCAAATTACATAATCCCTACTCAAATAGCTAGAAGCCAGGTCTCATTTAGCAATTACTTCATTAACCTATGATTAAGGAGAACAAACATCTTGGATTTCAGCTTCCTGTCCCCTCCTGACAAGTTCACCAGTACACCTGTCACTGACTATGTTGTCTCTTACTAGGGCCCGCTCACTTCTGTCATCTCCTCCTCCCTGGTCTTATTCTATTGAACATGAGTCGTCTCCTTAGAGGTAAGGTAACGTATTTGCATAAACTTTAGATGTTTTCTCAGTGTTTTTTTTTTTTTAATTTTTTTAAAAGCAGTATTTTTGCTGACCTACATCTGACTCAGCATCTTACATTTTCATGGGACTCTTTATCATTAATCCAACCAGCCTGCCCCTGATGCCTCTTCTATGAGGTCACTAAGCCTTATCAGTTGCTCTTGGATATAAAATTGTCATCTATATCAGTCATCCCTAGAGAACAGTCGGACCAGATTTCAGCTTCTTGTCCAAGGCACTGATGTATCTGAAATCAAGTCATTTTTACCTATGAAAAGTGTGCTTTCCAATTGGGTGGCCTCCTAAGCAGTTACTTTAGGAAGAGCTAGGAAGACACCATATGTATACAATACAGACAGAAGTCTGTCTCTCACATAGATTACAGCAGAACATAGGCCCATGAAGCCTTTGGTGAAGGGCAGAGGCTGGAACCGTCTTCTTCAGAATTAGACAGGTGGAAAAGTCAACAGGGTCCCAGGCTGTGAGTCATGTGATTAGACTCCAGAGTTGTAGACTCAGCGAGCCAGAGACATGCACCAGTAAATATGGAAGGACAGGGGATTTTGTTGTTATTGCAAATGACACAAGTAGTATTGAACTCACAGAGATATTTAAGGGGAAAAAATGGACTTAAGTCCAGGAATAGAGAGATTCTCAGGGAATGAAAAATATCATCAGATTCTCCCTCAGCCACAGTTAATCTGGCACCAGTCCTTGGTTGATGAGGGTCTGTTCCCTAGACACCTCTCTCCCTCTCCCCTTTCCCTGTCTTGTGTGTGTGTGTGTGTGTGTGTGTGAGAGAGAGAGAGAGAGAGAGAGAGAGAGAGAGAGAGAGAGAGATGAAAACAAGGTATATATATGCATCCACTCTTCACTTTTATCTATAATCAACATAACTCAATGTACATGTATGTGTGTTTTGTGTGTGTGTGTGTGTACATTCATCCATATATTGGAAATACATATATAAAAAACAAGCAGAGCGAAAGCTTCAAGTTGACCCCATCCCAGAGTCACCACTTCAAAAGGAAGTGACTGTCTTCTCCTAAATTCAGAATATAATCACATAGTCTGGGGAAGTGCTTTGGTTTTGGTTTGCCTGGCCTACACACTCACTCATCTGACGCGGGCCCATGTGATTGAATACTCAACCGTCATTGTCCCTTCTTTCCTTGCACATGTAACACTGACTCTCATGCAGTATCAGATGAGCATGAGCTCAGGATGTGGCTCCTCTTGTGACCTCAGGAGAGTCATGCTTCATCTATACCAATCACAGCCATCAGACTCCGCAGCTGCTAGCATAGACATGGGTATGGGACATAACACTAGATAGGAAACCTGATCCAAAGCAGAGTTGACATCGAGGAGGAATGGGAAGATGGACTCCTCATTCTTTGTTTCCTCCCGCTCCAGCACTACGGATAAACCCAGCAGGTCCTCACCATTCTGAACAAGCTCTGTCTACCACTGAACAACACTCCCTCCATCTCGATAAAACATACAAACCTGGGACTCTTTCCTTAGGCACGGCTGTATAAGAGCATGGCACCTAGAACTCATGCGAAGGGTGTAGAGCGGAAACTTAGGCAATTCCTCAGCCTCAGTGGCCTCACCCTGCCATTAACACCAGCATCACGTTTCCAGGAAGCAGGGAGGTGACAGGATGACAGTCAATGTCAACTGAACTGAGCAGCCACACAATCCACACAAGCCCAGAGCTTCCTGCTTTCTAGATAATCCTAGAGCTCATGGTAGCTGGACACAGTGATGCATGCCTGTAACCCCAGCACTAAAACGGTTGAGGCAGGGGGATTGCCTCAAATTGGAGGCTACACTTAATATAGATGGTTGGGGGTGAGGGGATAATTTATTTAATTCCTATTAGTATCAGGCAATATTTCAAGTGTTTTAAGCAAATTACCTCATTGAATCCAAACAACGACTCAAGACTCAATAAGATAGACACTGATTTCTCCCCACTTTTCAGATAGATAAAGAAGGTCCACAGACACGAGTAACTTAATTAACATTATAGATTCATCAGTGAGAAGGACTGAGGCTCATACCCAGGCCTCTGAGAACGCTTAATCTCTGGAATAACATTCAGCTGGTGCCTGTTCTCAGATCTGCACAACCCAGAGACTGAGCTGAGAAAGCCAGATTTTCAGGGGTTTTAGTGTGTTTTTTTTTTTTTTTTAAATAAAAGACAAAGTTTCTCTGTGTAGCCCTGACTGTCCTGGAGCTCACTCTGTAGACCAGGCTGACCTTAAACTCAGGGCTCTAACTCCCAAGTGCTGGGATTAAAGGCATGTGCCACCATGCCCAGATGTATTTGTGGTTTTGTTATAGTAATTCAAAGTAAAAGAATAAATAGCACATGATAGATAGATAATAGATAGATAGATAGATGATTAGATAGATAGATGATTAGATAGATAGATGATTAGATAGATAGATAGATGATTAGATAGATAGATAGATGATTAGATAGATAGATAGATAGATAGATAGATAGATAGATAGATAGATAGATAGATAACATCATTAAACTGGATGCTCAAAGCATCCAGTAGAGACTGGCTATAGAAGTCACCTTTAAGGCAGTCAGCTGGAGTTCCCACAGAGAAAGTCCCAGTTAGAGCAGAGTGTCCCTTTAGGTCAGAGTTCTAGGCAAAAGAATAAACAGCAAGAGATAGAGGTGACATCAAATCAGGGCCCACGATATCCCGCAGAAACTGCTTGGGTAAGCTGAAGCAGGTAGGTGGAGTTGAGAGAGCCTTTTCTCCCCATCCTCACGGATGAGCTTCCCGTGGGTGGGCTTCCACCTGCCTCTTATTACAGCACTTGCATCATGGGATGAATAATAGTAACCTCTTGGAAATGGATGACTTTCTAGCTGTTCTCAAGGACACAATGTTTTAATTCTTGGGGTGTTTTGCTGGTCTCAAGGGCCTTGATTTATGGAGACAGGGTTCTTCAAGCACTGTATGTCCAGTGCTGATGTGGTTAATTCATTGCAATATCAATGAGCATATAATGGAGAATGAAATTCTCAACATTCATTCACGTAACTGTCTGGTGAGAGTCTCACTCACTGCCTCTTTATGTTGGTTTTTCTTCCCTTTAACTTTATAACACAGAGTTTTGCACAATCACATCCTTTAAATGTCTCTGCATCTGGAGACCGAGAGGCATGTCTATGGCCTTACTGCTATTCATAGACGCCACACATTTACTCAATAAATATTTGAGTATCTGCATGTGCCAGGCACCAACCTAGGCACTGGGAGTCAAACAGCTATGTTCTCTATCCTCACAGAGGTCAATAAAAGATAATGATATATCATATGACATTTTTCCTTTCAACCAACAAGAAAGCTATAACAATTATAAAAGGCACATGGGGTTCAGGATGTAGCTCCGAGGCAGAACACTTGTCTACCATACATAGTGTTCTGAGTTCGAGTCCCAGCACCACGAAACTGGGTGTGGAAGGCACAGCCATAGACAAAATGCTTTGTGAACAAAATGTGGCATGGCTGTTAAGAGAGCCTACCCACAGCCGGGTGGTGGTGGTGCACACCTTTAATCCCAGCACTTGGGAGGCAGAGGCACGCGGATTTCTGAGTTTGAGGCCAGCCTGGTCTACAGAGTGAGTTCCAGGACAGCCAGGGCTACACAGAGAAACCCCACCCCGAGTAAAAAAAAAAAAAAAAAAAGAGAGAGAGCCTACCCACTGGTAGACAGCCTCAGTTCAAATCCTAACTCTGACACATGCGATCTGGATTAAATTCTGACCACATATGTAAATAGTTTAACCTCTGGGACTAGAGATCATCATTTTGTCCTATGGCTATGTTGAGAGCTAGCGTTTTTTGTAAGTCATTCAGAAGACAATAAATACTACACAAATGTTAGTTCAGAAAAGAACGTGAACTCTACCACTGACCTCAACAAGGAATTGGCAGCCGGCTGTGGTGATACAACCATTCACTGGCCTTGGGAACCACAAAGGCACACAGCATCATCAAGGGCTCCAGGCAGCTAGACCTGGGTGGCCACTGCAAGAGGATGATTCCCCTGGCCACTAACCTGATGTGAATCACAGCTGTTCCCCTTGGCAACTTCCTGCTCTCAGAACTAACATGTGAGCTAAAGACAACTCCGGGTGACCATTCCAGAAGAATCTAAGTCTTAAGAAATATATTGTGGGAAAACATGGATTTGGAAGGAACGTGGGGGTCAGATTCTCATCCAAATGTTGGAGAACCCCTTGAGTGACTGAATCCTTGCCTTTCTGACAACATTCCCCATGATGAAGGCTTGTGGTTTTACACAGACTCTTGTTACTTACTGAGCATTTATTCTGCCTGACTCTGGAGAACAAGGGTAATTCTGGCCAATGATAGTCTTCAGATGCTTGGAAGGAAAAATTCCCTCTCTTCTTGAAGCTTCTTGAGCCAGTCATCACTGCATGACTTAGGTAACTTGTTCAAGTTCACAGAAAGAAGTCAATAAAACCAAACCTAGGCATTTAAAGGTGGGGTGTCTGGAAGACCATGCTGAAAGGTCTTCAAACGGTTCTGGAGGTTTTATGTGGGATGAGAAACACTTTAATTCTTTGTCATTATGTCTGCAACAAGGTCCTCCTAATCCATCCTGTGGCCTAGGATCAGTATCAAAACTCAGACACCCTCATGTGAGACCCGAGAACATCAATGGAATCCAGCAGCTTTTTATCGGAAATTGGCACCTGATATCTCAAAATATATCTGTCCCTGAGAATGAGAACTCAGTATTTGTATAAGAACAACAACTTCTCTTCCACTACGGCAGTTCCCTTTCCACCTCCATTTTTTTACATGTGTTGCACATGTTTGTGTATACATGGGCTGTTTTTGGTTTGTATATGTGTGGGAACATATTATGGACACCTGAAGTTGATATGAAGACCCATGCTCCATCCC
Source organism: Rhabdomys pumilio (assembly GCA_030674055.1). Lineage (NCBI taxonomy): Eukaryota > Metazoa > Chordata > Mammalia > Rodentia > Muridae > Rhabdomys > Rhabdomys pumilio. The sequence continues at coordinate 98,744,203 of JANHMN010000006.1, read as the reverse complement.
TCTTATTCATTGAGGCGGGGGTCTCTCAATTAAACCCAGAGTTTACTATTACAGTTATAACTCTACTATAACTCTCACTAGCTAGCTTGCTTCTATTTCCTGTCTCCACCTTCTGCTGCTGAGACTACAGGTAGGTGGCCACACCCACCTGGCATTTCTGTGGGTTTCTGGGCATCTGAACTCTGACCGTCATACTTGCACAGCCAATGTTTAACCACTGAGCGATCTCCTGGCTCCAAGCCCGGTTTTTTCTAAGTAAGTTTTTTCTTCTGTATGTGAGAAGAGAGAGCTGAGACCTGATCAGCCAAGAGACTTGAGTAGTTAGGAGTCCAAGGCCTGAGCCTAATCCTCACAGGGAAGCTAGGATAGGATCTTATACGCCAAATTCTCAAGCAAATGCTCCAGCATCCCCCGGACCACGGGTCAACAGCTTCTCTTACAACATTTCTGGTGGCAACTGAAGCATCTTTGGAAAGACCACAACTTTATGTCATAAACTTACTCATTCTGTCTCTGAACCTCAGACACAGCAGCAATAAACAAATGGACAATAGCTAAGCCAGTATAAAGAAGGCTTTCTCAGGGCTAGGTACTGGGAATGACAAACTATCACTGAATCCTTACAACTGCTCTCTGAGGGAAGTCCCCATAGGCACAGACAGAGGCTTCTACATGGCCAGCCTTCTCTAATGTTTTCTCCTGAGGTAGCCAGCTTCCCATTCATTGGTTCATTGGCTGCCTAGCTCTTCCCCATTGGCTGTCCAGCTCCTCCCTCATTGGCTGTCCAGCTCCTCCCTC
>JANHMN010000006.1:98707239-98743395 GCA_030674055.1 Rhabdomys pumilio | reverse complement strand
CATTGGCTGTCCAGCTCCTCCCTCATTGGCTGTCCAGCTCCTCCCTCATTGGCTGTCCAGCTCTTCCATCAACACTTCCCTTTGTAGATGCTGTTCTATTCTTCAGGCCAATATATATACATATATTGTACATATATACATATACAATATATATACATATCATATATACACATACATATATATACACATATATGATATGTATATATATATGCAGATAGAGAGAGACAGATGCCCACTTACCTTCTCTGCATCTGTTTCCCTGTATAAACGACTATTTTCAAACCCGTCAGCACAACTGAATGATTTTCTTTGTGGTTCATTATCTGTGATCCTTGAGTAAAATGTTCACTTTTGTTCACAACTCTAAACCCAGAATCCAGAAAGACGACTGACACATGGCAGTCACTCCATAAATATTTGCTGTTTAAATTTTACATAAGAGAGAACAGGACCAGAGCAGCCAAGTGGACATGCCTTTCACAGAGAGCCTGCCTTCGTTAGGAACTCACATTCCAGAAAACAAACTCAGCCAGTGCCTTTTCCTGGGAATTAGTGGGGCTGCCCTAACCCATCAGGGCTGGGACACTGAATCTGAATAAACACACTCTAGGAATCAACTTAGTAATGCATGTGCGCCTGTGTTCAAAATTTGTGTACTCAGAGAGCTGGAGAGCTGGCTCAGTGATTAAGAGCACTGGCTGCTCTTCCGGAGGACCTGGTTTCAATTCCCAGCACCCACATGGCAGCTTACAACTGTCTGTAACTCCAGTTCCAGGGATCTGACACCATCACACAGACATACATGCAGTCAAATAACCAATGTACATAAAATAAAAACAAATTATTTTAAAAAATTGTATGCACATAGTCAAAATCACCTGAAATATTTTGTGCTTCCACTGGGAAATCTTACAAAACTTAGAGCTGTCAACATTCTCCTGAAACTGGTTTCCATAGTAACAGCAGAGCCAACTCACATGTGAAACTACAACTATTACTTCTTTTCCCTCCTGAGGTCCACAGCTGCCCAGATTCAAGAAATTCCCTCCTTGGACACATATATTGTCACAATAAAATTAATTATTTGAAGTTCATCTCATGTAGTAAAGGGCCAGGCTAGAAAGCTCACATTATTAAAGCAGCAGCTGCTGACCCGAATATGAACAACAAATGATAGGAAAGCACAATACCATTTTTTCTTTTTTTCACTCAAGCAATAATTTCATTTTTGTCAATTATTTTGCTCAAAGCTTTGAGCAACTAGTTTTCACCTCCCTTCTTCTTCTTCTTCTTTTTTTTTTTTTTTTAAAACAAAACATTCTACCCCTGGGGAGGAAAAATGAAGACCTCAAAAGCAAGTACAAATTGCTCATTTAAAGAACAGAAATTAAGGATGCGGGGCTTTTCTTCCTGAAACGCTCATCATTCTGCAGAAAGAATCTGAATCCTGTCCTGATTCTTCTTGGGCAGTGGAGCAATTTTGGGTTTTGTGTTAGTTAATTTTAATTTACAAAGGGGGGGGCTCCATTCTTGAGACACCACCGTTGCTATGAGACTTCTAGGCCACAACAGATGGCCACAAGAACAGTTCTCAGGCCAAGCCGGATCTCTGAAGCCCGCCACTCAGGCATACCATTAACATTCCTGGCATGCCTTCAGAGGCAGCTCCCCAGCCACCTTCAGACTGGTTCTCCCGCAGCTCCTACATTGGCCTCTCTGGTCAAGGGACCCTGGTGGAAATTTGTTATAAATGACAGAATCATACGCATCCAGGGAAAGGGTGCTGCCTCTCTTAGATGTGGCTCCAGGTGGGCACACCGGTGTATACACCCACAGACACACCCCACCGTAACCAATCATTTGTCTTTAAGCTTTGCCTTACACCAGGGCACTTGCATTCTTCTCGATGGAAGCAGATTTAGTGCCAAGACAGAAGGGCTAGGGGAAAGAAAAGTTGAAGGATTTCTAATTTCGGTTTTTAGAAAGAGAGAAAGAGAGAGAAACAGCTGAGACCCAGGCTTGTTATCTTGGTACTTTCAGAGGCAAGAGGATCACCAGTCCAAGGTCATTTTCAGCTACTTATTAAGTGTGGGGTCAGCCTGGACTACATGAGGGAGGAAAGGAGGGAGGAAGGTAAGAAGAGAAAGTGGGTGGTATTTTTTATTCCACATTGTTATCATAACTGAACAAATCACTCTGCTTTTGTCCCTTTCTCCCCCCACCCACTTTTTTTTTTTTTTTTTTTTTGCCTTCCAAAGTAGGATAATGATCCTGACCTACCTGCTCCCAGATGAAGAAGTCAGTGAGGCGTGATTAATGAGCAACCGAGAAATCATGGCCTAAAAGTAAGGTTACTAAACCCTCAGCTGCTGAGAAGCAAAAGATAAGGGCAGAAGCTGGCTGCTTGCCTCCCCGTGATGTCCCAGCTGCTGAACCCACCACCTGGGGCTGTCCCCCAGTGCTGACCCGAAGGCTTCACTGACCCCGGAGAGCTTTATTGCTCTTGCCGGAGTTTTGGGACCCAGTAAAACAACAACAAAAAACAAAGCAAGCCATAAACCCAGTAAAACAACAACAACAAAAAACAAAGCAAGCCATAGCTTCTCGGGGTGGAGTTCATTTACATTCCATCCCAGAGTTTTCTTGGCCTGCACTGCAAAAGCAAAGTTGTCCTTGGAGCTGTTGCCAGGGCTCACCTGACCATGCAGGGACAGCAGAGCCAACTCTCAGTTTCCTTCTAATGCATCTGGTTGTGGAGGGCTCTTCTTGCCACAGATACACTGCTGCCCTGGCCTTTGGCTTTCACCCCAGAATCCAGTCTGTCGCTCTTTCTTAGGTCTTTTGCCTTTCAAAATCTCCCAACTGAGAGGATAGTTTCCCAACTGTCCCAGAAAAGAACCCTTTGAATTACTGTGTGGTTTGTTTGTTTGTTTGTTTGTTTATAAAAGCATGCCTTTGAAACATTTGGTCTAACCAGATGACAACCTGTGACATTTTAATGAAATCCAGAGGTGGTGGTGAGGATGTTGCTATGTCCAGAGTGGCTGAACCTCAGTTTACCTATCAGATTCCTTGGCTGAATCACACAGAGGACCCTGGCCAACTATTCAGCTTTTGAACTCATGGGCCTCTCCGGCTCTGAACGACTAGGCACAGAAGCAGAGACAGAGACAAAGTGGTTTAAGAGGAAGTATCTGCCAGCTGTAGCCTTCAGTTCATAGGGCTGAACCTTTCAAGCCAGCCAGTGGGGCGCAGCATGTGGGGAGGGGGCTGGGCAGGTCTATTGAGCTCCATTGTGTGTCGTCCACAGCACCACACAGCCAAGGAGGGAGTGAGCAGACATTCCACAGCTCCAAAAAGGAGACTTAAAAATGGTCGTCTCCAGGGAAACAATAAATTTAGATACTTAATCCCCACACCCTCCAATCTAGCCCTCTAAAGATACTGTTCTTGGAATGAAGTAGCTACGTGTTACTACTGACTGTGTTCAGTTATATATTTGTGGCTTCCTCCTACTCGGCACAAATGTACCGGGACTTTCCAAAGCTTTTCAATTGACTTTCTCCTGTCTGTATCTTTTAAAAACACTTAGATTGTTATGGTGACTTTTTTTTTTTTTTTTAAAGAGTACTGGCTAAAGATTGCATTGATTCCTTCCAATACAAAACTTACCGACTCTTATTTCAGGATATTGCTTTTGATTTCTTTATTTTCTTGGTCATAATTTGTAAGCCAGGGGTGGAATTTCAAAATAAAAACTGATGCTGGATATTCATCATTTACTTCGATTTCAGGGCTTATTTCTTTCCAACTCTTTCCAGCACTTGGTATTATCTGACTACCTCCACATCAACCTATATTTTAAACTCTCATCAACCAAACATACCAAACGCACACATATTGTAGTGACATGCCTGTGCGGTGATCACATTTTCCCTGACAAGTGATACCATGCTGGGGCTTTTACAGGTCAAACAATCATACTTAGTATTCACATTCATTACCTGTATGTCGCTGCTACAGGGAAGTGTTTTTATAGATAGGCTAGTTAACAGCAGAGATGGGAAACTCCAGCTGATTAAAATACTGGAGAAGATTCATTTCAGGATGATTAACAGCGTTTCTGCTTGAGGGTTCTCTGAATGCCTATTGCCTTCCTTCTACCTTTATCTGTCTTCCCCGGCGGGAACTGGTGAACAACTCCCTCAGGGAGGTGCTCAATAGCACCCAGAGTCCCTTGACTTTTAAAAGGACCTTTGCCTATTTGTAAACTATTTTCATTAAAAACAAATTAAAACTCAAGATTAAACTACCCCTGCTAGTCAGAACAAGACAGGCAGCACTGGTTTCGAACCCACTAATCTTTTCACCGACTCCTCGATAACAGCTGCCCAAGTGGGAACATAGGATGGTCCTGGAAGGACTTGTCGAACAAATGAGAGTAGATGTAAGCAGAGCCAGGGCCCACCATTCCTAATCTTCTTTATTGCTCCAGTTTAGTCTGGAGTCTGACTTCTGGAACACAGGGAGGGTCACACCCTAGCCCATTGATACCATCTGATCCCCTCCCTAAAGTAGAATTCGCCTAAGTCACCTGTGCTGAATAAACCTGGAAAGGAGACGTGCCCCCACCCCCACCCCCGCCACACCAGCTGAAGCTAAAGAGAACTGAAAAACACTCAAACCAGAACAGGAAGCTTGGAGGTCGGACCTCAGAGCCACCAAAGTGCCCAGCCTCACTTCGTATTTTCGCAAAAGTCAGAATATAGATCTGTTGGCTTTAATAAAAAGTCCTTTTACTCTCACAGAGTGAGTTCTCACCCAGTGGCAGTAAGTGAGTGGCCAGGGTTGCTGCAATATGTCAAGTCCCTCTCACCGTTACAGTCTCATCATATCATCTTGCTGGCTTATCTGCCAGCTGGATAAGTCGGTTTCTTCATAAAAGGCTTTGTCTCTATTTTCTCCATATTGTCATTTCTATCGAAATCAATGTAGAAGTAATGTCGGGGAGAAATAAACGATTTAAACGGACCTTACCTCACAGCAGTAGAACCGCAGGTATCTCCACTGTCCTCAGTTATCTGCTGGATACTTCTGTCCGGCGTGACACACCGCCAAGCTGGTCCACCCAGCCTTGGAGGCTTGGGCAGGTGGCACAGAGGCCGACTGCACACTGGAGAGCCAGATCCAGGAAGGCAGGGCTAAGACACAGGTGTTGGACAACCCAGGCACCTCAGCTCCTGGAACCTGTGCTGCCCTGATTAGCTAAGTACAAAGGCAGTTCGAATTACTGCCTCTCCCCAGCCAATCACCTACCTCCCTGGCTGACAGGAGCAGGCTCCTTGATGTCAGGGACATCCACTCACTGGCCAGAGCCAGTTTCTACCAAGCCTGCAGGCAATCCTGCTCCAGGCACCTTAGAGCTATTTGTCAGGGTAGGAATTCTCTCTCTCTATCCGCCCACGGTGCCGCCCCCAGGTCCTCAAACACGCTGTGCAATGAAGGCAAGGCCAAGCAAAGGGTGTGTGTGTGTGTGTGTGTGTGTGTGTGTGTGTGTGTGTGCACTAGCAACCTCTGGGGCCTCTTTCTCACCTCCCTTGCCCAGTTCTGGACACACAGATCCCTATGAAGCTGATGGAACTCAATTTTTAATTAGCTGTGGCTTTTTGCAAGCGAGACTTCCTTACAAAAACTGGGAGACAAGGAGACCTGAATACAAAGAAAGATCTTTTTACAGTCACTGTTCTAAACAATGAAATCCAATATTGGAGGAAAAAAAGATCACTTCAGATGTGAAAAATGGATAAAACTACTAAAAAAAAGAAAGAGACAAAAACACTGCATTTTCAACTCTAGGGAAGTGGGCACTGCAGCCCACCTCTGGGCAGAGCTGTCCCAGGCACCCTAAAATGCAGTCAGCTGAAGCCTTTGTATGCCCCTGAACCGGCAGTCCTTTGCAGCTGTATGGCTGGGCAGCGCTTGATTCAAGTTTGGTATTTGCCCCAGACTGTAGGGGTCAGCTTAACAGTAACCATAGACACAAAGAAAGAGAGAACAGCACACACAGAGAATGGGGCTCCAAGTACGTCTGAGTCTGTGGGTATGTAAACAAATTTTCGTTTGTCTGGGATGCTATGGCGTGTGCATGGAGGGAACATTTAAGATTCACAGACAATTCATGAACTTCCTTGAACAAGAATGGAGATTGATTTCAGATTATTTCTTAGGTGAGGAAAAACTGAGCAAACATACACAGATACCCTACCACCCTCACAAAGGACATCCTAAGGCACACTCAATAGCAAACTCGGTCCAGACACCGAGAAAGTCTAAAGTGTTTCCAAGACGTCAGTGTGCTTCAGATATGAGAAGAACTTCCCTCTCTCTCTCTCTCTCTCTCTCTCTCTCTTTGGTTTTTCAAGACAGGGTTTCTCTGTGTAGCCCTGGCTGTCCTGGAACTCACTCTGTAGACCAGGCTGGCCTCAAACTCAGAAATCTGACTGCCTCTGCCTCCCAAGTGCTGGGATGAAAGGCGTGGGGCACCACCACCTGGCAAGAAGAGTTTCTCTTAAAGACTCATTCTCTATAAAGGTTGTCTCTGGTGAACGCTTGTTCCACTCCATCTCCAGAGCTACCTTTAGCTCTTACTGTGAAATGCAAGTGAGATGCAGGTAGGTTAGAAACAACTTGGGTGGGGGCAACCAGACAATTCTAATAAAATTCTTATCAGAAAAAGAGAACCTGTGGTAGATTTTGCATTGTAGATACAGCCTTACTTTGAAAAAACAGTCTTCTGGAGGGGGGTGTGGAGTGGGGGGGATAGCCTAGTGATACAATACTTATTTAGCCAGAGTGAGAAAGGTGGACTTGGATTCCTAGCAAACACATATGCGCGCAAGCACACACACACACACACACACACACACACACTTCTACTCCTATCTTTCCTTTTAGAAAGGCAAAGTTGTACTGGGTGTGGTGGCACACACCTTTAAATTCAGCATTCAGAGGCAGGCAGATTTCTATGAGTTCAAGGCCAGCCTGGTCTACAAAGCAAGTTCCAGGGCAGTCAGGGCTACACAAAGAAGCCCTGTCAAAACAAACCAAAGATGGCCTTGTTTTCCTTTCCCTGTCTTATGACCCACCAGACTTCAAGAGCATCCAGGATACAATTAATCTTGAATATATTTAATTTTACAACTTCCTGCTGCCAACCAAGACCCTATCTCCAACTCCAGGGTGCAGAATGACCAATGGTTATGTCTGACATCTGTCTATCCAGCAGCCTTCTGGTGGAAATGCCATTCCTCAAACAATATTCCCTGGGATGGGTGGGGGGGTCAATACACACACACACACACACACACACACACACACACGCACACGCACACGCACACGCACACGCACACACACACACACACATGTTTTTATAGATGCTCTGTTATAGTAATAGAAATCTTGGTGAATTTCTAGGAAAGCTAAAACAGGCAAGAAAAGTATAAACTTAGTTGAATTAAAGGCCTGCCCTTTTACAGCTCATGAGTGGAGAAAGTGAGCCACTATGGCATCTACAAAGAATTGATGCTGGTGCATGGGGTGTGACTCGGTGGTTGGCTGAGGGCTTGCTTAGCATGTGTGAGGTTCTGCGTTAAGTCTCCAGTGGGTGTGGTGAAGGTGGGTGTGTGGCCCATCACAGAATGAGATTGCAGCATGTGACCTCTGACTCTGGTCCACTACAAAAGCAACAGCAATCGTTTGTGGTTGAACCTGTAGTTGTTACCACGACTGTAGCGACGGGAAGTCATGTTCTGGAATCGTCATTTAAACACAGTAATTATGAGTCCAATCTTACAGATGAGGAGGGCATGAGTAAACTGTTAAGCATTTCATAGTGTGTAGTAGAACAGCGGGGAACAGGCAGGTCTACCCTGTGGTAGATGACCCCAAACCCCACACATCACCCATCATCCCCTATGATTCACGAGTGACTCCACACAACCTGCTAAATGCTTTCATTTCTTTTCCTCTGAAATGGACACCCATTCGATGTGAGGGCTGGGGATGATAATATCAGTAACCCACTCAGCACAATGCCTGGTCTATGGCAGAACTCTGGGTTCCCCGAGAGAAAGGGCTGTTCTCCCCTCTTTCATCACAACCTGAAGTGAGGCAACAGAGTGTGTCTCTTCTCTCTGAGTAGTCATCAGTGGTCAGGTCGTCTCTCACAGGCAGGACAGCAAAGCCTAGGGTTCTCCAGTTGGGCAGCAGTGCTGCTGCGGCTCTCACAGAGTGTGTGTCCCTCAGGGCTTGTGTGTCAGACGCTGTCGTCACTGTGATGATGCTGGTGGGAGCTGAGTGTGTGTGTGTGTGTGAGCTTATAATCTTTAGGAAGAGTCTTAGGAAGAGTCTAATAGACTAAAGTAATAGACTGAGCCACTGGGAGTCCTACTTGAAAAGCATTAATAGAGTTCTCAAGAGGGTAATCTCTATCTATCTATCTATCTATCTATCTATCTATCTATCTATCCATATTAATGTTATATTATTAAATATAATATTACTACTATATTAATTTTTATATGTTTATGTTAATATAAAATTTAATGCCAGGCATGGTGACACATATCTTTAATCTCAACACTCAGGAGGCCAAGTGGATCTCTGTATGTTCAAGGTCAGCTTAGTCTACACAGCACGTTCCAGGCCAGCCAGGGCTACAAAGTGAGACTGTTTCAAACAAACAATATGAATTCTTAGGTTACTATGCAGACTGCTGTGTTCATCGTGACATCCTTATGCGTATATGTCACACACTCTGTTCTCATTCATTCCCTGTCCATTGCCCTCCTCCATATCCCTTCCCAACTCCAGGTAGCTTCTCTTCCCCAGTTCGTCCCCTTTCTTCTTTGTATATTAAACAAACCACTTTATAAAGCACCTGGACTGTATTTTGCTATAGCCATGGAAAGTTGTCAATCACTTCACAATCACTATAGACTACTTTGATGCAGAAAAGCATCTCACACTGGAATGTATAGGAATCCTCGTCATTCAGCAGAGGAACTGGGTACATAAGGCTGCTTGCTTCTCTGTCCAGCATCGCCCATAGCTCAGATAAGACCCTGCCCTCAGGCCCATCTCTTCCTTATTTCTCACCAGAGTTCCAGGGCACATCTGGGACACGTTCACAAATATCTTCACTCCCCATTTCCTTGCCTAGCTCCTTTGGCAATCAGTGGTGTTGTCCTTGTTAGAAGAGGGATTAACATCCACTCAAAGCAATGGAACCCTTAGACCAGAAGGGTGGGGCTTGCCTTCTCTTCCTGTTCTGCCATTTATTGGCAAAAGAACGGTGAGCAAGTCACTTACCATGACACACTATGCCTCAGCCTTGGAGGATCCTGGTCCAGACCATCACCGTGTATCCTCCTATGTCATTTTCTTTTTCTTTTTTCTTTTCTTTCTTTTTTTTTTTTTGTGGTAAAGGAATTAAAGACAATAATTAATAAAGGTAATAAATAAAGGTAAGTCTTTGGCAGAATATGATGTTTTTATTTTTTTTCCCCCTAAAAGCCAGTAGCCCCTGGACTGTGGCACACCCTGTTTTCCTAACACCTTTTCAAAAACAAACCCAAAGACTGGAGGGTTTCATGTTACCCTGCAGTCTGTCCTGGATAGCCTCAGCGTCTGAAGGATTTTCCTTAATGATTTGCACATGTCCTCTCAGGGTGCCTGTTTGCAATTAGAGATGAAGGTCCGCAGTGGGAAAGCTGCACCAGAAGCCAAAGCCTGGTCCCCTTGCTGGCTTTCTACTCTTTGGCTGGACTCAGCACGTTTACCTTTCTCTAGGAGTTGGGGGCAGATGGAGATTGTATGTAAGGTGGATTTGGATGCCTGTCAGCCCTCTTGACTGCATATTTACCACACATTCCCAAAGCTCAAAGACCTTTCCCTCAGTAGGTTTTTGAAAATGAGAAGTTTGTCCTTAATACTCTCAGGAGGAATGTAAGGAATTTTATGAATGGAGGAGACAGAAAAAGCCTCTTGGTTTTTGACCTGCTTTCCTTTTCCTAGAGCATGCACCACCAGCTTCCAACATGCTGTGTGCACTGTCCGCATGTAACTGTGTGCATGCTGTATGTACTGTCTGTTGCCTGTGCTCACAAGAATGTCTACTTCTCGAGGACAAGCATGCTTGTTTATCATGTTTGAGTCCCAGATACATACATGCTGGCTTATATTACATGTTTATTCAGTAAATTAGGAATTACAAAAAAAATCATGTAAAAGGTTCAGAAGAAGTGGTACTTTTCACATATCACTTATAGAATTCACAGTCTGTGTATGTGTTTGTGTGCGTGTGTGTTCATATGGGTGTGTGTGAGTGTATGTGAAAGGGGGAAGGCTATGTCCAGCCAGGTAGTGGTGGTTGTGGCGCACGCCTTTAATCCCAGCACTTGGGAGGCAGAGGCAGGCGGATTTCTGAGTTCGAGGCCGGCCTGGTCTACAGAGTGAGTTCCAGGAGAGCCAGGACTACACAGAGGAAACACTGTTTCAAAGAAAAAAAAAAAAAAAAAAAAAGATCACGCCTCTCACTGACACCAGATAAATTCCCAAGGTTATGCATGTCTCTGTCCCAACCCCAGCACTGGGTAATAGATGAGTAGATTTTACATAAGTGCTTAGGATCCAACCTCATGCTTCGGTGACAGGGACTTACTACACCAACTTAACCACTTCCCCAGCTGCTGCATGGTGTCTTTGGAAGACAGAAGCATTGTCCAGTGCATCACAATAGTGGGAGTGACATGGCCATGGGGATGAGGATGTGCAGTTGAGAAAAGGCTTCGGTACACAGTGGCTTTCATAACTACCTTAGTTGAAGTTTGTGAATGCTCTCGTGCAGGCTTCAGGTGGAAAGAAAACTGACTAGCAAGCTGACAGAGGAACCTGATGACCTCATTTTGTCTCTTCCAGTCCATTTCCTTTTACTATCATAGGAAACTGTATTTGTTAGAGAACTCCAGAGTGTCTGAAGGAGTCAGGTTTTCCAGGATGCTTGGAGCAAGTGAACTCATTGGCAAATAAGCCAAAACAATGCTGCTTTGAACGTGGCTGAACATTCTGCATGCCAATCTGATGGCACCTCAGCAGGAACAGGGTTGACGAGATAAAGTGAAGATGCCGGGCAAGGCCAAAGTATCACTACTTCCCTGTCTGATAATTATAGGACACACTCTACTGATGACACAGAAATCAAAAGGCATGCTTTTCACTGCTGACGTAAGTGATGACAGTCAATAGCCTACCTCATTTCATTCTGCCTCTAGGCTCATGGCCCAAAGTAACCATATCAGTCCTGTTCTTTCTCTCTCTTCATATTCTATAATTATTTGTGGGAAACTAGGGAACTCTCCCCATAAGAATGAGAGTAGGCAGAAGGTAGCAAAAGGCATTGAGCTAGTATTCCCTCAAAGTCTCCAACATCCCAGGTAGGAAAGGTAAGTCATGGTTAGTGTTAAGAATTAGGGACAGGGAATTACACTTAGGTTCAGAACTTAGCTCTATGGACAAAAAGGTTCTAGAGAAACAGAATCATGGAATGAGGCTTCCATATCACAAAAATAGGCAAAGTAAAAAACCCAGCAGAATTAACACATTAGCTCCTCTTATATACGTTGTCTGTTGTCCACAGGGTACTTACTGCGTATCGAAGGACACGAAGTACTACATAGACCGCTTGATTCTGTTCTGTGTGAGACAGGGTCTGATAACCTAAGCTGGCCTCTAACTTACTGTACAGCAGACAACGGCTTTGAACCTCTGATCCTTTTGCTTCAGTCTCCACACACTGCAATCAGACAAGGGCTACTGTACACAGTTTGTATGATGCTGAAGACCAAAACCAGGGTTCTGTGCAAACTAGGTAAGGAGTCTACCAACTAAGCTACATCTCCAACCTGGAATTGTGTTTTAATACTATCTGTAACTCTACATGGGGGGCATTTATTATGATTATTATTTCTGTTTTACAACTGAACAGTATCAGACACAGATGAATGAAAATTTGCCCAAGGTCACAATTCTAACAAATAGTGCCAACGACACTCAAACCTGGGCAGCCTGGTTTTCCCTATATGTTTTGAAAGCACCGATGTGCATGTTGGGTGTACTCTCTAAAACTCAAGGGTGTTGCTGGATAGTGGAATTCCTCATTTCTACCCCTCCTAGCCCAGTATCAGCAGAGTAGATCAGCTCTGTGGCGCCAGCCAGCGATGTGGAGAGAGGTTGTCAAGCAATTAGCTTGATGATAATTTGCTATAATAAATCCTGCTTCAGATCACTGAACCTAACAAGGAAGAACATTTCCCTTCCATTAAGGGGAGGACAGGCGCTGGAGAGATGGCTCAGCACGTAACAGCATTGGCTATTCACCAGAGGACCAGGGTTCAATTCCTCAAATGGCAACTCACTGCCTTCTATAGCATCAGCTCCAGAGGATCCAATGCCTTCTTCTGGGACCAGAAGGCAGCAGGCACATATGTAGGCAAATCATCCCTTATGCATAAAATAATTTTAAAAATGTTTTTTCAACATAGGAGAGGACAGACTATCTGAGCGTGAAGACAACAAGCCCAGAGGAACAGGAACAATCAACAAGGGACAAAAGATAAAATAATAGTTAACATGCCAGTGGGAATTTCAAAACTTATTCAATAGTCAGAAAAGACCAAATTGATGATAGGAGAAGAATACCTTTCTAAAAGCAGAGAAAACATCTGAAATAGAACCACAACAGAAAACTTCTTAGAAAAGGAGACGCCAAAATCAGGTACAGGGAGCACATCAGGTACCAGAAAGTCAAGGCCACAAAAGAAAACCTCCCCTAGCCAACTGCAATCAAAGCTTTGCATATAGAGAACAAAGGAAGAATATTGATAGCAGAAAAAGAAATCCACGCATGCCCACAACAGACCTGTCAGAGCAGCTGCAGATGATTTAACTGAAACTTTAAATGCCAGAAGAACTTGGAATTCCAAATTGTGAAAGCCAACTTCCAACCCTCAGCAAAGCTGTTACAATTGAAGGGAAAAGGAAAACTTTCCATTATAGAGGCGTTTCTGAGCATAAAACCAGCTCTACGGAAGATACCTGAAGGAACTCTTTGGAGTAAAAAGGAAAACAAGTCTATCTAAGAGTCTACAGGAAAGCACAAACCATGCTACAAAGAAGAGTTAAGCAACAGATGAAGGGAGAAAGGCAAGCCCTGGCAAATCAACAGAATAACAGGATTCAGAACACACCTTCCTTTTAAAACATTTATTTTGGAGCTGGAGAGGCGACTTAATAGTTAAGAGCACTGACTGCTCTCCAGAGGACCTGAGCTCAATTTCCAGCACCCACATGGTGGCTCACAACCATTTACAACTCCAGTTCCAGGGGCCTGGCACACTTTTCTAGTCTCCAAGTCAGTCACCAGACACACATATGGTATACAGACATACATGCAGGCAAAACACCTATACAAAAACTAAAAATTTTAATTTATTTTATGTGTATGGGTGTTCTGCACACATTTGTCTATATACCACAAGCATGCCTGGTGACCCAGGAAGCCAAAGAGGGCACCAGATCTCCTGGAACTGGTTATAGATGGTTGTGAGCTGCCATGTGGGTGTGAGGAATCCAACCCAAGTTCTCTAGAAGAGCAGCCAGTGCTCTTAACCACTGAGCCATCTCTCTAGCCCTGTATACACATATTTCAATCACAACCCTGAATATTGTTAGTCTAAATTCCCCAATCAAAAGGCACAGATTTATAAATTAGACTAAAAAGCAGAAAGCATCTATTTGCTGACTCCAAGAAATGCACCTCAGTGCAAAAGATAGATATGCCCTTCTGGTAAGAGGAAGTGGGGGTGGGGGAACAGCCCAAGCAAATGGGCCTAGTAAAAAGCAGGTGTCACAGTTCTCAGATCTGACCAAATAGACTTTAAACCTGAAGGAGTGAGAGGAAGAGGTAAAGAAGGTCACTTCCTATAGGTTCACGGAACAATCAAAGGATAGACTGTAACTTGCTATGGTTCAAAAAACAATTGATCAGAGAACAGGACAATTCCAAATGTATTCTACAGTGTATACATTCTACATGTATACCCTAAGAGGAAATGAAAACAATTTTATAAAACAATATTAGATGTAAAGCCACAGATCAACCCTAGCACAATAGTGATGTGTGACTTCAATAGCACACTCTCACAGTTGATGGGTCTTTTTGACAAAAAGTAGAGAAACATATGAATTAAATTATATGCTAGATCAAGTAGACTTAATAGAAATCTACAGAACATTCCATCTAAACACTGTAGAATACACTTTTTTTTTCTCTCAGTGTTCCTTGGAACTTTCTTTAAATTAGATTGAACACTAGGGCACAAAGCAATTTTGAACACGGATGAAATTCATTATATTTTATTTGATCACAATGGAATAAGACTACAAATCTGTGGTAAAAGAAACCCTAGAATGCACACAAACTCCTGGAGTCTAAGCAGCACACTGTCGAATGTTAAAGGGAAACTTGAAAATCTAATAAGTGCACTTTAAAATTCTCAAAATTAAATGAAAATAAAAACACACTATAACAAAACCTATGTGATACAATAAAAAATGATCTTTAAAAGAGAGTTTATAGTTCTAAATGGCTACATTGAAGAATTGCAGATAAATAGCCTAATAATTCATCCTAATCAATTATAAAACCCTGGAAAATGAAATAAACCAAATCTCGAACAGTCGATGGAAAGAAACCATTAAGGCCAGGGCAGAACTTAATGAAATGGAAATGGCGATGACGTCACAGTGCTGGAAAATGCCATGCCTGCTGCTGGAGGAGAAAACTAATCACCAATTTTAGCCAGCTGAGAGCCTAACCTATAATAGCAACCAGCCTGCCAAGATGTGCCCCTGGTGCAATAGTGGCCAAACATCAAGGGCATAACCAACCACTTTCTGATTGGATTTAAGGCTCACTCCACAAAATGAAACCCATACCTGGCACTATTACTGAGCTAAGAATCTATCGCTAGTCACAGGTGCTAGAGGAGAGCACACTGTTATTCTGATAAATGGGCATGGCATTAAACTTGCAATGACTTCCTGTGATGTGATAGATTATCACAACTCTCAACCCTCATCAGAGCAACTTCTCTTTTCAGATGGTGATTAACAAGAGGCCCCCAACTGATCACGGTGCCCGAGACTGGGAGAACGGGGACGCTCAGCCCTAAATGGAACATCTACATCTCCTTCCCTCCCAAGACTCAGGAGATGGGATAGCGAAGTATAAGAGCCAGAGGTCCTGCAAGACTAAAACATAGTAGTATTTTCCAGTCAGGGAAACAGGGCAGTTGTACATATGAACTCATAGCAGTTATGACAGCACACACAAGACCTGCACAAGCTCAAGATAGACACAATCCCACCATGGAGAGAGGAGGTGGGTACAAAGTCCTACTGTAGCTTAGGAGCTATTTGCAATCAATAACTGCTGGATGAAGAATCTGTTTCCTTTAAGGGTGTGGCACTGGTAGGCTGCCCAAGCTCTGGTGGAAAAGCACACATGCAAGTCTATGAGCAGCACAAATACCACTCAAGGAGGGAGGGCAGATGTTACTGGGTGGGGAGGTGGGGTGGGTCGGGAGGGGTTGGGGTAGGAGAGTGAATATGATCAAAATACATTGTATGAAATTCTTTTTTGTTTTCTTTTGTTTTTCAAGACAGAGCATGATGGTTGGTATATGCTCAGCCCAGGGAGTGGCACTATCAGGAGATGTGGCCCTGTTGGAGTGAGATCCTCATCCAAATTGCTTGGAAGGTAGTGTTCTGCTAGCAGCCTTCTGTATTCATGAAGATGTAGAATTCTCAGTTCCTCCTGCACCATGCCTTCCTGGATGCTCCCATGTTCCCACCTTGATGATAATGGACTGGACTTCTAAGCCAGCCCCAATTAAATGTTGTCCCTATAAGAGTTCCCTTGGTCATGGTGTCTGTTCACAGCAGTAAAACCCTAACTAAGACACAGGGTTTCTCTGTATAGCTCTGGCTGTCCTGGATTTGCTTTTAGACCAGGTTGGACTTGATGAACTCAGAATTCCACTTACCAATCAAGTACTAGGGTTAAAGGCACGTGCCACCATACCTGGCAGATTGTATGAAATTCTAATGAAGAATTCTAATAAGAAAACAAGAGAACATAAATCTGCTATGACAAAAAAAAAGGGGGGGGGGGGAAGGAAGGAAGGAAGGAAGGAAGGAAGGAAGGAAGAAAAAGAGGGGGGAAAAACAATCAGGGCTGTCTCTTTGAAAAGATAAACAAGACTGACAAACTTATAACCAAACTAACTAAAAGTAATAGAGAGAAGACAACAGAAATGAATAAAATTAGAGAAAAAGAAGAGAACCATTACAACAGATTCTGATGAAAGAGGAGTGTTCTACTGCGGCCTTGGAGAGGGCAGTAGAACACACAGGATGTAAACACATCGTGTGGGGGGTGGTTCTGGGAGGTAAAGGTAATTAAGTAGGACGAGGAAAAAGGGGGTGAGAGAGAGGAGAAGGTTGTGGTGGTAGTTAACCCGAACTAAATAGGAATCGACTGCTTTGTAAGCTGCATATATATATATAAAGTTTGAACACAAGTACTGTACTTTCCCCAGGTGATTATTAAATGAAAATCTAAATGACAGGTGTGGAATACTTCCTCATGAGTCATCATTGGTCAGAGAGGTCTCCAAGCCCCCTTATTCACAACAAGCTCTTGCCGTTGCTCTTGACTGCCCAGAATAACTAGATAGTGAGCCCCATTGCCTTAGACACAACACAATTTGGTGCATCACATAGAGAAGCCGTGATGGGACTGAGCGCAACACTTCCTCCCTGGTAGCTAACTGTCATGGTGCAGCCCACTGGAGAAGAAAAGATTTTAAGTCTTATCCATTTAGAGTGGACCCTGAAGGCTATGATACCAACCTGCTAGGTAAGGCATACCCACTTAACCACTGCATGACTGCAATGGAGTAAATGCTACTGATTGAATATGAGGCTGGATTGGCAGGAGGGAATTTTATACTAAGTCCTATAAACTTGGCCAACGCTGCATGGCTGGGGACGTCCTGAGTGGGGGACCTACTATTATTGTTTTTCTATACAGACACATAGAAAAACTTCCTCCTAAATATTTATGTTTGTACCAACAGACTAGTGCTGCTTCCAACCGTTGTTAGAGAAGCTTCTTTTATAAGTGGACGGCAGTCAGTTGGGAGACTCATAGCTGGTCCAAGTGCTGAAACTAAGACTACTGAGTGCTTAGCCTCACATGGGGCGTCTTTATCAAACTCCCTACAGCACAGGAACACTGAAGACAATGAGAAAGGATGAAGGATAGGAAGGAAGCCTGTGAAATGTCTTCTGGACATGGCGTGATTGAACCCATACTGGCCATGGATATTTGCACAAGACGGGTACAAGAACAAGCCAGCCAAAAATTGACAACATGAGTGGGTTAGGGGCTCACGGGGCTCTATCCCCAGCAGAGGAGCTATTGGCAATTGATGGCTGTTTAGAGAGGGAAAACCACTTTTTTGGGAGGGTTGGCCATGGTAGATTGACCATGCTCATTCACACGGAACTTATTGGACTCTGGATTATTTTTTTAAAAGAGGACTTGAACGTGGAAGGAACAGGTGTGGAGCATTCTGGGACAGTAAGATCTGGGAGCTGGGGATAGTTATGATCAAGATAGATTTCATATATTTGAAGTTCTCAAAGAACAAATAAAATTATTAATAAAAAGAAAAAGGAACTGTGACAAAAGGCAGGCATGGGAAGCAGGCGGCCCCCCACGCAGGGTTTCTCATTCACTCAACAACACTATGGGTGCTTGAGATGGCAGTGGGTACTGAAGAGAGATCAAAGGGAATTAGACAGGGTCCCTCTTCTGGATTAGCACTGGGACTGTTCTCAGGCCCTCTGTTGCAAAAGGCAGACATGGCTGGTTGGAGATGGTAGACACAGCATGGAGACCAGTATATGGATCACCAGGCTGGCAAACTCAAATATCTCCTTACCAGGAAGGTACACACAGCAGTGTAGAGGGGATCCCTCTCCTGATTCAGGCTCCTAAAATCCTAACCCACAAATGACAGACTGCTCTCAGTTTATCTCATTTTTCCCAAGTTCAAAAAATCCATATCACATAAAACTTACAAGTTTTTAATGTGGTAAACAGGTATAAGTCAAAGATTTGTATAAGATGTTACATTCAATGTCAAATATACAAAGAATATATTATATGTGCTGCATTGGGTTTTAATATGAAAATTAGGAGCTGGAGATACAGCTCAGTAGTTAAGAGACCTTGCTGCTTTTTGCAGAGGACTCAGGGTCAGTTCCTAGCACTCACATGCTAGTTCACAACCATCTATAATTCTCATTCCAGGGGATCTGATGCCTCTTCTGATTCCATGGGCACCAGGTACATGCATAGTGCACATACATGCATGCAGACAGAATATTCAGACATATAAAATAAATAGAACTAATTTTATTGAATAAATGAAATGCAAAATTAGATAAGTAAGACACTGGATAAATGGCTCAATAGGTAATAGTGTGTACTGCTCTTACAGAGAATCTGAGTTCTGTTTCCAGCACCAGGATGGGGGAGGGGTCAAAACCACTTGCAACTCCAGCTCTAGAGTTTTCCTGAAGCCTCTGGCCTTTGTAGGCACCTATGTCCACGTATACATAGCCCATACTCACACTCAGATAGGCACACACGCACACACACACACACACACACACACACACACACACACACACACACTTAGTAAATATTTAAGACGAGTTTTTAACTAGTTGTCTCATGATTTTAATCCCAGCACTTGAGAGGCAGAGACAGGAGCATCTCTGTGAGTTCAATGCCAGCCTAGTCTACAGAGTGATTTCCAGTACAGCCAGCGCTACACAGAGAAATCCTGTCTCCAAAAAGCACAAACCAAAACAGAAACCTAACTAACTTTGACCTGGACAGGGAATACTCACTTAGCATGCATGAAAATATGGGTTCCATCTCTCGCACACACCTCTCCCAAATGACTATAACTTTCATGGTAGATTTGTATTTGTAGAAATTTAGGTCCTTAAGTACAATGCAACCGGACATCTTTAGAAGGTTGAGTTCTGGGAGAATCATTGCCTGATATGTAAGAAGTTCTCAAATTATTCCCTAGCAACAAGATTGTTTAAAAGTGCTAGCGTGTAATACAAGCAGAGCATGTGAATTACATAGAACATTCCTCATAGTGACAAGAAACTTCCCAGACTCTCAGCCTGCTTTTGGCCCTCCACCATCAATTGGGTCACTGCTGCTTCTTGTCTCATACAAACCTTTACCATAAAAACACGATCACAGATTTAGTGTGCTTAAACAAATAAAGCCGAATTTAACAATAAAGGATTCAGGAGAACACGATAGGTGTCTTAATTAGGGTTTCTATTGCTGGGGGGAGGGAGGAGCGGGGGGGGGGGGGGGGCAGCAAGAAACCAGGACAAAAAGCAACTCAGAGGGAAAAGGGTTTTTATTTCAGCTTACAGTTCCACAGCACAGTTCATCATCAAAGGGAGTCAGGCAAGAGCTCAAACAGGAGGAACCTGGAGGCAGGAGCTGAGGCTGCAGCCATGGAGGAGTGCAGCTTCCAGGCTTGCTCCGCCTATTCTTAAATATACACCCAGGGCCACTTGCCCAGGGGTGGCACCACCCACAGTGGGCCCTCTCTCATCAATCACTAAGAAAAAGAAACTACAGACTTGCCTGCAGGCAAATCCTCATTGGCATTTTCTCAGCTGAGTGTCCATCTTTCCAATGACTCAAGCTTGAGTCAATTGACATAGAATCCAACAAGCACAGTATACAGAAGGGACTTAAGCATATGCAGATTTGTTTGCAGGGGTAGTGTTTTCCAGAACCAATCCTCTGCGGGCAACTATATCTTTGTAGATACTCCCTCTGAGGGACAATGGTGTTTCTGTATCTCATTTAAAGCATCATATATTCTATAAAATATACTCCAGCTGTCAAATGGGAAGCTAAGGCTATGGTAGATGATGCAGCCAGAGTTGAAGGTGGGATTACTCCAAAGCCCATGTATCTTCCCACTATCCTATATCGTTTCCCCACAAAATTATTAAATAATGTACTTTCAAGAGTTTTGATAAACTTCATTTCTTAATCAGGAACAAAAAAGAAACTTATTCTCTTTAGACCCTATGATTTATTCACATTGTAAACATTGGTGGTGGAAGGTATTAGCTGTCATTTAATATGTAGCCCCTCCCGTTTTTAAAGCAACTACATAAGCCGGGCAGTGGTGGCACACGCCTGTAATCCTAGCACTTGGGAGGCAGAGGCAGGCAGATTTCTGAGTTCTAGGCCAGCCTGGTCTACAGAGTGAGTTCCAGGACAGCCAGGGCTACACAGAGAAACCCTGTCTCGAAAAACAAAAAAACAAAAAAAAAAAAAAAAAAAAAAAAAGCAACTACATGAACACAGTGTGAGGGGAAGAAAGGTAAGAGTACCTTTATAAGCATAGATCTTTTCCAGCTGCAGTTACCTAAGCTAAGTTCCTGGCTTATGACAACATTGTCTTTATAGAAATATATTGAGACAAGAAGGAGATCTACATGTCTAAAGGCTTCCTCTTCTCTGGAAATTGGTGTAGCATGGAATAGGGGCTAGAATGGTGGTAAGATCATAAAGGAAGAACAAGCCAATGAGTGGCAGCTGGAACAGTTTTCTAAGGATATGTTTATGCCTGAGGATCTATTTCATTGGGAAGACAAATGATGCCAGAAGTGGTCATGAGGGAGGGAGGAGGTGGCATCCATGTGACAACTAAGTGACTGGAAGAAAAGAGTAATAAGAGATCCATACAACTTCTGTCCAAATCAACAGACGTAGGTAATGGCTAGCCCTTCTCAGTGGCTTACCTTCTGCCCCATGGGAGGAATCACTGGCCTCTCAATATGTGGAAGATATAAGGTAGAGTTATACAGAGTGGTATTTAGCCAACGACAAAGAAACATTCTAAGCGCAGACTACACAATGTCTATAAAAACACATTGACAACAGCTGCCCTATTTAAATTTTAGGATAATTTATATTTGACAAGCATCCTTTTATACATTTGGTAGTTCAGAAACTCAATTATGATTTACTAAAAACACACAAATTTACCAACAGGAACTGTTGCTGTATTCACATATGACCCTTAGCTGCCAAGGTTGTGTTTTGTGGCTAACAGCTAAGTGATTTTTCTCAAACTGATACTGATTGTTAGGAATTTATGCCATCCTTAACTCACAGGCTTCATGTTGTTTTAACTACCCAATTCTAGGTTTTTCTCCCTTGTTTGTTTGGTTTTTGTTTTGTTTTTGGTGCTAGGGACTGAACCTCACCCAGGCTAGGCAATGGCTCACCTCTGCAACATGCTGTCTGCCAATCTTCAATTGCCTCTTTCTAATTTTATTTTTAAAAGATTTTAAAAAAATGAACATAGGTGTTTTGATTGCATGTATGTCTGTGTGAGGATGCCAGATCCCCTAGAACTGGACTCACAGACAGTTGTGAGCTCCATGTGGATGCTGGGAATTGAACCAGGGTCCTCTGGAAGAGCAGCCACTGCTCTTAACCATTGAGCCATAGCTTTCCCATTTTCAGTACTCTCTTTACACTGGAGAACTAGAATTCTGTCCCCATTTAACAGTAAGTCCTCTGATCCCCGCTCTGCTCTGTCTCCAGGGATTTGATTATTTAGGTATTTGTAGAATTCCTTGTCTTCTATAACCAGTTTGTTTCACTAGCACTGGTTTGTCAGTAGCATGTGTAAGAGTGTTCCATATTTATAGGCTGGGGCTGCTTTCTGTTTACCATACAATGTCTTCAGTTTATCTAGTACGTAATCAATCAGTTAACTAGATTAAGAAAGTTATCTGGTCTGTTTAGCAAGACTTGGGGCTTGCAACCCATGAGTGAAGGTGGTAGACAGAAAATTTTGGGAAATCTGTAATGACCATGGCTCCTGAAGGGCAAAGAGGACCCCAGCTGAACCTTTGTGAACCCTGGGTGCTGGGCCTGAATCCCAGTTTCTAATTCAAGGGGTTTAGAGAAAGGCCTAGGAATTTATATTTTCTAAAAGTTCCTGGTCCAAGGCCACACTTTTAAAAAAAACACTGTGTCTTGTCCTAAGCCCTACATAGAGAATTCCAATCATTAATTTTTCCCATAGTGCAAATCTGATGTCCTTCTCACCTAAGACAATAAGATTATGGTTGGAGTGGAGGGGAAACAGTAAAAGGAGGGGTACCTCTTCAGATCCCATCCAACATGAGAAGAAATAAGTGAACCATGACAAGTCACACCGGGAACCAAATTCTCCCTTCCCCTCAGGCCCTGGGAGGGAGGGGCAGGTATGGGCGTAAATACAGGAAGTGAGAGCACAGGGTGCCTTGGTTTCAATGCTCCAATTGAGATCCCAGGAGACAGCATGTGTCCACCTCCATGCAAAGGTCCCGAGTAGTATTCAGAGAGGATTCTCTAGTATTGGAAGCAAGCACACTTGTGATGAATTTCCTGTAGGGCTGAGGTGAGCTGAGGGTGGTTCAGGAACAAGAGATAACTGGGACTTGACTCAGGCTGACCTGCCTGGTCTCATGAGAACAGAGCAGGCTGAATCTGCAAACTAGTCATCTCAGGAACATCACCCAAGACCAAAGTGACCAGAGACTCAAAGGCTACTAAGTTTTGCATGGAGGTCAGGAAGACTACACGTAGAGCCTAGGGATCAGGCCCTCAGTGAGCACTGACCTAGACTCAGCACCATCCAAAAGTCCTAAATCCTTAACTCTTTTATCAAGAAAACTGGAGAGCAAGGAAGAAGGCTGACAGAAGAGAGTCATGCTTTATTTTAGAGACAGACTTGAATGCGAAAAGTACCCAATGATCTAGCCACGGTAGCATTTCCCCGACTAACACAAAAGGTGTACTGCTTCATTTATATCTTTAACTAGCAAGAGTGGTCTGTATGGAAGACTAGATTAAAGTTAGACAAAGCAAAAAAAAAAAAAAAAAATCCACATTTCCTTGTTCCTTTAGTTTGCTCTGTGTGCTAGACAGCTTCTCATTGTTGGGACAAATTCCAGAGCAAATGGCATTGCATATGTGTGATCCCAGCACCTGGGAAGTACAAGAAGGAAGGTCAAGGCAAGTTTGAGGTCAGCAATAGGATGCAGAGCAGAGATCCTTATCTGTGGCACCCAGGAAGTAGAAAAAGCCATAAAGGGGCCAGGGACAAGATACAGCTTCAAGACACTCCTCAGTGACTTACCTCCTACAACCAGATCCTACCGCCTAGTGTGTTTTCAGCTATGAATTCATCAATGGTGAAAACCATGAACATTCAATAGCCTCACTATACAATCACCTATCAATAATGCCATCAACTAGGACCAAGCCCTCAACACAGGAGTCTTCTGGGGGATACTTCATTACAAACCATAAGAGGATAGGATGAGGGAATAGACATATTTACACACACACACACACACACACACACACACACAGCATTCCCTATTTATTGGAAGTTCAAACTGTACTTTTATTTGCCAAATCTGACACCCTTACTTGTAATCTACAAGTGCATGATTACATGGGATGACGATCCTTAGGTCTCTCTTCGTCCTGCTGTTTACTGTAGCCCAGATCTGAAGGGTGCTGTGGTCTCATCATTGGGTTAAATGAGGACAATTACTAGATCTACACTCAATATTCATTGGATCTTTTGGCCTGTGCTAGTATTTTAGTATGGTTGGGTGGGAGAGAAAATGTGCACAGAGGTGCCAACCCACACAATGACACAGTGCTGAGCTTGGGGCATGCTGTTCACTGTTCTTCCAAAATGGACAAGATTCAGAGGAACACATTGGAATCATCTCAACTCTCTTAAAGATGATTTCCACAGTTGTGAAATAAGCCCTTACCTCTGAAAAATAAAAAATCATAAAAATAGTTAATAAAATATATATAGGCTTTTCTGTAGACTTTTCTTTAAAGGGCATGGAAAATTTTCTCTGAAACAAATCGAGAGTGTGAGCCAGCCAGATTCAGGAACCTGATAAACCACAAGAAAATACAAGTCATTTAGGCGGAACTAGGGAGCTGATGACCACAATGATAAGGTCAAGGCTACCAAGAAATTGTTAACTGAAAAATTGACAGGGCAGGACCACCGGGACGGCAGGACCACATTCTTGAGAAGAATAAAAGTACAGAGTGTATGCCACATGATCCTGACTCACAATGGTTGGGTTTTTCTGGGACTTTCTGCTATTCTTGTGATTATGTTCCCTTGGCAACCCCCTCATCCCTTCCTCTCCCCCTGGTTTGCAGTTTTCCCCTTTAAAAGCTCCTCTCAGACTGGCTGATTTTGTCAATTCAGCTCCTTCGTGGGCAAACGAATTGGCTGCCAGCTAGCTGATTATCCCTAATAAAGCCTCTGCGGTTTGCATCCAGAATCGGTGTCTTGTGAGTTTCTGGGTGGCCGTGACATCACAATACTAGAGTGAGGGTCTCCCCTCAACGGGAGTCTTCACCTCCACTGTCAGGATATTTGAAATCCCATTTATACTTCCATGAGCCAGCTCCCGTGCCACTAAGAACTGAAGCTGACAGCTCTGCCAAAGGGCCTGGGGACATCTGAGTCACACAGCGAGCTCTAGACATTAACACCCAGGTTGACCTGGCCATAGCCAGCCTTCAAGGTCACTTTTGCCTGACTCAATGAAAGAACACACACAGATAATAGGATATACCTTTCTATGTACAGATAACACCAATAACTTATCACTAAGATTATACTATTGAACACTTATTTCTTTATGGATAAATATTGATCAACTGCAAAATGATATGTAAAAACACAAATAAGCCTAGCTAGGAACGATGCAGGCACAAAGCCCCAGTTCAGTCCCTAGGTCCGCTTAAAATGGGCATGTAGCACAGAACTATTATTCTAGAACTTGGGAGGGGAGGCAAGAGGAGCTAAAGTTCAAGGTCATCCTTGGCTACACATTGAGGTAGAGGCCAACCTGGTCTAGTTGAGAACCCCTCTCCCAAGTGTGTGTGTGTGTGTGTGTGTGTGTGTGTGTGTGTGTGTGTGTGTGTGTTGTATCCTCACTTTAAGTCAATATAAGATTGTATTTGCTTTCAAGAGATTTTTTTTTTAATAGAAGAAAGAGGGAAAAGCAAGAAATGGACAGAAGAATTTGATAGAGAGAACAAGAAAGCACTAGCTATTGAGGAACAAATGGGGAAGCCAAGGGAAGGTTTACAGGAGGCCGCAGAAAGCAAAGTGGGGAGGCCCAGAGCTTCCTTGTGGAACTGGTGGTGACCGGCAGCAAAGACAACACCAGTACCTTCAGAAGCAGGGCTGGAGTTGAGTGCAGTCCAGCCTTCCAGGGACAGGGGGTTTCTAGGGCCAGTGGAGCACACCAGCAAGTCTGGGAAATGACAAACATCTCACTGGAAGTCTACAATATTCTCTTACAAAACAATAATTATGTCAATATTGAGATACTAAAGGTATTTAATCACTTTTTTTGGGGGGGGCGCAGTTTCGAGACAGGGTTTCTCTGTGTAGCCCTGGCTGTCCTGGAACTCACTCTGTAGACCAGACTGGCCTTGAACTCAGAAATCTGCCTGCCTCTGCCTCCCAAGTGCTGGGATTAAAGGCGTGCACCACTACTGCCCGGCTTAACCATTTTTTAAAAGTACAGAACAAACTGCGTTTGGAACCAGGCTGTGATATTAATCATGGAAGTAGATAGAAAATGATGTGCCCTGCTCATCTCAGTGAGTCACAGAGCTCTGTCCTTCTCCCTTCTGCTGGGCTGTTTCCTCCATTCCTATTTTTATTGGCCTGTAGACTTGCTCCCATTAAACAAGCAAGACCAGAGAGCAAGGCTAATTTACTTAAGGCAATGCAAATCAACCCACCTAGGAAAACAAAAGCTCCCAGTGTGTGCTGTTTTCAAAGGAAAACAAAGGAAAGTTCTGTCAAAGCCCAGAGTGTGGGTCATCCAGAGCCTGGAGCTGCTTCAAGGTTGGGCAAGCACAGAAAACCTGTGGGTCAGAACACAGACAGGTAGGGTAGTTTAGACTGTCAGACGCCTGAGTTCAAATCCATATTTAGCGGAGATGTCTCCTAAGCTACACGCCTCTCGAAAGTCTAGAAAGTCTACTTCTTCAGTTGTAATCAGTGTTATCTTGAGATCAGAGTGTGAAAGTTCATTTTGTTTCACTTTGTTCTCTCTCTCTCTCTCTCTCTCTCTCTCTCTCTCTCTCTCTCTCTCTCACACACACACACACACACACACACACACACACACACACAAGTAAGGCCTCATTATGTAGACCTGACTAGTCTGGAACTCACTCTGTAAACCAGGCTGGCTTTGAAAGGCTTCTCTGCCTTTCTAGAGGGCTGGGATTAAAGACATGCGCTACTGCACCCAGCTCAAAGCTCTTAGTTTTGAGTACTTATTAGAATCATGTATTCAGAATGACTGGCTAATATATGAATCAAAACTGATTCCTGTAACCAATATCATAAGTTTGGTCCAAAATAATCTGCTTCTTCAGAAGGTATTTCATATCTTATGAGTGTGCGTGTGTAGTTGTCCAGACCAGTCATTTTATGTCTATTCAATGTCAAGTGCCCTCATTCTTCTATCCCAGTTTAAGTTTAGAACATTAATCTCAAATTCTAATATGATTTATGTAGTCTGCATATTTGGGGACTGGGAAAGCCTAGACACAAATTATTAGATACAAAGAACAAAACCAAAAACCAACCAAACCTCCCTGGGAGAGATGGCTCTGTGATTAAGAGCACTCACCTGCTCTTCCAGAGGACTTCATTAAAAACAGGTTTCCAGAGGGTGTCAAGGAGAGCTTGCAAACGCCTGTAACTGCAGCTGGATCTGAGGTTCTTTTCCAGCCTCCGCTCCGTGGGCATGAACGTGCGCGCGCACGCGCGCGCGCGCGCGCACACACACACACACACACACACACACGTACAAATAATTTCTTTTTTTTTCAAAAAAAGAAAAGACCAATTTTTATTCTTTCCAGGCCCTTCTGAAAATAGCATAGCAAAGATAAGTTAGATTTTTTTTTTTCTGAGTATTTTATGTTGACAGGTAAAGTTGTAGCTAGTGGATGCCTCCTAAGCCCACGAACATGCAAGATACGTTACACAAAGTGAAACCGTGTGGCTCTTAAGTTTCTGAACATGAGCTCATTTTTTTTTCTCGTTAGCATCTCATGGGCTGATAAGGAGGCTTTGACCTACGCCCTGACCTGGAGACAGTGATGAGAAAGATGGATAAGCCAACGATTGAAAGGGCCTAAATCCAAACAGCACTGCTAGGGTCGGGCTGTTGCCCAGGGATCATAGCCCCCAACCCTGAAGTGAATCTGACCAAGAATTCCCACAGCTTCCTGTGGGTCCTCCTGTCTCATCACGTAGGCACTGTCCTTGTGAAGGTGTCAGAAGCAAATCTGTGTAAACAGACTGAACAGGAGCCATTCCTGTTTAGTGACCTGCACCAGAAAAGGTCTAAGTTTAGAAACTTCTGTGGCTTGACATGCCCTTGGAAAGAGAGCAAGCTACAAACACTTGGTATTTACAGAAAAAATAAAGAGACCAGCATTTGGGTTGTGTTCTCAAATGCTTATGGGTAGCTTCACGAATAAGAAAGCTCCCCGATGTCTGACTGAAGTTCGAAGTTCAGTTTTTGAATTTTGAACTTTCCTTGCACAGCAGGGGCAAGAAGAATCATCACACTAGAAAGCTGAAAATGACTGTGGGGTCACCCATGCAGACATTGATCCTATCCTTTGTGTCTTGTGTAAGCCAGGGAGAGGAGGACAGAGCCCACTACCCTGCTGGCTGCAAGCTTTAAACCCTTCAGCAACTCTGTTAAAAGCAGGCTTCCTGGGCTAGCATCATGGCTCAGTAGGTGAGGCACCCATCAGCAAACCTGGTGACCTGAATGAGATCTCCAGAGTGAGTGTAAGGATGGAAGAAGAAAACTAACTCTATAAACATGGTCCTTTGAGCTCCACACACTGCCTTGGCACATGTACCCTCCATCTGTATATTGAGATGGTGGTGGTGGTGGTGGTGGTGGTGGTGATGGTGGTGGTGTTGGTGATGTCGATGACGATGAGAAGCTGGCTTTCCTGCCAAAAAGTCTGACTTACTGCCAGCACCATAATTGCAATGCTCAATTAGAACTGATGGATTGAGAGCAGGACATTCTGGAGAGACTTTTGTTGTTAATACAATATTTTTCTGTTAATTCTTTGGGGATATTATACATATATACAATGTATTTTGATTATATTCACCCTTACTCTCCCCCTAATTCCTCCTGAATTAATCCCTCTCTTCAACACCTCCCAACTCCCTCACCAAGTTCATGTCTGGTTGTTGTTTTAAATCTTATGGAGTCAAATTGTACTCATAGACTGGTGTGGAGTGTGAGGCCATTTACTGGAGCATGGTTGATCTACCAGGAGCCTTAAAAGAAACTGACTCTCCCTCCCCCAGAAGCCATCAATAGTTCCTCAGCTGGGGGTGGGGCCTCATGAGCCTCTCCCCATTATTTGATGGACTATTGACTAGTTTGGTCTTGCATAGACCTTGGGCAGGCAACCACAGCTGCTGTGAGGTCATGTGACCACATGTGCAGAGGTCCTGTCATGTCTAGAAGACATTGCTTCACCTTAGTCCTCCTAAACCTCTGGCTCTTGAAATCTTTCTGCCTCTTCCAAAATGTTGGTGGAAGGAGGTATGACACACCTGTCCCATTTACGGCTGAGCACTCAGTACTTTGAATAGTGTGAGTTTGCCCTCCCCCCACCATAGAAGGCTTGGCCCATAGGGAGTGGTACTATTAGGAGGTGTGGACATGTTGGAGTGTGTGGGGCTTGTTAGAGGAAGTGTGTCACTGTGGAGGCAGGGCTTTAAGGTCTCCTATGTTCAAGCCATGCCCAATGACACAGTCTCCTGCTGCCTGTGGATCAAGATGTAGAAATCTTGGCTCCTCCAGCATCAAGTCTATCTGCATGATGCCGTGCTTCCTGCCATGATGATAATGGACTCAACCTCTGAAACTGTAAGACAGCCCCAATGAAATGTCCTTTATAAGAGTTGCCTTGGTCAAAGTGTCTCTTCACAGCAATGAAACAAGCAGATTTACAGTACCAGCTATTTATTTCTGTCTATAGACCAGGTCTTAAATCTAATCAGAAAGTATTAAGCGCTCAGTTTGTGCCCCTATACTGCACCCATGTGCATATTACACCAGGTCAGCCATAGCTGTAGCTCACAGGGCACACAGCTGTAAAACTAAGGACACTCCCACTACCCCCAAGCAGCCTACAGAACACCTTATGGTATTATAAAGCTAACATTCACATGATTTTTCTTTTAATTTTTTTTTAAGGTTTAGTGTGGGCAGGAGGGATGGATGGTTCAGTGGTTAAGAGCCCTGGTCGTTCTTCCCAGTACCCTCACAGCAGCTCACAACTCTCTGAAATTCCAGTCCCAAGGGAAATGACAGCTTCTTCTGACCTTTGAGAACAACGGGCACTCAATGTAGAGCACATACATACTGTCTTAGTTAGGGTTTTGTTGCTGTGAACAGACACTGTTACCAAGGCAACTCTTGTAAGGACAACATTTAATTGGGGCTGGTTTACAGGTTCAGAGGTTCAGTCCATTATCATCAATGCTGGAACGTGGCAGCATCCAGGCAGGCATGGTGCTGGAAGAGCTGAGAGTTCTACATCTTCATCTGAAGGCTGCTAGGAGCAGACTAGCTCCCATATGGTTAGGAGGGTGTTACCTACACCCACAGTAACACACTTCCTCCAACAAGGTCACACCTTCAAATAGTGCCACTCCCTGGACCAAGCATATTCAAACCAGCACACGTACATACAGGCAAAATACGAATACACATAAAACACAAAATAATTTTTTTAAAAGGTTGAACATGGTGCCACATGCCTTTAGTTCCAACATTCAGGAGGCAGAGGCAGGTGGATATCTGTGAGTTAGAGGCCAACCTGGTCTACATATTGAGTTCCAGGACAGCCAAAGATACATAATAAAGAGACCTTGTCTCAAAAACCAACCAAACAAAAAATAGTGTGTCAGATGTGACAGTACACACTTCTAACCCCAATACTTGGAAGACAGAGGCAGATGGATCTCTGTGAGTTCAGGGCCAGTGTGATCTACAGTGAGTTCCAGGGCTACACAGTGGCTCTGTCTCAAAAAAAAAAAAAAAAAAAAAAAAACAAACCAGTGGTGTGTGTGTGTGTGTGTCTGTGTGTGTCTGTGTGTCTGTGTGTGTCTGTGTGTGTGCTTGTGCACATACATAAAAAAGTCCTGGATCAAAGTCTCAGGGGCCTGTCCTTGATGACTGCTTATCTTTATTCTGTTGAGACTCTTTCTCTTAGAGCTTTGAGGACTCTCCTGACTCCCCCTTCCCAGTTGGCTGCTTCTTTTTATGTGGGTTTTGGATCTGAATTCAGGTCCTCTTGCTTGCAAAGCAGACGTTTTGCTGACTGAGCCATCTCCCCAGCCCACAGCTGACTGTGATGCACCACTATCTCAAGTCCACATGTAACGAAACGAGAACAGGAGAGAGACTTGGGTGACACATACAAATCAACCATCACATACAACACATGAGGGCCAGGGGCACCACTATCAGTATAACTTGGCCAAAGGCCCTCAATAGGACAGTGAGGCTGAGAGACGACGGCTCCAGCTTGGAGCTGGCACACCTAACAGCTAAAGTACATGCTGTTGTTGGGAGTGCTTCTGTGTTCATTCACAAATATTCAGTGAGCATGAATCACAGGCTGGCAGACATTCCAAGCTCAGAGAGTGGCACACTGGGTAAGAGCTCGGTCATCTGTAGGTTTGTATCCTAAGGGAGGAGAGAAAAGGAGAGTTGAAGAGGGTGAGGACATCCATTGGGATGCGTAGGATATGTAGGAGGTTGCAGTTTCACTGGCTGGGCAAGGAAGGCTAAGGCCCTTGCAAACCCCAAAGGACATCAGAACAGTCAGCCGACGTTTAAGTTGGATTGATCAGTGCACCCTGGTGACATGTGCACCCTGGTGACAGGGAACTGCCAGTGGGAAATGCTGCTTCTCTTTCCCTCTTGCTCTTTCGAGTTATGAGGATGGAGGATGAGAGGTTGCGGAAATGGGTACCGGGACAGTCCTGTGGAAGACTGTTTCAGGTGTCCTGGGCTTAGGGACCCTGTCTACTTACAATCAGTAAACAGTGGTGGCTGATTCCTAAAAGACACCTTTGGGGAAACATATCAAATAATCCTTTTAAACACTATTTCTCGGAATCAGCCTCCAAGAACACAGTCCAGCAACCTTCCCGTGGAAAGAACAAATACATCGAGTGAACAGCCGTCTCCCCGATACACTCCTCACCCACTAAGCAACCACAACCTGAGTTGAGCATGACAGTAGAATGCGGGGACAGTGGAAGAAAGGTATGTGCCACTGACTCAGAGCTAAGTAGTCCAGTAGCCCAGAGGCAGACCTGTGAGGGTCTCTACATAAGACACAACAGTTTAGCCAATGTTTTGGTACCAGGAAAAACATGACATAATTTAATTAAGAACTGACTGGGCTCTTTAAAGCGGCCTCCTCTTAAGATGACTAAGGCAGATGATCCTGAGGGGACAGACAGTAACAAGCACACAGTTAAGGCAGCTCACTTTAATAAGCCATTGTGACAGAAAGGGACCCTACTGTTCACACCATGTCATATCTGGAGATTTCTCTGCCAACTGACGGTTAAGTGGGGCTCTTAGAAACAGTCAAACTTATTCTTTAAGACTCTTCTCTAAGACCTAAAAAGAACATTTGTCATCATGAAGAAGTTAAGATGGTCAGGAGAGACTGGGTATGGTGGTATACACCTATAATCCCAGACCTTAGAAGGAAGAAGGCAGGAGTACCAGGAGATCAAGGCCAGGGGCTGGAGAGGAGGTTCAGAGATTAAGGACACTTCCTGCTCTTGCATAGGACCAGAGTTTGGTTTCCAGCACACACATGGTAGCTCCCAACTACCGTGTAACTTCAGTTCTGATCTAACTGCCTCTTCTGGCCTCCACAGGAACCCACAAACACACAGAGGTGTATATATTGACACAAAATGCACATACATAATGCATAAATAGAATAAAATTAAAAAGGAGTTCAAGGTTAGCCCAGTTACACAATGTGTTTAAGACCAGTCTGAACTATAGTCTGGGGAGGAAAAAAAGGCAGGGGAGGGTTGTTAACCATGTGTCCTGGCTCCTTAACCCCACACTCCATCAATCAGTCAGTCAGCCAGTCAGTCAGCCAGTCAGTCAGTCAGTCAATCAATCAATCAATCAATCAATCAATCATCAGACATTAATATATATAATCAAGAATAAAGGGGGTAGGCAGTGAAAAAAAAGGATTGTCCAGACTAAATCAAAACCAGCAGAACCTCAAAAGATCTGCTTTTTTTCTACAAAGAACATGAGCGAGGGGTAACTAACACTCCATTCCCAGGAGCCATGATGAAGTCAGGGGCTGATGAAGTAAATACCTATGCCATAGGAAATCCTGGCTCTGTGTCCTGTCTCTTTGGCCCCTCTGAAATGATCTTGAATGGTTTGCCCTGTTAGAGGGGACCCTGTGGCCCACCTTTCTTGTTTCATGTTACACCAACATGGCAACTGCAGGCAGATGGACTTGATCTTCTCCCCTGCTCCAAAATGGATGAGGTGGGCTCAGAGCAATGGCGTGTGTTAACGACTGTGGTGAGCCGTTCAGGAGGAAGCCCTGCAAGTGCTTCTCAGTGAACGCTTTCCTTGTTCCTGTCTGTGTATCATTCCTCATTATATTATATTAATTATATTAATTATATTATATTATTTAAAAAATAAAAAAAGAATAGCTGGATATGGTGGGTGGATAACGTAGGAAGCGGAGGCAAAGGGATGGCTTGAATCCAGCTCCTTGGGTCCAACCTGAACAACACAGTGAGACCCTACTTCTTTTAAAAAGATGAGGGTTAGGGGGCACAACTTAGTTGGTAAAGCACTTGCTTAGTATGCTGAAGCTCTGGCCTGTATCCTTAGCATTGCCGAAACACTCAAGTTTGATGGCTCATGCCTATAATCTTAGCACTTGACCTCAGAAATCTGTTCAAGGCTATCCTCAGTTTCAGAGTGAGTTGGAGGCCAGCCTAAGCTACATGGAACCATATCTTCCCTACTTCCTCCCACCCCACCCCCCGCAAAAGAACTGAGTTTTAAAAATCAAACCATACCTTCATTTAACAATCATAAAAGATAAAGCTCACAGAAAATGCAGGCACACGGGCATCTGCTGGAGGAGCTCCTAGGCAGCTCCAGGTCCCAGCCCGTCCAGAGTCTCTGGCAACAGGATGCTGTTACACTCTGTGCTCTCTATTGCTCCACAAGCAAGGCCTCACCCTCCTCGATTCTCAGGCACCTGCCCTCCTTCCGTGCTCCACACCCGCCATCTTTCTTTCTCCTCACTGCTTCACCTACAGTGGTTCTCAGACCCCACTGAGAATCTGTCATGTACGCTGCATTTCAATGTCCAGCCAACCCAGCGCTGCTTATCACTGAACTCAGACTCCCGCGAAGTTGGAGTTAGGCATTAAGATTGTTTGCTGTTTTTAAATCCCCAGGTAAGCCTTACATGTAGACGAGTCTAAGAAGTAGCTTCATTTTAATTCTAGAATGCAGAATTCCCAGTATCTGGTTTTCCTTTTTATTAGACCCATCAAATTGTCTGGTTCTAGCAGATGTATCCATCCATATTTGGAACTGGGATTTGGCCCTGACTTCTGTGTGAGCTCAGAACTCAGCCCTCATGTTCAAAGGCTCAGACAGATATTTGAGGGTCATTCTTTAGCGACCAGGCAACTCCAGTTTGGAATACATTTGTCTGAAATAAAGCCATGCTATCCCAGGAATGAAATCAGGTCTTTTATCATCAAGCCTCCTTCTCTGGGAAACAAGTAAGGCATTCCTTTGTATGTGGCTAGCATTCGGTGAGCACATGTAACCCCACTGGATAAAAATAGTAGCTACCATTATATGCTTGAGGGGTGAGGGGTGAGGGGGTGGGGAATGCCCCTTTACTCATTACAGTGAGGGAATCTTATTGCATACCTCCCAGGAAACCCGATAATGTGTTACATGAATTTTCCACGGAAAGGAGCAACTGGTGAGGAAATAAAATCCGGACGTCTACACTGAAGCCCAGAACTCCAGGGAGGCCAAACATGCTCTGCGTATGGTCCCAGCAGGATTGAAATACCTCCTCAAAGCACACGGTGCAAATTCCCATGATGCCAGGCCTCTTGGAAATGTGCCCGAGGACCAAAGGCCACTACAGCTGCCCCCCTGCCCCCCACCCCCGCCCCCAGCAACCACATGCTCAAGTGGGAAGAAATGTGTAGAGGGTAAGTTACCAGTTCTCAGTTCTACTGACTTTGCCTTGGGAAGTCTAATGCTAGGCGCTAAAATGGGTGCAAGTAGTGCTACAACTCAGGAGTTATGCTCATGTCCCAGCCCCTTGTCCAAATTAAGAATTTTAAAGATAACACAATCTCGTGGTAAGAGAGCAGATGAAGCAGAAGAGGCACTCATCCACCGGGGAGGCACATGTGACTACTGAGAAGAGTCACACGGGAGCTGAAACTGCCCTCAACATAGATGCCATGTCTCCAGTGCAGTCTTCCCAGGGCTAGTGTGGACACGCCCTCTTCCTTTACGACTCCTCGTGCACTCAGTTGCACTGGAGCTTGATGTGTAGCCTAGAATGACCTTGAACCTCTGATCCCCCTGCCTCCACCTCCCAAATGCTCCCAAGCTACCTAAGCTAGTTTTGAGCTGTGGGTTGAAGCTGGGTGGGTTTCGTGCATGCTAGCCATCTCTGAAATTCAACACGTCTTCCCCTTTTCCTATACATCTATGGAGGATTTACCCCCATATACCTTGAGAGATGAGGTAGTCATTAGAACTTTCATGAAGCAAAAGCATTTCTCAGTTAACACCTGCATGTAGGTGAGGTAGAGAAGCCATAGTTGTACACTTTAAAGAGTACTTGAGTTTCAAGAACACACTTGTGGTGCTGTAGAGATAGATGGTTCAGTGGTAAAGAGCACTTACTGATCTTGCAGAGGACCTGGGTTCGATTCCCAGAACCCATATTGTAGCACACACACACATCAGTAACTCCAGTTCCAGTGAATCTAATGTTTGTTTTCTGGCCTCTGTGAATACCAGACACACACATGGTACATAGAAACACACACACACAGGCAAAACACTCATACACATAAAATAAAAATAAATCTTAAAAAAAATAGAAATTTGTAGCTGCCTTTAAAACAAATTCTCTCACCTTTTCTGTTAGTCCTCAGCTCCTGCTTGCTAGCCTAGTCAACACTTCTCTCCATACACCTTACTTCCACCAAAGACATCACACTACATGGTCCAAAGGGTACATCTTCAGATTGCCCTGCCTGTGTGTGAATAATCTAACTGGTTCATGCCTCCAATGAATCCTTGGAATCAAAGAGCCCCAGAAAGCACAAGAGCAATTGGTGAGCTCGTCTTCCCGTTTTGGAGCTCAGTTTTCTGTCACAAGCTATGACCAGAACTCTCCCAACTCAGGTTCTCCAGAGAAGACTGTCTTTTTGTCAAAACCCCCATCTCAAAACACGCCCTTTACAAGTAAGATCCCTCTAAGCACAAAGGTTTATATTTTTTCAAATCTGCTGTATTTTATGAATTAGCACTAAACAGTATAGTCTTAAAATATTTTTATGTTATGGCGGTAGTGGTGCACACCTTTGATCCCAGCACTTGAGAGGCAGAGGCAGGTGGATCTCTGAGTTTCAGGCCAACCAGAAACTC
>JANHMN010000006.1:98667912-98707139 GCA_030674055.1 Rhabdomys pumilio | reverse complement strand
TATATATATGAGCTCTACAAAAGAAAGTCCTCATGGAATACTGATTGCTTGTTACAATGAAAGATTTTCATATTCATAACCTATGTCATAGCACCTCAATACAGAAGATGTTATTGCTTTACCCCTCTATTGTAAGGAGAAACGTACAGAGACTAGGTTGTTTTCATGGCATTTATAGCCAGAACCCAGCAGTGCTGAGATCGGAATCTATCTCTGAGGTCTTCCTTGGATACCTGGTACCTCCTTGGTATACCATCTGGTCTGCAGACCTCTATTTATGAGACAAGAGGTTCTGAATCTCAGCTTCAAATGTTCTTGCTTTTAAAATAGGGAGGTTTTAGCTAGGTATGGAGGCACATGCAGGAGGCAGCTTGGTCTACATAGTAAGTTCTAGGACAGCCAGGGCTCTGTAGAAAGGCAACAAGAAAGGAGTTTTATTTAAATTTCTTCCTTTGTTGAATTCTTACTGCAAAGTGCTTTAAAAGACTGGTTTTGCTAATGGTTTGGATCTGAACTATCCTCTTAGCTCTCTGAAGGTTGGGTCCCAGTTGCTTGGTCCATTTCTGGAGTGGTGTTTGGGAAATGACTGTAGCTGGTCTCATAGATGGCTTTATCCATGTGTGTCGATTCATAGTCAGGTACTGGGAGGTGAAGGACAGGTCAGAAGATGGACCAAGTTGGAGGAAACCAGCAATGACTGAGAAAGGAACTCTCTGGGCTATGTTTTGTTCACTGTTTCTCTTCTGAGCTTTCTATCTCTCTCCTTCTCTCTTCTCATGGCCATGAGAGAGGCCCCACCATTCCTCCACCTCCATGATGGTGGGGTACGGTGGGAAATCAAATGAACTTAGCCTGAAACTCTAAAACCACGAGCCAAAATAAAACTCTCCTCGTTTAAAGCTAGTTTTCTCAGGCATTTTGTCACAGTAATGAGAAGCACACTGTTAATCAGAGCAAGTTGCTTTGAGAGGGTCAAGTGTATTTTCAGGAAATGGAGTTAGGCAGGTAGGGGGAGATGAGACACCCCTGTGAAGGATGAGGGGAGTATTCAGTCTAAGAAATAATTTCTCTCGTAGACAATACCCATGAGTTGGCAAAGAAACAGGTTTGACCAACCCTTCTTTATTAATAGTTAACAGAGTTAATTCTGTATCCATTAAGCCAGACCTCAACAGCATAGCGCTCATTGTAAGACATTTATTTCGAGATCGTTGACTTGCAAATCTTGGGCAAGCTGCAATTTTAGAACTCGATCTAGAAATAAAAGGTCAAAGGGAGCAGACACACGGAGGCAACAAATGCTGGAACCAGTCGTTCCGATCCAAGAACGTCACCACACTCTTTATATGAAGAAGCAGTTCCCTAGACCTCAGAAATGTGGGGCGGTCCCTCCGGGAGCGTGTGGGGCCAAGGCTGCAGGGAAGAAAAGGGAGCAGCTGCTGGAGCTACTCGGTTTTGTTTCAGGGGTTGATGTAGGAATTTAAGTCAGCTGAATGTCCCGAGCTCCGTCGGGAAATTCAAGATCAGAAGGAAATGTCCTCTTCATTTACAATACTCTCCTAGATGAACTAAAAATTAGGGTTATTTATTCATTTATTTATTTGCTTTTTCCACAGCACAAATCTATCAGCTACTGAAAAAGCAAGTGGTCCCCGGTAAGTCCCTACACATCTTTGGATGTAGTTTCTTAGTTTATATTTTTAGATAGCCTGGTCTGGCCTGAATTTGCTGTAGATCTGGCTGGTCTTGAACTCTGCCTTAGCCTCTGTTTGCCAAGTGCTGGGATTAAAGGGGTGCACCAACTCCATAGTCTAGAACTCACAGGACTGAGAGGGACACTTGTGCCTTACTACACCAAGCAAAACACACGGCCAGAGCTTGTGCACAGGTACACATGTGCGGTGCTTTAACCCTCCAGTCTCTCTTCCCAGTGAAATATGAGAAAACCTTCCTAATGCATTTTCAGGTCTGGGTAAAAGCCTCTACTAAGCTTGAAGAGATACGGTGGGGAGGGAAAAGATTTTAAACTGGCTTGGAGTCCATGTTTACAACCCCAGGATTTGGGAAGCTGAGGTAGTATTCCTATGAGTTCAAGGCCTACCTGAGCTACAGAATGAGACTCTCATCTCAAAAAAATGGGAAATGGGCTATGGATGCGTTGCAGATGGGAGAGTGCTTACCTGGTGTGCACAAGGGCTGACATGTGTAAACCAAGCAAGGATGCACATGCTGTAACTCTAACCCCAGGAGGGGTAGGAAAAAAGATCTGATGGCCAAGTCTTCCTTAGCTATATACCAAGTGCCAGGCTAGCCTGAGCTACATGAGATCTTGTCCCCAAAACAAAATAAAAAACAAAACCTAATAGTAATATTTCACTTTGAAAAGAGATGCTGTCTGCGTGAATGGCCACTGTCTGCCCTGAATGAGGTATGCTCCTTCCTCTGTGGAGAAGGACCTCTTCCTGCTTCTTACCTCGGCCAGGACCCTGGTTTTTATGTACACTGTGGCCTAGCACTAAGGTGGACCTTCTCAAGAAAGTAATTTACTTAACAAATACACACTTTATTCTCAGATGATCCATGCTATAATCACAGATACTAAATACCGCAGTCATACATATCTCTCTGTTAAGCTGCACACAGATTAAATTATTTGCCCAAAATTCCACGGCTAGTACCTAATGCCCTCAGCCCCTCCAATCCAGGCAGCCTCAGCTTGGCCATTGCTTGTGCATCCTAACTCTCACATATCTAGTGTAAGCTTTGTTAAAAGCACAAAACTGTGCTTGGTGTGGTAGCATATCTTTATGTCCAGCATTTGGGAAGCAGAAGCAAGTAGATTTCTGTCAGTTCAAGGCCAGCCTGGTCTATATAGCAAGTTTCAGGATAGCCAGGGCTACAGAGTGAGACCTTGTCTCACAAACATAAACAAACAAACAACAAAAACTCAGACAAAACAGTTACTAAAATAAATAAATATAATAAGATAAAAACAGACAACATACCATAAAAACTACTCAGTTTTTTCTTACACACTAAATATAAACTGCCTAACTAACAAGTGTGTGTGTGTTCACCAAGTTTAAGAACAGAATACTATTTGCCAAAAATAGTATCTTTTAAAAAAATGAATGTTTGGTATGCACGTATGTGTATATGTACATATGCAGGCCGTGCTTGCATGTGTGTGCAGGTGCAGGCAGAGGCCAAAGATTGACAATAGCGTTGCTACAGCCTGTGTGGAGGTTCTACTGTTGTGTGGGTTCTAAGGATCGAACTCAGATCTCCTGGCGGGTGCAGCATCTTCATCCACTGGACATGGATCTTGTTAACCAATCCTTCCTCATTTTTTGAGTCAGAGTTCCTTGCCCGACCTATTGCTGGTTGACCATCCAGCAACCCCCAGTGATCCTCCTGTCTCTGACTGTCCAGTTCTGGAAGGAGACTGAACTCATACTCGGACAGCACTGACTGAAGGGTATCAGTCACAGTCTTCAGATACAATTCAGCCTTACAGATTGGAGACACAGATTGTGCTCTTGGTTCCCAGTATCCACACTGGGTGGCTCACAACCACCTGCAACTCAGTCTAGATGGTCTGATGCCCTCTTCTGGCCTCTCCTATAATGAACATAACCGCCCCCCCCCATATACACATACACATGAATATAATACAATATAAAGTGAACAATAAAATAAATCTTCTGGGGGATTGTTTTAAAAATATCTATTATTTTTACTACTGTTTCTTTGAAACAGTGTCTCTCTATGTGGTCCTGGCTATTCTGGACCTTGCTACATAGACCAGGCTGGCTGCAAACTCACAGAGGTCCACCAGCTTCCAGAGTGCTGGGCTTAAAGGCATGCACCACTACAGGGGACAAACCTTATTTATTTTATGCATATGGATGTTTTGTTGCTTGTGTTTCTGTGCGTCATCGTGTGCACGCTTGGTGCCTGAGGAGGTCAGAAGAAGGTGCCGAGCTCCCTAGGACTGGAGTTA
The DNA here is from genome assembly GCA_030674055.1 of Rhabdomys pumilio. Lineage (NCBI taxonomy): Eukaryota > Metazoa > Chordata > Mammalia > Rodentia > Muridae > Rhabdomys > Rhabdomys pumilio. The sequence goes on along the minus strand of JANHMN010000006.1, from coordinate 98,703,136 downwards.
CAGCTGGCTGTGACCTGTCATATGGGTGATGGAACATCAACCCAGATCCTCTGGAAGAGCAGCCAGTGCTCTTAACCACTGAGTCACTTCTTTAGACCATTTGTTTATAAAGCATCTTGCATCATATACAATTAAATCTGAAGATCTTTTCCTCTTATCTATCAGCTTCCTTCTGAAGCTCACCTGGCCCTCAGACAAGTATCTTACACGTGTCTGCCAAGTAAAGTGTGTGTTGATTTCAGACAGGATTTAGAGTGTTGACTCTCACTGTGTGTCTTACCCAAATTAACACCTTTGTATGGGCTTTGGATCTTCACATTCCATAAAGGTTTCCCAGCTGGGAGATGTTTACTTTCCTGTTGCAAGGCCTGTTTTAGTTTATCATATCACCCCCATTATCCACAGCTTAGACTGTGGCCCACATGCAGCACAGGGTTCTCTGCCCCTGAAAGCTCCACGCTGCCCTTTTGCTCCCAAGAAAGGCTAAGCTCCGCCCTCTTCATGGGTCAACAGAAATCCCAGGATCTCTGACCCGAGGATCACTGGGGAATGTGCATGTCTCTTGTCATTGCAGCCTTTTAAGAAGGTGTTTCTACTTCAGCCTGTTCTCAGTCACCCTGAAACTCACACAAACACCGTTACTCTTGGCATTTTTATGTGGACATCCACATAATATTTTTGCAGGTGTTACACTCACTCACCCAGAATAATTTTAAAGGAGGCAGGTGGAGGTGCCAGCAGGTACGTAAACTTTGACTATACAAGTTATTTGTTCTCCATGGACAGCCACTATCAGTTACATTTCTAGAAAATCATGTAACATGTACTGCTAGCAACATTGGTATTGCTTAGGAAGGAAAGCAAACTACTAAATGAATTATCAGAAATCATTTTGTCAAAATGGAAAGGAACAAAATCTCAGGCTGAGGCCAGGATATGAAGGCTGCACTTCAGGATATGAAAGCATCGGAGTCCAGCACAGGGCCTTGCAGTGGATCTGGAGGTATGGGAGGAAAATGACCTTTCATGTCTCCTGCAGTTTGCCTGTGAGAGGGGTGAGGCAGTGTTAGAGGCGCTTTTGCTTCTAACACTGAGAGTTTACGCTAAACATGGCTACAAAATGGACAAGCGACCGATACTCCAGAGACACAATGTTTCCCACACCAGTTGCAGCTAGAGCAAGACTGCCTGTAACCTTATCGATTTCATTAACATATCTAAAGAAAGAATGTGTCAGTCAGAAAGGGGATTTGGTGGCAAGGATTGAAACTGGAAAGGGGGACAGTATGATCCCCTGGGGCCCAGAGGGGAAAGGCCTTGATGTCCAATGGGCAAGTACAGCATCTGGCCTTCAGAATAGATGGCACCACACACATCAGCTCCCATAGGCAGACTTCCCCTTAAGTATTCCTGTAGGGGTGAAGTATAACAATTCCCATCCATTTAGAAATGTCCATCTTAAAGTGGATTAGCACATGGCCATGGTGGTTAATGCCCAGTTGCTTCTGGGTTTATATAAAGTGAGTTTACATTTTTAAATCCCATAAGTGCTGAGATGTCAGCACCAACTTTAGGCCTATAAGCAGATCACAGTCCCCTAAACCATAATAAATTCACCAAGAGAATGAAACTTTGTGCTTCTGGATAAGCAGGCAGCCACATATGAGGCCATATGACAGGACAATAGTCCCACATGACTCCCTAGCCCAGTTGAGAACAAGCAGGACTAACTACTGCCCATATTCTATGCACATTACCTTTATCTATCACAGTGAATACAATGTCCTTTTGATGAAGGAACTATTACTTGTGTTTCATTGAAAAAATGAGGTGAGTGAAGTTTAGAGGGTCATAGAATCAATCAGTCAGCAGCAAGGCTGGAGTTCAATCTTTTATGCCAAGTTAAACCCAATTGGCAAAGATTCCACTAGAAATGGCATGTCATCATTAGACGGCACATCTAGAAACCTGTAGGAACCGTGGAAGCTTTCCCTTTGGGACACCGATGACCAGAGTCCTGTCAGACACATCAGGAGTGTGGATTCTATGATCACACATCACCAGCACCACTGTTGTCAAGCTGGGGGGTAATACAAAGGTGACTTAAACCTCCAACTCTTCTCTGGAAGGAAGGAATGAACCCCATTCCTCTAAACCTTTCTTTCCTTCTCTGGTTCTGTCTTTCTTCCTTTCTTTCTTTCTTTCTTTCTTTCTTTCTTTCTTTCTTTTTCTCTCTCTCTCTTTTTCTCTCTCTCTCTTTCTTTCTTTCTTTCTTTTTTTTTTGTTGTTGTTGTTTTGCTTTTTTAAGACAGGGTTTCTCTGTGTAGCCCTGTCTGTCCTGGAACTCACTCTGTAGCCCAGGCTGGCCTCGAACTTAGAAATCCACCTGCCTCTGCCTCCCTCTAAGCCTTTCTACCCATCTGAAAACTCAGCCACCATGTTTGAAATGTCTTTGTGCTTCATTTAAATCTTTTTTTTTAAAAAAATTGATTATACTTATTCATGTATTTATTGTGCATGCATCCACAGCACAACATGCTAGAGACCCAGAGAATCACCTGCAGAAGTCTATTGTCTACTTCATCACATAGGCTGGTAGGTTTAAACTTGAGTTTAAAGTCAAGTTGTACACCTTGGTCTCAAGTTTTGCCCACTGAGCCATCTCATAGGCACTTAAATATTGACCTAGTAAAACATGCTTATGTATAGAGTTAGACAATAATAAAACAAATAGTATAAGCCTGTCTTGTTACCATGTAGACTATACAGTTTACTCTTTTCAATCACCTTGTAAAATACACTGCCCTGCCCCCCACGTTAGTGACTTATAACTAATAAAAGTTGTGTAGTGTTGGGCATGTAGCTGTGGAGTAGAGAACACTCTTAACCTGAGTGAAGATTAGATCAATTCTCAGCACTCTCTACTAAGAAACTGTAGATATTCAAAATGGGTGGTGTAATGATTGGATATATGTATGCATCATGTAATGATCAATCAAAATTAATCAGCACACACACTACCGAAAACTATTACCCTTGCACCATGTGTGTGTGTGTGTGTGTGTGTGTGTGTGTGTGTGTGTGCTAGATGCATCCAGGCTTGCTTGTGGTGAAGAGTTATCTTCTCAAATTGTAAATACATAACACAGTATCAGTAATAAAAATCACCAGGCTACAGAGTGTGTCCCTAGAACTTACTTGTCTTGGTTGCTTGGTTGCTTTTTGGAGACAGAGTCCAGTTGACCCCAGTTGGCCTTAAACTCACTCTATAGTCAGGCTGGCCTCAAACTTACTGAACTTCCTCCTCCCAACTGTAGGACTCAGGTTTTACCATAACTAGCCTCTTTCACCTTCTAACTGAAGTTTGTACTCTTCAATCAATATCTTTGCATTTCCCTTGGGCTTCCTCCCAGCCAACTGCTATTCCAGTTTCTGCCTCTAGGAATTCTACTAGCTAGGTTCCAACCAGTAGATCAGAGTATGTCTTTTGAATTCTTTCTGTTATGTGGAAAACATTATGTTCTCCAGTTTTGTCTATGTATATATATAATGGTATAATATCCCTCTTTTTGGTGCTCTATAATATTTCAGTATATGCATTTATACTGCAAGTTATATGATTTACATATGTGAGTTTGTATGCATACATCACATTTTCTTTATTCACCTCTCATTTGGTGGACAAAGATTCTTTTCATATCTCAACATAAAGCAGGTATTTTAATTCTCATGTAAAGATGAAGAAACTATACTAAGATGCTGTCTGAAAAATATTTGGGCTGGAGAGATGCTTAGTGGTTAAGAGCACATGATGCTCTTGCAGAGGTCTGATGGCTCACAACCATCTGTAACTCCTCTTCCAGAGAATCCAACACCCTCTTCTGGCCTTCTTGGGTACTGCATGCACATGGTGCATATACATGCATGCAGACAAAACTCACACATAAAAAATAAGAAATCTTAAAACAACAACAACAACTAAAGATGGGCCTATAACCCAAGCACTTGGTGGGGAGTAAAGACATAAAGATCAGTTCAAGACCAGCCTTGGCTATATATTGCATTTTAGGTCAGCTATGTGGGACTCTATCTGAAAACAACAACAACAACAACAACAACAATGAAGAAGAAATTGAATCTCCACTGATGTTAAATAATTACACACAGAAGGCAATGACCTCAGTATTTGAACCTTGCTCTAATCTGACTGGAAACTTTACTTACAGCCACTCTGTACCACTGACAGCCAGAGAAGCAACATTAGGCTGATGGTCCCGATGATCTAGCAGACACACCAGCACACTGAGCAAAGTCATCACCATAGAGAGACAGGGGTGGGCAATTTTTCTGGATTTATGTGTTGTGATTGGGAGGACTCCAACCATGATTCACCAGGGAGATGTCTGCTATGGGGAAATGAGTTGCTGCCAGAGGAGGGAGTCTCATAAGAGACCACATGGGGTGACAGAATGCCACCTTACCTTCTACAGTTTGAAAATGGGGCCTGATCGATGTCCCCTAAAGTTGTAATGGAAAAGAACATTCTCAAATACTGTAATGCTGGATTCCAAGAGAGGCAGAGGACATCCTATTAGTAAAGAAATATCCAACTATACAAAACTTGCAGGCTCATGACTCAGGAGTTTCCTGTGTCACAATGACAAAGGACCAGGCAGTTCAGTCTACTCTACCTTATAGCTTGCCAGCTTTCAGAAACTTATTTTACCACTTGCCTGCAATGTGGAGATAGTGAGGCTACCTCAAGAGGATTTCTTTTTAAATCAATTTAAAGTTGCACTTATTTATTTATTTATTTACTTATTTATTTATTTATGTGTATCTGTGTACACACACACACACACACACGCTCATGTGCACGTGTGTGTGTGTGTGTGTGTGTGTGTGTGTGTGTGTGCGCGCGCACGCTATGGCAGAAGTATAGAGGTCAGATTAGGATCTGGTTGGTTCTTTCCTTTTATCATTTGGGTCCTGGAAATTGAGCTCAGGTCATCAGGCTTGGCAGCACACATGTCTACCCACTGAGCCATCTCTCTGGCCTCTTCTATTGGGGTTCAAGTGTAGGTTAAATGAATAAACATATGAAAAAGACTTCAGATATGCTTGGTTTATAACAGGGATGAATAAACTGAGTCTAATTTCTGTTATTAATCTATAATTCTGTTCACCAAGAGTTAGCTCGTAGACGTCAAGACCTTGTTACTGTGAGATATTAAAACTGCAAGCAGTGGGCTGAAGAGACGGCTCAGTGGTTAAGAACTCCTGTTGCTTTTGCAGAGGATCTGGGTTTAGTTCCCAGTAGTCACACGTTAGCTCACAACCGGCTGCAACTCTAGTTGATTAAGATGCCCTCTTTCCGGCCTCCTAGGGCTCCTGCATGCACATGGTAAGCACAAACTCATACAAGCACACATACACACATACCTAGAAATAAAATAATTAACTTAAAATATTGCCAGCAAGTCTTTCCCCCAAAAGGACCCATCACTGCTAAGATGACCAAACAAGAGGAATCTACCAGTCTTTTAGCCCTGTGTTGTAGGCATGGCTAACAAAATATTGTTAAAAATAAATTAACTCCAAGTCTATCACTTTAGGTCCAGAACACAGGGCTGCTTAGAGCTGCAGCCACACCAGGGATGCGTTGGAATTCATCAAACCTAGAATTTAGGAAGTACAGCGAAGCTCCTGTGTAACAAGCCAATACTAACTCTGAAAAACAGGATTTCAAAAGAAAGACAAACAGTGTCCCCTTCCTGCTCCATACAACAGCATGGCAAGAAGAAAGAAAAGGAAAAACACGCATAAAGACAGCACCTCCTCCACTAAGACAGAATTAAAGATAAGTTACACACTGTATCAGGCAGGACAGGAAGGTGACACTGAGGTGTTTAGAAGGGACCGGGTTGGCATGCCAGCCCACTCACCTGCACACCACCAGCCGGAGGGTCTTGTAGGACCCTTTCACCAGGGAGACAGCCTCTCTCCTGGAACTGCTCAGCGCCACCTCATTGATGTGTGTGACTTCGTCTCCAGCTTGCAGTCCAGAGCTCACCGAGTCAGCTTTCCCGCCTTCTTCAATCTGCTCAGAGAGATGAGAGAGAGAGCCATAGTGACCTTGTGTCCAGCCTGGGTCAATTCCTTTGTCCTGAGCCATGTTTGAACAGATGCAGAACATGGCAGACCAGCTGCAGCCATAACCTTGCACCCGGCCAAAGTGTAATCTTTAAGAAGTAAAGAGCCGGTTTCTCTGCTCCTTATTCTCTAGTACCTGTAACTCTGCCCACACACGGCACTCACAAACATTAGCTGAATGGATGAACACAGTTCTGGAGATCACTAACCCAGAGCCCCTGGACACCCCCTTCCTGCTCCAAATCCTCTTTGAGCTTCTGCTTATTCCTTTAGAAATTGAGGTGGTTTTTGTAGTTGTTTCAATAGGTTGTTCATGTAGCCCAAGCTGGCCTTTAATCTGCTATGTAACACAACAATGAACTTGTAACTCTCTGGTTTCCACTTCTTGAGTGCTGGGGTCCATGGGTATCCACAACCACTCTTGGTTTGTATCCAAACTGAGATGTACAACCTCAGCCTTGCTGATTGGTTTTTTTATAACTCACTTCCCACTTTTTGGTTCAAATTATGGCCCACTAGATAAGCAAAGTGGTATAAACAGTGGAATATTATTCAGTATTAAAACAGAAATGAAAAAGACAGAGGTGGCAAGAAGGCAACCTCAAAAAGCTACATACTCTAATTATATGACATTCTGAAAGAGGCAAAGCCACAGAGATGGTGGAGGATCTGTGGTCACCAGAGGTTAGTAGAGATAGCACAGAAGCCTTCTGAGTAAATGAGACTATTTGTTTAACACTATAATGGTGTACTTTGGGTAATATGGTGGTTTGATTATGCTTGGCCCATGGTCTAGTACTATTAGGAACTGTGGCCTTGTTGGAGTAGGTATAGCCTTGTTAGACTGGGTGTGGCCTTGTTAGAGTGGGTGTGGCCTTGTTGGAGTGGGTGTGGCCTTGTTGGAGTAGGTGTGACCATGTTGGAGTAGGTGTGGTCTTGTTGGAGGAAATGTGTCATTTTGGGGGTGGACTTTGAGACTCTCCTCCTAGCTGCCTAGAAGATAGTGGTCTTCTCCTGTTTGCCTTTGGATAAAGATGTAGAACTCTCAGCTCTTCCAGCACCATGCCTACCTGGACACTGCCATGCTTCCTGCCATGATGATAATGGACTGAACCTCTGAACCTATAAGCTAGCCCCAATTAAATGTTGTCTCTTATAAGAGTTGCCTTGGTCCTAGCATCTGTTCACACAGTGGAAACCTAAGACAGGTAAATATGTAAATATGTAAATATGTGGATGGAGGAGACTAGGTATATGCAGGTACAGGAGGCATATAGGCAAATGGTACCTCCTACTCAGTTTTAGACTTTAAACTGCTCTATACATAGTATATTTTTAAATTATTTTAAAAACCAAGTAGTGGGGGCATGAACATTTAATTCCAAAACTCTGAGACAAGGCCAGGCGGATTTCTGAGTTCAAGGTCAGCCTGGTCTACAAAATGTGACAGCCAAGACTACACAGAGAAACCCTGTCTCAAAAACAACAATATATTTTAAGTTCTGGATGGCTAAGCAGTTAAGAACTCTTGCTCCAAAATCAGCAGTGCTGAGTCTGGATCCCAGCACCCAAGTAACAAGCTGGCTCTTCCCACCATGCCTGCAACCCCAGTTCCAAAGTAGTCAGAGACAATCTGAGAATTGCTGGATTTCAGTGCAAGCAACAAACAGTAGTTTAGGGAGAGACACCGTGTCAAATGGAAAAAAAAAAGAAAGAAAGAGATAGAGGATACCTGACATGCTCTTCTTGCCTCTGTGCTCATGTGTGCATATATACTCTCCCCCTCCCTCCCTTTCTCCTCTCTGTCCATCTCTTCTTCCTCTTCCTCTCTCTCTCCCTGCCTCTCTCTCTCTTTCTCTCTCTCTCTCTTTCATACACACACACACACACACACACACACTAAAAGAAGTACATCTATTTTTGTTTGTTTGTTTTCAAGACAGGATTTCTCTGTGTAACCATAGCTGTCCCAGAACTCATACTGTAGACCAGGCTGGCCTTAAGCTCACTCTGCCTTTGGAGTGCTGGAATTAAAAGGATGCACCACCACGCCCAGCTGTACTTCTGTTTTGTCAGACTGACAGGTACAGGGAGAAAAACAAGCAATGAGAACATGGAACAGTGTGGGGCCTGACATGAGGTCTAATCTTCATTCCACCTTCACCCTTCAGTCTTGTACACAGGTGGGCGTGATAAATAGGCCCCAGGCCCTAGAGAGATTTACACACTAATGAGGTACCTGAAGGCCAGAGGGTGGAGCTGACTAAGCATTCCTCCCCACCCCTCCCCCTCTCTCCCTCCCTATTTAACTCAGGTCTGCTCTGGGTTTTGGGGCACACATCCAGATCCATCCACCATCTGCCATGCCAATAAACCGGTTTTGGAAACCCAGGGACTTCCTTGTGTGTTGGGGCCGTGCTGTGAGGAACGATGGGGAGGCCTTTAGTGAACAGCCGGGTCTAACTTCCAGCTGGAGGAACCCAGGGCATTCTCAGCCAACTACACACAGCGTGGTGTGAGGAACCCTGCGGTTCTCCAGCCATATTTATTACCTACGGAACAGGTCCGTGATGCAGCGAGCAGGACACTGACCATGTGCTTTGGGAGCGAGCAGAAGGAAACATTGCTTGGTCCAGCACCGGAGTGCTGGTGGATGCTAACAGGATATCAGTCATGATAAAGTGATGCAAAGAGGAAAGCAAAACACACTTAAAAGCAAGGAAACAAAGCCTGAGTTGGGTTTTCCCTTTTTCATAGTTACTCTGAAGAACTGCTTCTATAGCCAAAGACCTCCAAGAGATCTGACGATCTATAGAAAATAGCAATTTGTGTTGCCTTCAAAATTATAAAATAAAGTTGTAGATTTTGGGTTTACCTACTTCCTTTTTGAACAACAAGAATAGTATATGCTAAAATCAATGTTTTAGCTAATTTGCTAGTAAACACTTACATATTTATTATGTAGTTAGAGAGAGGGAGAATCATGCACAAAGGTATAAAGGTCCCCACCTTGCTCATTCATATCACTCTGAAGAAGTCACTGGAACTCCAAAGCCACAGTAGACCATGCTGACAACAGCAGAGTCAGACTACATGACCTATTTCTTAGTAGCTATGTGGCTTTGAACGTGTGACTCAACCTCCCTGTGCCTCAGTTTCCCCATCTAAATGATAAACATTTACCACACATACAGTGGGAATTAAATGAGGCCGTGCTAGTCCAGGGCTAAAACACTGTCTGAAGCATAGCACATACTCAGGAAAGTTCAAATACAGTTACAAACCATTGCTTCAGGCCAAGTTCAAGTCCCATCTCCTCCAAAGCTGTCCAGACTTCTCACCAATACCCACCCCAACTTCTTCACCTCTGTATTTGCCCATGAAGACAGTCCCTCAGGTTGAGAGTGTAGCTAAGTAGCAGAGCTCTTGTCCTGCATCCAAAAGGCCCTGGCTTTGGTCCCCAGCACCAAAGAGAGAAGAGCAACAAAAGTAACGAACACCCCTCCCTTGCATTTAGAGACCCAATGAACAAAATAATATAGACACATAGTATGACATTCAAATAGTTTACTTCCTTAGCCAACTTTAACATAATGCGGTATTCCCCACATGATCATCAGCAGCGTTGTCTATATCTTGTCTGCTGCCTGTCCATAGGCTCACCTTCCCCGACTTGAACTGTGAGCCCTTTGAAGACAGGACTCAATCATGACTCCATCTCTAATTGGGTCAAAATGTAGGACTTCCTGAGAAAGCACAGCTTTGCCGCTGTAACAAAATTCTGAGCAAGTAGATAAGAGATGAAGGCACAGAAATGGATGCGACCAGGCTCTCCTCAAACGCAAGTTGTGGAACCAAGTTCGACCACATTATTCACTAACAATTTGAACAAAACGCACCCTAGGAAATGGTCAGTGCGTATAGAAGACGGGAATCAAGTTACAGAGTCAATGGCAGGTGAACAGAGAAAGACAATCTGGGCTACACACACAATGGAGTGCCCGCTCAGCCATGAAGAAGAACAGGGTTACGTCATTCTTCAGGTAACTGGAGGCTATCCTGTTCTAGGCGCAGAAAGATGACTATCACACACTTTTTCTCATGGGGGGAAATCTCAATTTTTTTTTTTTGTTTGTTTTTTTTTGTTTGGTTTGTTTTGTTTTTCGAGACCGGGTTTCTCTGTATAGCCCTGGCTGTCCTGGAACTCACTCTGCAGACCAGGAAATCTCAATTTTTTAAGTGGCTATTTTGGAAGACAAGGGAGACCAGTGGGACAGGAAGAAGGGCCAGAGAGGGTAGCAGAGGCTGCATATGCGAAAGGTACATTACATACATGTGAAAATCATATAAGACAAAGGAGCCAGGGGGATGCTTCACACCTGTAGTCCTGTCACTCAGAAAGCAAGAGTCCGGAGGATCACACCAAGTCCAATGCCAAGCAGAGCATCCAGCGGTACATACAGAGACTGCCAAAAATCCATATACCTTTATTTTCTATAAGTTAAAGAAGGAAGAGGAGGAGGAGGAGGAGGAGGAGGAGGAGGAAGAGGAGGAGGAGGAGGAGAAAGAGGATGATGATGATGAGGAGGGTGATGACGATGACGTTCATTGTAGAGTTTCCTTCATGTACAATCATGACTGAGATGAAAGCAAACATTAGGAAGAAAAGTTGGAGACTTTCATGTTGTCCAGTTCTTTTTGTCCTTTTTGATTTTTCTGTGCTAGGGATGTGACCCAGAGGAGTAAGCCACATTCCAAGCCCCCCCCCCCCACTTTCTATATTTACAGAGTTCCCCAGAAACTCTTCACCTTTTACTACACTTTTAGGTTTAAACTGCTTACTTTTTATTGTTTACTAAGGTTTTTTTAAAAAAAAAAAACTAATTAATTAACTTATTTATTGAGACAACTTTTAACCAGATAGCTCTGACTGGACTGAAGTTTGATAGACAGCTCAGGCTGGCCTGGAACTCACAGACCGCCACCTGTATCTGCCTCCTCGGTGCTGGGATTAAAGGCGGATTACCACACACTCCAGAAAAATGTTTCCACTGTTCAGTGTTTCGTGGTACGGGGCTGGAACCTGCACAGCGCTAGGCAAGCGCGGTTCTAATTCCTTCCTTAGCTCAACACGTTTACTTTAATTTTTTTAACTTTAAAGATTTATTTATTTTATATATATATGAATACACTGTTCCTCTCTTCAGACACACCAGAAGAGGGCATCAGATCCCATTACAGATGGTTGTGAGCCACCATGTGGTTGCTGGGAATTGAACTCAGGACCTCTAGAAGGGCAGCCAGTGCTCTTAACCGCTAAGTCATCTCTCCAGACCCCTACTTTTTGGTTTTATTTTATGTTTTGAGACAGGATCTCACATATCTCAGGATGTTCTCAGAGTCACTACACAGCTAAGGGTGATACTGAACAGTTGATCTTGCCACCCCTACCCCACCAGTGCTAGGATTAGAGGGTGTACCCCCATGCCCGTTTGTGTGGCGCTGGCGCTCAAATGCAAGGCTTCATGCATGACAGACAAGTACGATACAAACTGAGCCTCATCTCCAGGCCCCGAATGCTTATCTTAACTGGTTTTTAAACTTTAGATTTATTTTATTCCCTTATGTGCATCACAGTTTTGCCTGTGTCTTAGTTAGGGTTTCATTGGTGTGAAGGGACCCCAATGACCAAGGCAACTCTCATAAAGGAAAACATTTAATTGGGGCTGGCTTACAGTTTCAGAAGTTTAGTCCATTACCATCATGGCGGGAAGCCTGGCAGCATCCAGGCAGACTTGATGCTGGAGGAGCCAAGAATTCTACATCTTGATAGAAGACAGCAAGTAGGAGACTGGATTCCATAGCAGGTGGAGCTTGAGCAGAGGAGACCTCAGAGCCCGCCCCCACAGTGACACACTTCCTCAAATAAGACCACACCTCCTAATTGTGTCACTCCCCATGGGCCAGGCTTTCAAACACTTGAGGTATAGGGACCAAACGTATTCAAACCAGCATACCCTGAATGTATATATGTACATTATATGCATACCTGATGCCTGGAGATATCAGAAGAAGTTTTCAGATTGCCTGAGACTGGAGTTACAGACCATTGTGAGTTATTATATGGGTGTTGGGAATCAAACTTGGGGTCCTTCTCAAGAATAACGAGTGCCCTTAACCTTTGAGCCAATTCTCCAACTCCCCCACATGCTTACTTTAAAAAAGTTAATTAACACATTAATTTATGAACCTGGAGAAGCAGAGGCTGAGATAGTGTTTTGAAATGGCATTTCTTTAAAACACTAGTTGAAGACCTCTTTGGACTTGCCTGCTTTTGCTTTGCATCGCTGGGAGTGAGCCCAGAGGCTCATGCCCTGTCACTAGGTACACCCAGCTTCTACTTCCTGCTTTGATTCTCTAACATCCACACACAGTCTCTGGGTGAGTCATGGTGTCTTCGGGTTTTAATTATCTCCAGAGATATTTTCAGGTTTTTTCTCTAACATGGACCTTTTTGTAAGCCCTGGGCTTTTATTTTCAGCGTCTTGCTCTCTATTCTTTTGTGTTCCTCCACTATAACAGAGCATTCTTACCAACTCAGACAGACCCTGTCCATCTCTACTTACCCCTCCTACGAGCAGCTCCTGCCTAGCTTGAGACAAGACTTTTTTCTCCATCTTTCTGATCATGCCCCATTTCCAGCACTTAAACTCCTGAGGTCAGAAACTTGAGGTGAGGGGGAATAAGACTTATCCATCCACCCAGTCCACACATGGTTTTGAGCATCTAACATTCTCAGGCATTCTCCTGGATCCAGGAAATAACCTGTGTCCTCTCCTCTTTCCTAGAGTTTACATTCTAGCATATTTTTAGTATAGTTCACATCTCTGTCCTTAACTAAAAATGCTGGTGCCAGAGAGGCAGCCTGGTAAAAACAAGGCTGGACTTTTCTCTTATCTCAAGGGCACTTCAACTGATCCGAGTAAGCAACTCTCCTAGGAGTCATTTCCAGGAAATGGAGGAGGACTCTGGGAAGCCTGCTTGGTGTCTGGATCCACCCAGGACTGTTCCCAAAATATGTGTCTCACCCAAAAGATCTCCCCTGGGTTTTGAATGAAGCTAGTTTCACTAGCATAGAGCCCCAAAATAACACATTTCAGCAATTTAGGGAAAATAAAGGTGGCTGTTTTGTCTGATAATGCCTTAAGCTGCCCATAGCCCCTCCCCTGCCTGTTCATTTGCTAGCACAATGTCAGTTGACACAATGTTTGTTGATGGTTTGGTAATTAACCTGGTTGCCAAGCAAGCTGAAGCTACTGACTAGAACAAAGCTGTAACCGATTGTATCAATATTGTCTCTGTTTATCATAACAAATGATAAATTGAACTGTCCAGAAGACAAACTGATAGCAGTCAAATCAGTTTGTGTGTGTGTGTGTGTGTGTGTGTGTGTGTGTGTATGTGTGTGTGTGTGTGTGTGTGTGTCTGTCTGTCTGAGTATGGATTTGTGTGCAGAAGAGTGCTGGTGCTGGAGGAGGCTAGAGGTATAAGATTCCCCCTGAGGCTCGAGTTAGGGGTGCTTTCGAGCCATGCGACAGGGGTGCTGGGAACTAAACTCTAATCCTCTGAAAGAACAACCCACCCATAACCTCTGAGCCATCTCCCCAACCCCCAAAGCTCATGTGATTATTGACAGTAACTAAAATCATTGCCATGTCTTCTAAAAAGAATATTTACAATCTTTTTGAAATAGTCATCAAAGAGAATATTCCCCTAATTCCATGCAATGCTGGCAGGGTCCGTCAAGATTCACTGGGAAAAAAGTTTATTGTTTTAACCTTTGGATTGATACAACAGCAGCTGACAAGGTCACCGGCCTTCTTTATCCATCACCTGCATAGATTTACGAGGAATGTGACTGTCAACAGGTTACAGAGCTTCAGGTACACCAGGCAACACTGACTAGGACATCCCCAAGCCAGCAAAGCAGGTGGAGATGCACACGAGCCCACAGTGTGGGTGTGCTTCTTTCTCTGCCTCAAGATCTTAAGTTTATCTACACCTACAGAAGTAAGTTGAACTGATTTTAATCATTTTAAATGGCATTTTATTTATATGTGCATGTGGGGTGGGAGACATGTGTCAGAGGGATTTTGGGGGTCAGTTCCCTCCTTGTGGTAGACTATGGCAGTCTCACTTCAGGGATCTATCTGATGTTAGCTTAGTCAGGAAGGTTTTGTGCCAGGTGACCATCTGACTTTATCATTATGTCCAAGCTAGAAAAGGCATTTCCTAGCTGACCGTTTACAGCTAGAGACGGTACCCAAGGGCTTGCACCTGCTACTCAAGTGTCTTACCACTGAGCTACACCACCAGCCACACCCCTTCTAAGTCTTCATCTTCCTTCCCAATGCATTTTCCTCTTAGCACTTAATCCATGAGCAGCATTTAATATGTATGCACATTTTATACATTTATTCACATAAGCATGTATGTAGGTAGGTACATGTGTACGTGGCATAGTGAGTGTGGAGGTCAGAAAACTATTTATAGGAACCAGCTCTTCTCTTCTACCATGTGAGATTAAGGGCGAGTACCTTTCTTCACCTGTCAATCATCTCATCGGCCCCATGACCTATATATAACTTTTCTTATGTGTATTCCTTATTACCTGTTATTAGTCTCTTACTTGATATCAGTCTATGAGAAGTCTGGCTGATGCCTGTCTTAATTTGTTTCCAGCATGCAGAACAGTGGAGGAACAAGATCAGTGCCCAACAGTCATCATCTAGATGAGCACAGGACATTGTCACAGTGACCAGGTGGTACTGGGTGGCTCATATTTCAATAACGGTGCTACATCAACTGGACTTTCATGAGGTCTTTGTAAGGTTAGTATAGGCACTAGGTTTATAATAAATTTACATAAATTCTCAGCTACAGAAGAGATCACTGATGCTCAGAAGGTGAAACGGCTTGTGGATGGCTGAACAGTAGGAAGAGGAAAGAATTGGGGTGGAATTCCAGACAGACTTCAAAGCTCACACCCTTCAGTCTGCTGCCTCTGAGAACTCCCAAGATCTTTGTCCCAGACTAATACTTCTTCACTTGTCAGTCTAATCCCTCAAGTGCCCAAGAAACCTGACACTTCTGTGTCCTGATCCTTCTCTTTCAGGAGTCCTAAGAACTGGAAACTGATTACATAGGCTTATAGGTTTAACAGCAGCCACAGATCATCCATGAGGAAACAAGCTGGCATCCACTGGCCAAGCAGTAGGGAGGTGGCTACACAAAACTGAACACATAACACCTTCTGCTTAGTCTCATCTCTATCTGGGGTCTGATTAGAATCCTGCTCATCCTGCAGAGGGCAATCATATCTGAATTTAACCGCGATGTGGTGTCTAAACCTGGGGGATTCCTTTCCTTTTCCTCATAACTCTTTCCTGCATACTGGCCTGGTGAGGCTCCAGGGAGGGACCGGTAGTTCAGTAAAGCTACAGTTCATGTAGTGTAACATGCAGTCTGTTTGCTACTTTCTTGGTGAGTTGAGAACAAGTATCCTCTGTTAAGAGCAATAACTGCATTAAAGTAATAAGCAAAATAAAGAAAAATTAAAACAATAAAGGATTTTGTGTTTTGAATGTGATCGGCTCATGTGTTTAAACACATAGTCTCTAGGTAGTGGTGACATTTTGGAGGGTTGTGTCACTTTTAGGAGGTGGGGCCTCACTTGAGGCAGTGTGTTGCTGGGAGTGGGTCTTCCGGTTTTACAGCCCAGCCCCACTTCCTGTAAACTTTCCGTTTTTTAAGTAACTAGTCACTTTACCGACTTGCTGCCCCTCTTCCCCAACTTGAGGGATGTACTCCCTCAGTTAGCCTAAGGACTGATAAGCCCTTTCCATCTTTAAATTGCTTCTTGTCAGGTATTTGGTCATGATAACAAGCAAAGTGATATATTGTATTTAGTAGACAAAAAATAAAGAACCTTCGACTGTTCCGAATGTTACATTCTGTTCTCTGGGAATCACTGTTACTCATAACCCATTGGACAGTCTGGATTTTGAACTGTACATAAAGTGTGGACAATGAAACAAATACAAAGTTCCTTACAAAATCTGGACCTGGCTTTCATGTTCTATGAAATTACACAGCCTTTCAAGGGACCCAGAACTAACTGCTGGGCTATAAACTAACAGAAACGGTTCTGTGAACTGAATGGCGTAACAGTGGTCCTGCCCTAATGCCTCCCGTTACCTGCCTGCCTCTCTTCCAATGGTGGATCACTAGGATTCCTCCATTGAGGAGTCCTAATCCTCTGGGACATTCAGTGGTGTGTCTTGTGGGTCACGACAGTGGCCTGGGACTCATGAATCCTATGCTTTAGTCCCAGCTTTGAACCTCCATTACAGAACCCTGGATGGGCCTCTCATCCATAAACCATGGATAATGTCTCTTCTGTACTGTGGGACAGAGTCTTACACACAGACATGTGTGCCCCATACTATAGAAGTCTACAGCTTTATTTACATTGGTATACATATGTACTGCTTAGTGTGTGTGAGGGTTTGAAAAAGAATGGCTCCCATAGGCTCATAGATGTGCATGGTTCCTCACAAGGGAATGGCACTATTTGAAAAGATTAGGAGGTGTGGCCTTGTTGGAGGAAGTACATCACTAGGGGTGGGCTTTCAGGTTTCAAAAGCCCCACACCAAGTCAGTGGATTAGGATGTAGTTCTGCACTACTCTTTCAGCACCTGTCTGCCTGTGTGTTGCCATGTTAACGAACTAAACTTCTGAAACCCTAAGTCAGCCCTCAATTAAATGCTTTCTTTGATAACAGTTCACCTTGGTCATCTTGTCTGTTCACAGCAATAGAACACTGACTAAGATAGTGTGAAAGACCATGTAAAAACCTGCTTTTGGTTTTTTTTTTTTTTTTTTAAGATAAGAGGTGTATTATTCTCTCTTAAGTTTAATCAGCTAGATGGGAAGCCAAAGAATGAGGAAGAGGCAGCATGACGGGTAAACACTAGACGATCCCGGTTTGGTTTGGACCGGCACAGGATGGATTCTCCCTCCCCACATTCCCTTACCTAATACAGGACCATAGGGAACGACACTAAGGTTGTGTGAGTAAAGACACAGGGAGCTCTTTCATAGGGCAAAGGTTCCTGAGGCCTGCTTCATGGACTGCGCAATCCTGGTCAGTCAGTCAGCTTTATGCTTCTCTGACCATTTATATCACAAGAATGTAATATAGTGTTAGCATCTGGAGAGGTCCAGGGAAGGGGCTGATGGGAAGGACAGAGGTTATTTTCTTAAAGTTCTAGACTGAGCGTTAACTTGATTTATAAAGGTACAGAAGGGGGATAGTCTCACCATCAGAAGGAAGTTTCTGTTTCCCAGAGAGGTCCCAGGATTCGAGGTCACTCAGCACCACCCACACGGAGCAGCTGACTGAGCCGAAACCTCTGAAAACCCAGTCAGGCCAAAGTCCTTGATTTTCTGCTCACTAAGAGAAAAGATCTAATGGCAAAGCTAGCCAATGACCAAGCTTTACCAGGGCAACCATGCCCACTCAGCTTTCCTCATTGCGAGAAAAGTGCCCAAACTCCAGCTTCTCCAAGGTGGTTGATTCCAATAAAACCAGTTTCGGGCAACTAGAAAGTTGAGCAGTCTGTATTGGACTCCATTTGTTTATTTATCCTACTTAGCTCACAATGGAGTTGAGGCACTCCTTAGCAACACACAAGGACAGAGGAAGCAGACCAGGGAATCTGAGCAAAATGGAAATGTAATAAAAGAAGAAGCAAGGATACACTCCGTGGGTGGGGGATTTTCATTACCCACCTGGGTATTCATTATTCATGTGCCTACTGGTACATAGTTCCTTAAGGAGGGAGAGTCAGCCTCACTCAAATCTTCGGAAAGCAGCTGTGATCTATCCATTCCACAGCCCCTGGTCTCCAGCTCCAAGTCCAGCAGTCCTGCCATGGTCAGCTTGGATGTGGGAGGGCAGACAATTCAACAAGCCCACGGTAGTTAACACAGGATATAATTATCCAATGGTTAGCCAATGCTATAATTATACAATACTATGGAGTTAACCAAGAGCATAGTGAACTTGGATATCTTTCCAAAAAAAAAAAAAAAAAAAAAAAAAAAAAAAAAAAAAAAAAAAAAAAGGTGAAATACAAAAGAGAAAACAATATCTTAAAAGTATGTAAAGAAGTCAAGGTGGAAAACAGCTATCCTTGTAGAGAGGATATCTTGTGTATTGTATGGATGCACCACCTGTCAACCTAAAAGCCTATGGCAGTAAACGAGAGGTAGGACGTTCGGGAGGAGAAAGGATTCTGGGACAGAGCCAGATGGGAGATCCACTAGGAAGATATGACAAGATGGACTGAGGGTACCTGAGCACAGGTAACCAGCCACGTGGTAGAATGCAGGCTGGAATAAATGGGATATTTTAAGTTCTATCTAGTCAGAGAAGAGCCTAGCTATATATCAAGGTATTAGTAAATACATTATGAGTCTGAGTCTTATTTCTGAAAACATGGGTCTAGGAGGAAGAGCCAGCCAGGGTCTAACTTCAACAATCCTTCTTTATTATTCCAAGCAAGCATTAGCCAGGGCTGTAATTGTAACTTATCATTATTATTATTATTATTATTCTGATTAAAGTTAAAGATGCTTGTTTTCATAGACATTCATTTTGATTTTCAACTTTCTATCACTTGCGATCACATTTTGGTCACTGTTTTAAAGCAAGAAAAAATGTGCAACCAACTCCCTGGAGTGCTCCATAGCACATATTTGGCTCTAGGCCTCCTGGAGACAAAAATCCAAAAATAAACATGTATTTATCAAGCAGTGATCACTGTGGGACACAGGGATGCTATATTCAAATTGGCCACTGGGGAAGCCTGGAGCCCCAGGGTCCACTAAGACGTCTATGAAGGCAGAGATGGTCTTTCTCAATTGCCTTTGTTTGCTTTAACAGTATCAAAAACTAGATGTCTGGGCTGGAGGCATGGTTCAGTGGTTAAGAACACTGGCTGCTCTTCTAGAAGTCCTGAGTTCAATTCCCAGCAACCACATGGTGACTCATAACCATCTAAAATAAGATCTGGTGTCCTCTTCTGCCAAAACCAAAAAACTAGATGCCTGATGAACCCAGTGGTGTCATTAATGCTGTTCACTGAGAATTCTTGAGGGTAGGTCTGATGGCACAAGCCCAGGATGCCAGCTACTCTGGAAGCTAAGGTAGGAAGATTGTAAGTTGAAGGCTAGGCTGGGCCACCTAGTGAGACTCTGTCTTAAAAAAAAATAAATATTAAGAAGCTGGAGTCATAGGTCAGTGACAGAGTGGTTACACAAGCATTCGTGAGACCCTGAATTCAATACCTAATACTTAAAAAAAAAAAAGTATTAAAAAAAAGTTCCCAGCTTCCTACCTCGGCCACAGTCTGAGGCTAGACACAGTTGTGTGGGTCAAGGAAGCCATTTCAGGATTTTGAACAGGAAACCATGTTGCCTCTACTTCTCCAGCTGTTCCTTCCTTGGGCACAGTGACTGACAATGTTGGAACAGACAATAGGGGCTAGTCCCTCTATCACTGAGGTGAGCTACTGTCCTCAGACATGCCATGGACATAAAGAATGAGCAAGAAACAGAAGGTGGGAAGATAGCTCAGCAGGTAAGGTGCTTGTTCTGAAAGCATGAGAACCCAGGTTCAGATCCCAGCACCCACATGACTGCCCCCGTGGACACTGTGGCCTGCTTGTAACTCCAGCACTGAGAAGCTAGAACAGGAGATCCTAGGAGAAAGCTGGACCCTAGACTAGCCCTATCAGTGAGCAATGGGTTCAACTGACAGAGCTTGCCTCAGTGAATAAAGCAGACAGCCCTCAAGGAAGAAACTGGTTGCCAGCCTTTGGCCTCCGTGTGTGTGTGTGTGTGTGTGTGTGTGTGTACATGTCCCTATATAGACATATGCTACCACATATATGTGAACATACACACATGTACACATACCACACACAGGCACATGAAAACAAGAAGAAAAAGCAAGGGATAAACTTGTGTTTAAGCTGTAGAGACTCCCACTTCTATTCCAACCAGATAGAAAGCTATGATAAATGTTTTTTATTTAAAGATATATATTTCTATTTTATAACCATTTCTGAAACAATCCAGGAGTCTTAAGATATGTACATGGATAAAACGCATAAGACATGGAAGCCAGACAGGGTGGTATGCACTCCTGTAGTCCCAGCACTCTGGCATGAGGAACACTGTGAGTTTGAGGCAGTCAGGACCAGAGAGAGTGCCTGCTGTGCAGTCAGGGTTACATAACCAGACCCCTTCTCAAGACAAATCAGTCCAAAAGGAAGAGAACGTCTTACTAGCCACATCGACAGAGTAGGTTCTTTGAGAAGAAAATAAAACGTATAAATTGCATATGTATTTCATATGTTTTATATGTATATAAAATGCATTATAAATAAACCTAGCTTTTGTTTTGAGACAAGTTTTTACTATGTAGCCCTAGCTAGCCTGGAACTTACTATACAGACAAGGCTAGCTTCAAACTCACAGATACATACCTGCCTATGCCTTCCCAGTGAATTGTTGAGATTAAAGGTGTGTGACATCATTCCTGACCATAGTATTGTTTTTAATATTTATTTGTTTGTCTTTTCTTGTTTTGTTTTTTGAGACAGGGTTTCTCTGTGTAGCCCTGGCTGTCCTGGAACTCACTCAGTAGACCAGGCTGGCCTCGAACTCAGAAATCCGCCTGCTTCTGCCTCTCAAGTGCTGGGATTAAAGGCGTGCGCCACCACTGCCCGGCTGTTTTTAATATTAATATTGGTCTATTTGTTTGTTGGTTTGTTTGTTTGAGTGAGGGTCTCACTACATAGCTTTCGATGTCCTGGAGTGCTCTATGCAGACTAGGCTGGCTTTGAACTCATAGAAATCTGCCCGTCTCTACCTACAAGTGCGGAGATTAAAGGTGTGTGCCATCACACACGGCTTAATATTAATATTGGAACTTGGCTTGCAACAGACAGGAATGTCTTGTGACAAGGGTGCTGACTAATACCATTGTCTCCAAGGAAATGGCCTCTTTGTCTCTGCAAAAGAATTCTCAGAAGTGGCTGAGCTACAAGGTAACGCAGCAACAAAACTCCCAAGGATACCTCAGGCCTGTCAAAGATAACAATAGTATCCTATTAGTCATCTCCGAGAGCCTCCAACATTTACAAGCTGGGGGAGATTCCAGAGGCCAGAAATATACCGGAGCACCAACTGGCAAAAGGGTTTCTTCTCTCTGTGGGTCTCAACAATGATTTGTTTACTTACCATCTCTCAGAGGCCATATGGCCGTTAAACTTTACAGCCAGATGGTAGGGTTCAAATCCTCCCCCAGGCTGAGAAGTTATGTGACCTTCAACAAGTTATTTGATCTCTCTGACCTATTCCCTTCATATGAGATAAAGCTAGAAAGTACTTCACAGAATTGTTAAGAGTATTAAGCCAAGGAATGCATGTAAGGCATGCAGGAAAATGCGCCCAATAATGTTAAGAATATTCAGTCATTTGTATTTTCCTTCGCAAATCAGGAATACAAATACTGTTCTGTAGCCCGAAGTAAAAGGTCAGAAATGCTCTGTAAAGTGCTTGAGGTGTTTGTTTTGTTTTCCTTTTCGCTAGGCTCTACCACTGAACCACACCTCCAGCCCAATTTAAAACAAAACAAAACAGCCCAAACCACTGAGAAAAGTTACAAGGTATAGCTAAGTAAGTGGTCACAGTAGCTCAGTTTGGAAATCAGCTTAATCACTTCAATGATGCCTAGAGAAAACGTCTGATCAAGCATGGTCCCTGGAAGTGCAGGCAAGTGGAACAACAGGAGAAGCCACAGAAGTAAGGAAGAAAGAGGAGAAGACATAGTATCTTCCACCTGTTTAGAATACTGAGAATTTATTCATACCAACATATATATACATTGTGTCAATCACAGCACAAAGACCAGCAATATTAAACAAGATGTCATTGCTGGCTACTTTTATGTCAACTTGACACAAGCTAGAGTCATTTGGGAAAAAGGGCCCTCAATTGAGGAAATGGCCCTACCAGCTGTCCCATGGGGACAACTGTGTTGCATTTTCTTAATTCATGATTGATTGGTTTATGTGGGAGGGTCCAGCTCACTGTGGCTGATGTATCTGAGTGCTATATGGGCTGAGCAAGTCAAGGGGAAAGAGCATGGGGGCCTGCCTCCAGGTCCTCGTCTGGAGTTCCTGCCTTAGATTCCCTTGATGAAAGACTACATACAAGCTATAAGCCGAATAAACCCCTTCCTCTCCAAGGTAGTTTTGGTCATGTTTTATCACAGCAATAGAAACTCTAATTAAGACAACGCCCAAGTTGACAGAGTTACAAATAGCAAAGCCAAAATTCAAATTCAGACTTAGACCTGAAGCCCAAGTGCATCATAACTTCCTCAGTCTAGTCTAAACAGGCAGCCCAACGGAGCTGCTGCGGAGGCAGCTGCTTCCATAGTGTCATTACACAGCAGAGGCCAGTGGTAGGGGGAAAGCTGCCCACTGATCAGCATAGCCCTCCGGACACCTACAGGGTAACATGTCCTGGCAAAACTGCCGGAAATAAAGTCATTATACAATCTCTGGACACTGAGGCCATCAAAGTTCCCTCCACCATACCCAGCATTATCTACCAAGAGGACTCCATGAATAGACAGTAGTGCCAGCGACAGAGCAAATGCATGCTGCATGGGTAGATAAGTGGAGGAAATCAGCATAGGTTTCAAGTCCTTAGGAATTTCTTTGAGTCCTTTAGACCCAAATTCCAGACTACCCTCTAACCACCCGCTAGCTTTGAACTTCCTGTGTTATCAGAATTCCCTCCCACTCCCCACATGCAAGGCTTCCTGTGGTATCCACAAGCCCTCTGGTCCTCCTCCTCATTCCATGGGGACTTCTCCTAGATCCAGAATTATTGCCAGGGTGACTCCTGCTACCACTCGTGATGCCCATGACCTATAGAACCTCTAGAGCCTGTCTCCCTGGGCTTCCTGCCTAGGGCATCTTCCATACCCAATTCCAAGGTCAGGCTCTAGCTCTGGACACCTCCAATATGCCATCCCTGTCTCAACTTCAAAAGTTTCCCTGACCACCTCTGCTTATCTTGGCTTATGTTGGCTGTTGACAGCTTTACAATGTAATTTAGATGCAGTAAAGTTCACCCTTGTAAAATACACAACCCAGTGGAGCTTTAGTTTATTCATGGAGTTGTAGAAACATCATTATAAATGACTTTGGAATATTCTTTTTAAAGAGTGATTGTCTCTCTCACTCTTTTTTATTTTTAAGAAATTATTTATTTTATGTATATGAGTTCACTGTAGCTGTCTTCAGACACGCCAGAAGAGGGCATCAGATCACATTACAGATGGTTGTGAGCCAGCATGTGGTTGCTGGGAATTAAACTCAGGACCTCTGAAGGAGCAGTAGGTGGCAGGTTAACTGCAGGAACCTGGGAAGACCAAGGCTTGCACCTCCTAATGGGGGAGGGAGATCGTGTCACCCGCAGGTAGCCAATGTTAGCATGGATTGTTTTTAAATAATTGCACACTACATTTGCCCTCTGCCCTCTCAGAGTGGTCAGGCTACATTCCTATATAGTTGCACCTCTCCTCACCCTCATGGTCCATCTTCCTTTACATTCTGTCAGAGTTCTGGGAGGACCTTGGCTTTGTTCTACTTTTGGGGTTCTGGTGGCCCTTTGTTTTTACTGGGCTTTTTGTCTATACCCAGGTCCTGGCCCCTCTTTTGTGGCCTCCTGCACTTTTCAGAACTTCTGTTCCTTTTCCCCACAACCCTGAGAAGCTTCTTCCATGGACAATACTTAGTCTTTGCTGTCCAAAAATTCCTGGGTTAGCATTGTTATTAATAGCAGAGCCAAAATTCAAATCCAGAGTTGAAGTCAAAATCCATCATAACCCTCCCAACTCAACTCTAGAACAGGCAGCCAATAGGCAGCCTTTTACCAAACAGAGGCAGATGTTTGATAGTGTAACTAAGCAACAAAGGCCAGCACGATGCTTGGCTATCTATCATAGACTAGACTTAGGTGATGCCTTTTGCGATGTACTAAGGTCAATACTTTCCTATATCAGACTAGGGAGGTAATGATTGATTACCAGACATTCATGGTTGAATCCTTTATTTTTAAAGATTTATCTATTATTTATTTTTATGTATATGAGTACCCTATCTGTAGGTACTTCTATATGCCAGAAGAAGGCATGAGATCCATTTTATAGATAGTCCTGAGCCACCATGTGGTTGCTGAGAATTGAACTCAGGCCTTCTGGAAGATCAGCAGCCAGTGCTCTTAACCGCTGGGCCATCTCTCCAGCCCAAGCCCTTTGGTTTTTGAGACAGTTATTTCACATACTACATCTACTGGATTCTAAAAGAAACTTAGTTTCCCTATCCACAAACAGCCTGCTAAGGTGGGAGATGCACAGTGTACTAGTGTACCTCACCTCTCTCTTGAACATCTCCAGGCTTGCTTGTTCTCTGCCTAAAATAGAATGTCAGCCTCTATGCCCCCACTGCCCTCTTTGAGACTTCAAACTTTTCATGTGCCTTTGCTAAATGATGTGGATTCTCCAAACTTCTTGAGAGGGAATAGGAGATGTGGTCTTGTCGGATTAGCTGTGGCCTTACAGGAAGTAGGAAGTATGGCACTGAGGGCATGGTTTCAAGGTTTCAAGAGCCTAAGTCAGGAACCGTGGCTCTCTTCCTACTGCCTGCAGACCTGCATGTAGAACTTTCAGCTCCTTCTCCAGGACCATGTTTGCCTGCTTGCCGCCATACTTTCTGCATTGATGACAGCGGACCAAACCTCTGAAACTGTATAAAGCCCCAATTAAATGCTTTCCTTATTAAGAGTTGTTGTGGTCACGGTGTCTCTTCACAGCAATACAACACTCACTAAGTCAGGTGGTAAATTTATTTGCTAATGTGATTATGTCTTACAGTATGAAGAAAGGAAATAAAATAAAAGGGAAACAAAAGGAAAAAAATGCTAGAAAGATGCAAGAATGGAAATGACATGCTTTCAAGTCATGCAAACAAGACTTTGTGCTAGAGGTCAAGATGGCTGGGTATGTTTTCAGAATGGGAAAGAAAACTGGAAAGCCTAAGCAAGTCACCAAGCCTGAGTAAGTTTTATGAGACACGTGCCAGATGACACTTGGATATGCTAAGCAAGATTTATTTCAAAGTGTCTGCATTTGGGTGCTAGAAAGAGCAAAGAGCACTGGATGCTCTTCTAGGGAGCTTGGGGTTCAATTCCCAACATCCACATGGTAGTCTCAAATATCTTTAACTCCAGGCGCAGCGGATCTGACACCCTCTTTGGCCTTTTCTGGCACTGCAAACATGTGGTGTACAAGCATACATACATTCAGATGGTGTATCTACACACATAAAATAAAATTTAAAAATTACATATTTGGGTTTTGCCTAAGCTTTATATAAATATTACACAGTAGCTAAAAGTGCCAGAATGGTGTAGCTGGCCTTCTGGGTGTTCAACAACCATACTTGAGGCCTATACTAACATGTGCTGAGATTAAAAGAGACAATATTGTGCCCCTTACTTTCCAAGGTCAACTAGGTTCCAGAGGACTAAGGAATGTCTCTTAAAATGTCCTATAATCCCTGGTGAGTCACCTGTCCTTTTGTTAAGGGCCATGGAAACCCGCCAAGTGATCTCTAACCGGTGTCCATTCTACAAAGAGGAAGGTCCACACAGGAAGAATTTCATCATCATGCTTCCAAGTGAAGCCACACCCTGGCTAGGTTTATATCAACCAGATGAAAGCTTTAGTCACATGAGAGGATAGAACGTCAACTGAGAAAATGTCTCCACAAGATCAGGCTACAGGCAAGTCTGTAGAACATTTTTTTAATGAGTGACTGACATGGAAGGGTTAGTCCCTTGTGGGTAGAGTCACCCTGGGCTGGTCATCCTGGGTTCTATAAGAAAGTAAGCTGAGTAAGCCATGAAGAGCAAGACAGTAACCAGCACCCCTCCATGGCCTCTGCATCAGCTCCTGCTTCCAGGTTCCTGCCCAGTTTGAGTTCCAGCCTAGACTTCTGTCTTAGTTAGGTTAGGGCTTTACTGCTGTGAAGAGACACCATGACCAAGGCAAGTCCTATAAAAAACAACATGTAATTGGGGCTGGCTTATAGGTTCAAAGGTTCAGTCTAGTATCATCAAGGCAGGAACATGGCAGCACACAGGCAGACATGGTGCAGGAGGAACTAAGAGTTCTCCATCTTCATCTGAAGGCTGCTAGCAGAATACTGGTTCCCAGGCAGCTAGGACGACAGTCTTAAAGCCCATGCCCACAGTGACACACCTACTCCAGCAAGGCCACACCTACCAATAGTGCCACTCCCTGGGCATATACAAACCATCACACTTCCCACAGTGGACTGTGATTCAGGGCATGTAAGCCAGTTAAACCCTTTTCTCCACAAGTTGTTTTTGGTCATGGTGTTTCATTACAATGATAATAACCCTAAGACAGCCATGGTCAATCAAGGCCTTTGAGTTATCCTCACACAGATAGAAGACTGGAAAAAGAGGCCAAAGGAGCCAGAAGTTCTTCCTGAGCACAGTGACTCCTAAGGATACATGTATGTATGTGTGTGTGTATACATATGTGTGTGTGTGTGTGTGTGTGTGTGTGTGTGTGTGTGTGTATATATATATATATGTGTGTGTGTGTGTGTGTGTGTGTGTGTGTGTGTGTGCGCGTGTCTGTTATTAATTTTGGCTACTTACATGGTCTTTCCCATTGGGAAACTATATCCAAAAATTTTAATAATGAATAATACAAAGTAAACAATGAGCCCACTGACATGTGATGTAATTACAGCCATTCCAGCTATAACAAAATCAAAGGACTCTCATCCTTTTCCTAGCCATAAGCATATTGCTGTTTGTATAGCTATTCCTGATAATTCTGCTTATTTTCCTTTGCTTTATAATATCTACACATCAGACTAAGGCCATGGTATGTCAGTTCCTTTTCTGGTGCTATGGTAAAATACTAAGATCAAGGAAGGCAGTTTGTAGAAAAGAGTTGGTTTTGGCTTATGGCTCCGGAGCAATAGGGTTCATAACCGGAGGGACAGCATGGCTTCAGGAGGCAGATATGGTGGCCAGAGCAGGAAGCTGAGAGCTCATGTCTTCAAGCCACAGGCACAAAACACAGAGAGAGAGAGAAAGAGAGAGAGTGAGAGAGAGAGAGAGAAAGAGAGAGAGAGAGAGAGAGACAGAGAGAAAGAGACAGAGAGAGACAGAGAGAGACAGAGAGAGAGACACAGAGAAAGAGACAGAGAGAGAGAGACACACTAATAGACAGACAGACAGACAGACAGACAGACAGACAGACAGACAGACAGACAGACAGAGGAAAAAAGAGACAGAGAAAGGCAGAGATAGAGAGAAAAGTAGAGCCAGGCAGAGCCAGAACCAGAGTGAGCTCAAACAAGGAGGCTTTCGTTCTACAGCCTGCCTCCAGTGATACACTTCCTTCAGCAAGGCTGCACCTCCTAAACCCTCCCAAATTGCACCACCAAATGGAGAACAAGTATTCAAATATCTGAACCTACGGGGGACATTCTCATTCAAACCGTTACATACGCCAAACGCCACCAGTCTCTCATTGCTTAACTGCTGTAACGCTCAATTTCTGGACCTTCATCAGGAAAGTGTTAAATCTGTTTTAATGTTAGTGCTGATGGTATTGATCTCTGGACCTTGTGAACTCAACTGTTGTCTTAATTTCACCTACTTTTGTTTACAGTTGAGTCATAGTCAGGTGGTCCCAGGACAATCTAATTCTATCCGAGTCCCCTTGATCACTCTCCAGGGCCTGAAAGTCAACACGAATAGAAACCCTAAACCCTCCCTATACCCCCAAAGCCAGCTAGAGCAGTCAGATTAATATTCTAAATGATTTTAGGGTCACAACTCCTGAGGGGAGAATGGTAGGTAGCTAGACAGATATTAGTAGGCTTGGAGATCATTGAGGAAAAGAACCCCTTCTTTACAGCACCCTTCCCCTTAAAAATTTCCCATATCAAGAACCCGCTCATGAGGATGTCAAGTTAGAAATGAGCTAACTCCACTGTGCTCCTTTCTCCCTCTCTGTAGAAACAAAAGTCTAGAACACTAGCCGTGACCATATTACTTTGAGAATTTGTCCAATTTTTGTTAAATAGTGACAATTTCCCATAATAAACCATAAAAACCCATAGTAATTAGCATTCTAGAACTAAAGCCTAGATTCCTGCTGTACCCCACTTGCAGGCCCCTGATGATGCTGACTGTAAGATATGGTCATTGGTCACCAGACATTCTTTTCCTCACACTTATAGTCTTCTACCCCTAGCAACTGTCAGTCTCAGATCGGGAAAAGGCAGAAGCTTTTCATCTTTCTTTTTTGTAACCCTTTCTACCTCCTAACTACCTGGACTTGTAAGTGGAAGACAAGCTCTGATTTTTACAGATACCATCTGTGTAGCTTTTTTTCACCCAAGAAATACCCATACTGTCTTAAAAAAAAAAAAAAGCCTATGAGCCAGAGAAATGCCTCATCCATTGTTTAAGAGCACACACTGTTTCTCTTCTAGAGGAACTGAGTTTGGCTCCCAGCATCAGCATCAGGCAGCTCACCCCTGCCTGTAAGGGCAGCCCCAGGGAATCTGACACCTTCTTCTGGTGTCTATGGGCACCTGCACTCAGGTGCACAGACCCACACATCGTCATACAAATATACATGCCATTTAAAAATTTTAATATATCTTAAATTCTAAAATAAAGAAAGAACCATCAAGTGGTTCCTAATCTACTTCAAAGCTCATGAATTTGTTTTACTATGTAGTCTAGCCTGGTCTGGAATGCTTAGGATTAAACAATCTTCTTCCATTTCAGCCTCACACTTTTAACAGCCTCCTGTGCTGACCACCATCTCCCAGTCTGTCCTCTGTCTCTCCATAATGTCTTTTCCAACTCTCCTTGCCTCAGGGTTTCTTCACATCAGTTTCACTTTTTCCCTGAGACCCTCCGGAGAGCTGCCATGATGAGATGAGACAGAGACTGGAATAGCAGGGAGGAAGGAAGAGAAAAAGACATGCAAACTCTGAAGTTCTCCTAAAGCCAAGGACTTGTTACTTTGACTTAATAATTACAACCTAGGAGGTGAGGATAATTGCAATTATTTTACAGATAATAGGGACACAAACTAGGATTAAGGTCATATATTATTTTTTAAAGTCTGTAGTCACTGTCAAATATTCAATGAAAAATCTAGCCCAGGGCTACAGAGATTGCTCAATGCTGATAAATAGAATTTAGGTTCCTGTAGAGAACTGGAGCTTGTTGCTCAGCACCCACATCAGGAGGGTTACAACCACCTTCAGCTCCAGTGAATATGACACCCTTTGCTGGCCTCTGAGAGCATTTTTACATATGTGTCAATTCCACATGGGGACACACACACACACACACACACACACACACACACACATTGAATTTAAATGGTGTCACCATATAATAGGAGAGACAAAATCCCAATTAGACATTTTATGCCATCAAATAGAACCTCCAGTGCAAGGAATGGGTTGCATGTTATTGAGTCATTGGCCAAAAGTTCAATAGATACCTTCTTCCCCTAAACATCACAAGCTATTGCTAAGGGCATTGATTAGTCTCCACAATCTAATGATAAGGCCATGTTGCTGAAGACAACACTTATGTCACAGAAGTGAAAAACAAAGCTGGTGTCCAACTAGAAGCTTCATGACTAGCGTTCATGGTACCAGAAGGTACCCTGTACACTACCAGAGGAGAAAAATAATAACCAATATTACTCAGTTACAAATCCTGTGACCTAACAGCACCCAGGGCATACAGGTACAATACTGGCACAAATGTTATGGGAATAACCAACCACTGTTTGGTTGGCTTTAAGGCCACTCATGAGACAAAATCCATATTGTTAAAGTAGTCAAGACCTGAGGCCAATAAGTTAAGGACCTAGAGAAGAATCTAATATTATTATTCTGATAAGGAACATTATAATAAAATGACTCCTACTAACATATTGCTATACTCATAGGTGAGTGTATCACTCAGCTCTTGCCAGAGAAGCTGCTTCTTGCAGTAGATGGTAATTACCACAGAGACCAATTAGCACTGGACAATGTGCAGAGAAAGAGAGACTTTATACACTCAGTCCTTTCATCAAATCCCTCCCCTCGGGGTCAGGGTCTCTGTAGAAGAGGAAGTGGAAAGATTATAAGAGCCAGAGGTGACAGATGACTCCAAGCTTACAGCATCTTTCAGACATAACAGGACTGATATACACATGAACCCAGAGATTGGAACAACACACACAAGACTTGCACAGGTATAAACCACACACAACCCCAGCACTGAGTTGTGGACACCAAGTCTTACTCTAACCATGGAGTTACTTGTATTGACACCTGCTGACAAAGGGAAAAAACTCAGTTTTCTCCAATGCAGTGGCAGTATGTATATCAACCACATACCAGGGCAGGCCCCATGACCAGGAGAAGTCAGCCAAGAGAAAATAAACTCTTTTTTGTCTTGTTTTAGTAATATTTTATTTTATTTTTATTTTTTGCTTTCTGTTCTTTTGTTGGTTTTTTGTTTTTGTTTTTTGGATAGATTCAGCAAGCATGAACTTGGGTGCTGGGGAAGTGGCAAGCTCTGGAACATAATCAAAATACACTATATGAAATACTAAATCTACCCTCAAAACCATCCTTGGGCCGTTGCTTTACAAAATTTCAACCCTCCATTTGATTGACAGCCAGCTAGGAATGCGTGTCTATTAAACAACTCAAATATTTGCAAAAGTAAGGGAATCAATACAGCTTTTTTTTTTTTTTGGTTAATTTTGTTTTTCACCAGGACTCTAAAATGAAACCTTTATGTTCTCAGCTGAGTTTAATTAGATTCCAGAGATTCCTGGCATTCTCTCAACTCCTCATCCAGGACTACCTTCTGCAAGATAAAAATCCCATCAAGTGGCCCTCTGTGCTGATGCTTTATCAGCAGACGTTTGCTGTCGCCATCTAAGGCAATGAAAGGAAAGCAGTGGGTCACTGGCCCCACTCGAGTGCCCTTTCCTAACATTGCACACTGGTGGCCCAGACATTTCTGTGCTCTCCAGCCACCCCTTAACCATGGCATCTCTCGGCTTTCATTTTCAGCTGGCCATTTCTTCCTTCTTTTCTGACCCAGCCTTTTTCCTTGACCCCTGGAAACTCGGATTGGCTTTTTCCTGTGTGGTATTTATACCCACAACAACTCAATCACTTAAAACGTGGTGCTGTGTGGAGTATGGCTGTGGGGGAGCAGTGTCTTCCAAGTTACTCTGTCACTACACTATCTCACCCTCCCCCATCCCGCACTACTTTACGATAATAGGTTAGCTACTAGACACCCCTGAATCACAGGTGAAGGGCCAGCTTCTACTGCTAGCTGGTTTTCTATACATATTAACTCAGCTCAGTGAGGTGCTCCTTGTAAATGTTCTCTGTGATGTTCACTGATAAAGTTCTAGATGAAATGGCCAGGCCACTTACCCACCTCTGGAGCCCTCAGTGTTTGTATTCTTCATTTTATTAAATTATATAACCTCTTGAAAAACCTTTCCTTCCAGACTCCCACTCACTCAAGTTTAAAGACTGGGAACTGGAGGAGCTGTGGGCTCACTGTTTCACATCCTTCAGTTAAGTCTTTATTTTCTCGACCAGACGGAATTCCGCTAGGGCAGATACCTTTGATAATGCTCACTAAATATAACAGGATTCTTTTCTTGTCAGTGTGGGAAGTTCGAGTGGTGTCTATTACCAGACAGAGTAGCTGCAGGAAAACAAATTATTCTCTGGGGCAGACAGAACTGGCTACATAGCAGGTGAGTGAGCTCACAAACCACAGCAAGAGCTCCACATCTGGAAGTAGGCAAGCAGGATGTAGTGCTCAGATGGGAAGAATTCACCAGTACTCACTGAGACTAAGAGACAGGAGGACTAGAGTGGCTTGGATTGCTCACCTTCCAAACATCTATTTCCTATTGGCCAAAGCCCACCAGTGGTTCATTGCCTCAAAGATGGAGGAGCATAGTCTACAGGGTGAGCTTCCTGAGAGCAACAGGAATAGTGTTGGGCATAATTTTAGGTTTTATTGCCGTGACAAGACACCATGACCAAGGCAATGTTTATAAAGGACAACATTTAATTGGAGCTGGCTTACAGCTTCAGAGGTTCAGTCTATTATCATGGTGGACTGAACCATGATAATCTATTATCATTAATCTATAATCATCCACTAAGCATGGCAGAGTCCAGGCAGACATGGCACTGGAGAAGGAGCTGAGAGTTTTACATCTTGATTAGAAGGCATCCAGAAAGAGACTACTGTCCACAGGTATCCAGGAGGAGGGTCGCCGGGCTGTGGTGGCTCACGTCTTTAATCCCAGCAGTTGGGAGGCAGAGGCAGGCGGATTTCTGAGTTCGAGGCCTGCCTGGTCTACAGAGTGAGTTCCAGGACAGCCAGGACTACACAGAGAAACCCTGTCTCGAAAAAACCAAAAAAAAAAAACCAAAAACCAAAACAAAAAAACAGGAGGAGGGTCCCTTTTGCACTGGATAAAACTTGAGTACTAAGAGCCATTAAAGATTGACTATACAGTGACACACTTCCTTTAACAAGACTATACCTCTTAATAGTGCCTTCCCACGGGCCAACCATTTTCAAACCATCACTGGCACCAGCATACACTGCATTTTTGTTGTGATCATGATCAGAAACCATGAGCCAGTCAAGCATGCTAACCACCTCCTGGGCTGGGTGACAATAGCAGGCATTTGTCGTTTGGTGTCAAATCATTCTGTAGCCTCCATTAGGACATCACTCTTCTGCTAACTTGCAATTCCTTCAGGTCAGTCTAAATTGGATGACACTGCACTCTTCTGTATGTTGCAGTTGCCAATGACAACAATCAACATTTATTGAGAACTGGCTTTTGCCTGACATTATGCCTAGCTGAACTGGTGAATCCCAGGCCAGCAAGATGCCTTGTCTCAAAAGAAACCCAAGGTAAATAATAACCAAGGAACAACATCTGAGATTGACTTCTGCCCTCTACACAGACCCTCACACATGTGCACCCCATACACATGTCCAAACTAAGAGAAGAGAAAATAATATCTGTTTGTTCTTTTTCTTTTCTTTTGAGATGGGGTCTTATTGCACAGCTTTGGCTGGCCTCAAACCCATGGAGATTCTGCCTCTCCAGTGTGAGATTAAAGGTGTGTGTTACATTCAGTTCTACTTGCTATTTTTCACATCCAAAACATTCAAAGGTATAATTTTATGTATTTATTTTGAATGCTTTAAATACAAAAAAAAAAATGCAGGGCAAGTTTTTTTTAAATAGTCTCTGTCCAACTAAATCCATCCCAGCTTTACCACAGCATCATTCTGTAAGATGATGTTGAGGTCGGACAGGCCAAGAGATTCCTTTGGCTCTGTCTTCTGCCCATAGCCTTGAAGCTCATGAGCTACTGGAGCCCCTGGTGCCTAGACAACCAAAGGGAACCACCTGAAAACCAGTGACAACCAGCATTGAATGTCTCTTGGGAAGCTACTAAATCATCTTCCATTTTTTTTTTTTTTTGGTTGGAATAACAGTCCACAGCTTTATTAACATTAAAATAAATGCTCACATAGCATGGGCCAGAACCTCGGAGATTCTGAAGTGATTATGGGAAGAATTTGTTGGTCCTTAGCTCCCCCCATCTTCCATTTTTTTAAGTGCCCATTCTAATTAAAATTTTTAAAAAGATTTAAAAATTTTTAAGTGTATGAGTATTTTGCATGCATGTATGTCTATGTACTACGTTAATGTCTGGTATCAATAGAGTTCAGAAGAGGGCACTAGATCCCTGAAGCCAGAGTTACAGATGGCTATTAGCTACATGTGGATGCTAGGAAATGAACGTAGGTCCTCTGGAAAAGCAGCGAGTACTCTTTAGCTAGTCCCTGCAGATTTCAATTTAATACACTTCTGCCTCTTGTTAATGGTCTTAACACCTCTCTGATCTTAACGTGTGTATCCCCTCAGACAGCATAATCTTGGAAACAAACTACTGTGAGGTTGCTTATCAAGACAAGGAACATGTGAAAAAGTAATAATCTCAACCTAGACTCTTCATTTACATCTGACATGGAGTGTAGTCGGATTTCAAATTTGGGAGTGGGGATTTATTATTCTCAAGGGAATAGGGATCTAAAGGTTTATACTTTTCCAACTCTTACTGCAAAAGGAAGCCCTTAAGAGTGAGTTGACAGACTGAGCTGGAGTTTGTTCCATATTACATACATTTAGGATGACCTGGCCTTCCTGGAGTGAGCACCTTGTTTGATGCTTTTCCTCATGGCTTTGGCATTCCCTTCATGCACTAGTGTGGGAGGTAATTTACATTCTGATATTTTTTTCCCAATGCAAACTAGATGGTAGGGCTGATGGAGAGCTACGTGAACCAGACACCCTGGCAGTTGGTAAGTGCCACACTGAATGCCTTGCAGAAATTTGCATTTAATCTCCATGGTAAAAATGTAATTATGGCTGACAGATGAGAAAGCTGGGAGGTTTTATCTTCTACATATTATGGCAGTCATCAAGATGAGTCCTCCAATCTCCCAGCACATCCAAAAACCACTTCACCTTGCACTAAAGGGAGAGCTCTGTACGCAGGGCCAATTTAAAAAGTTTTTTTCCCCTTCCCCTCTCCCTCTAGCTCCACCCTCCCCTCACTCCAGAAACTCCCCTACCCCCCCCACTCGCTCCAGTGGGGGTGGGGGCTGCCCTTCACCCCTGCCCACTCACTCCCTGTCTCCCCACTGGGCCCC